>CM061158.1:4695488-4910488 GCA_030710495.1 Labroides dimidiatus | reverse complement strand
TGTTTGAATCCATACATTCCTGAGCTTTGATTTATTCAGCAGCTCTGATTTATAGAGCACTTCATCAACTGCACGTGGTCGTTCCATAAAAGGAGAGGCGGTCTGATCGATCTGCAGTGATGGGGATTTCCACCTTGCTGTTTCTTCATCATCATTATCAGGAGCCAGGACTCAGCGGGGGCGGGAACGCTCATCTGTCTCGGCCATCACGTGTTGCAAAATGATCGGACTGATTTTCCCTGTAGATGGGGATTAAAGGAGATCCTCCCGATGAAATCCAGAGTGATGACAGTCCAGAGCCCACAGCTGAATAAAACTCTGGCAGAGGTCCGGATCTGTATCAGGACACCTGAAGAGGTGTGACGCTCAGCAGCTTAACGCTCTGATGGAATGAAGAACAGCCGCTCTCGGTACCCACCTCCTCTCTCAGCGTGCGGTTGCTTCGCTTGCCGTTGCGTCCGCAGATCTGCAGCATTACCACCACGAACATGGCGACGTTCAGCAGAAACACCAGGCAGAAGTAGCCCACGCAGGTGACATAGAAGACCGCCGAATTCTGGATCCAGCAGCTGGAGGAGTCAGATCAGAGAGAAAGAGAGAGAGATAGAGAGCTTTGATTCTTTTTGTGATTTTTGTCTTTAATATCTTGTTTGACATGTTTCTGGACTGGTCTGCTGAATGAGGCTCATGAGCTCTTCACAGTGATTTTAATCTGTTTGTGTATTTTCCATCAGAATGTTCTGACATTAACTCGAGCTCTCTGTGCCTCCTTTACTCACAACTCTGAGGATCCCTCTCCTGACTCTCCTCTGCCGTACTCCTGCAGCCCGTACGAGTTTTTATCCACTGCGACGACGATCCCGACCAGCACTGCAGGCAGACCTACGACCACAACACACCATGCGCTCACAAACACACGCTAACCCGTCAGTGACACTCTGATATCTTCACCGTTACGTCTCTCACCCCAGCCCACGATGCAGAACTTGAGGATGTATCGCCGGATGTACGTGTTGAACACTTTGACCAGAGCGATGTACATGTGGATGGACTCCAGCCCCATCCAGGTGAACGAGGTGAGCAGGAAGTAGTGCAGGAAGACAGCCACGGAGAGGCACAGCCAATCCGTTTCCAGACTGGCCAACCAGCCGTCCAATAGGAAGACCATGTTCAGGAAGAGGAGGGAGGTGCTGAGGTTCATCAGGATCTTTGACGGGTAGTCGCGCCGCAGTTTCCTGCAAGAAGCGACGTGGTTAAGACGTTCCTTAACTCGTTCGCGGATAATCAAACATGTGATGCGACTTACTCGAAGGCGATGTAGGTGAGCAGCGTGGCAGCAGAGAAGATGGCGGAGATGCCGCAGCCGATGTACGTGATGAAGGTCAGGATCTTGTTGTTTCCGGGGTCAATGTGAGGCGAAGCTCCTGAAATGTCCTGGAGACGCCGGCAGAAGATGTCGCATAGTTGGAAAAAAGTCACAGAATTTGAAATGTAAAAAAAGACGTGATGAAATAATGACAAAAAGACAAAAACAACGAGCACACGGTCTCACCATGAGGATGCCAAAGTGTGTGAGGTGATCGCAGAGGCAGACGGTTTTGTTGCTGGTGGATTCTGGGGACACTCTACAGCCGTCTCCGTTCCAGCCTCCGGCTCCATCTAGTGGCAGAGAGGTGTTACTACACATCACAATCACATCTGAAGCAGCCTGGACGTGCAAGATGCAGGGAGGAAAACCTCCAGACCATGAAATAAAAAGAACACATGTCTGATGTCTCCATCATGTCTCCTCTCCTCTTCATGTGAACTTTGTGCTCTGAGATTTCAGCCCTCAGGACACCTGAGGTTTATTTATGGTGACAACAGACTTACCGTTCAGACTGAAGTCCCAGAACATACAGACTGGATTCAGAGACAACTGCCAGGAGGAGAAGGACAGAAATACATCATTACAGCAGCTGAGTTCATAATCCCCTCACACACAGACATCACACGCTTATATTTATCATTCTACACGCCAAATCTCAAGAGCAAATTACAGATAAACAGGTTACACTTAAAGCCTGAGCCAAGGTTTAATGTAATTAAATTTAATTTAGATGTGAAACAAACAGGAAAGAAGATTTAGAAGACCACAAACTAAACATATACATACTGAAATATCTGTTGAAAACAAACACGGGTTCCTGTCGGCACCAGATACCAACCTGCGCTTCTGAGAGAGTTTCTTGTGGTCGGGAAGAACTAAAGTGTGTTCATATGTAAGTTTTTCAAGAGTTCAAGAGTACAAATTTTTTTTTTCATAAGTTCAGGAGACTTTCATGTGAGTACAAAAGTCTTTATCATGAGCACTGAAACTTTCTTTTTGAGCATGGAAAACTTGTAGAATGGAAAACTTTCTTTTAGGAAACAGTAAGCTTTTTCATGAACTTGAAAAATATGTTTTTCATAAGTGCAGAAGACTTTCTCATGAGCATGAAAACCTTTATCATGAGTGCAGAAAACATTCTCATAAACTCAGAAACTTTTTCATGAGCATGAAAACAGTTCTAATGAGTGTGCAAAACATTCACATGAGCGTGGAAAAAATTCTCATAGATTTGCAAATCTTTCAAACTTTACAATGAGTGTGGAATACTTTTTCATGAGTGTGGAAAACTCTCTCATGAACACAAAAACCCTCATGACATGGGAAACTTTCTCATAGACAAGGAAGTCTTTCTCATGAGCACAGAAAAGGTTCTCATAAGACCAAAACAATTCTCATAAGCATGAAAATGTTCTTTATGACAAGGAAAACTTTCTCATAAGCACTAAAAACTTTCTCATGACGAGAAAACTTTCTCATGAGTGCAAAAAAATTCTCATTGGCATGATAAAGTTTTTTTATGACAAGGGAAACTTTCTCATCAGCACAGAAAATGTTCTGATAAGCACAAAAAACTTTTTCATGACAAGGAAAACTTTCTCATGGGTGCAAAGAACTTTCTAATAAGCATGAAAAGGTTTTTTTATGACAAGGAAAAATTTCTCATGAGCACAGAAAATGTTCTGATAAGCACAGGAAAATGTTCTCATGGGTGCAAAAAACTTTCTCATGACAAGTAAAACTTTCTCATGACAAGGAAAACTTTCCCATGAGTATGGAAATTTTCTCATGAGCATAAAAAACTTAATTGTGAGCAGGGAAAACTTTTTCATGAGAAAACTTTGACTTGAAGCTGGAGAAATTTGGTATGAGCACAGTAAACTTTCTTTTGAGAGCTGAAAAACTTCCTCATGAACACACAAAACTTCCTCATGAGCACACAAAACATTCTCATGAGCATACAAAACTTTCTCATGAGCACACAAAACTTCCTCATGAGCATGCAAAACTTCCTCATGAGCACGCAAAACTTTCTCATGAGCACGCAAAACTTCCTCATGAGCATGCAAAACTTTCTCATGAGCACGCAAAACTTCCCCATGAGCACACAAAACTTCCTCATGAGCACACAAAAATTTCTCATGAGCACACAAAACTTCCTCATGAACACACAAAACTTCCTCATGTGCACACAAAACTTTCTCATGAGCACACAAAACTTTCTTTTGAGCAAAAAAAAAAAATCCTGTAACACATATCAAAGCAAGTGTGTCTGCATTGCTCTCATGTACCTGTTCGGACAGGTGAGCGATCTGGATCTCCACGGGTTCTTTAAGGTCACTGATTGAGAAGTTCCCTACGCTGCTCGCCACCACGTAGCTGTTCAGAGAGCGGCCGTGCTGTTCTCTCTGCAAACACAGAGCTCAAATATCAGTCACTGGAGTTTAAACAGTTAAATGAAGAGTTGCTTTTGATTTGGGTTGTAAAGGTAAGGTGGACTCACCTGGAACAGATTGGTGCTGCTGAAGAACATGAAGTTGATTCTGGACAGAGACGATCTGTCCACGTCAGTCAGAGAGACACTGGACAGCAGAGAGGCAGGCAGGACGACCTGAGCTAAAGGGTTAACCCGCTCTGACTCAAAGTCGATCTGAGGAGGACGAGAGGACAGCGTTAACACCTGTGATTAAAAAACAGTCCACTAAGAGGGAAAAGGTTTACGCTGATGTCACCTGAGGGTCGGTGGCGTTTGGAGGGATGAAGGCGCTGAAGGAAGTCCCGTTGAACATGGAGGTGTTTAGGGCGGAGATTCCCACGGCGAGGTGTTTGGAGGTGATGCTGATGGAGGAGCCCTCGAACTCGATCTTGTGAACCAGCTCGTCCACGGTCTTCAGAGCTCTGAGAGGAGAGAGGAGAGTCAGACTTCCTGCACCAGAAGAAGAGGAACTCACTTTAAAAACCATGACGGGTCTCGCACCTCTCTGAGGTCGCAGCGAGCGCGGTCTCTGAGCTGCTCATCACGTTGGAGATGATGGTGACGACGGTGGAGGCCAAAGAGCTGTTGATCTTCGCCACATTCACCAGCTCCTTCACCTTCGTCACCACTTTGGACACCTGAGGAGAGGAAGAGGAAGAGGGAAGATGAAGAGCGAGGAGGAAGGATCACGCCTCGTCGTTTTAAGGTTCCTGCTCGCTCAGAGTCTCACCTCCTCATTGGACAGCTCATTGTTGGTGATGACGGCGAGCTGCACGGCAACCTCTGCTGCGTTTTCTGCACGAAAAAAAGAAAGATTTATTCCGTATCGGGGAAAGATTAATTCTTTAGGAGAGAGAGAGAGATGTGGAGGTTTACCTGCAGACACCTTGATGGTGTCGATGTCCGTGCAGTTGCTGACGTCTGCGTCCGACCAGTAGGAGGAGAAATTCTGAGGACTGATCAAACTGAGAGAGAGAGAGAAGACAAAACGTGTGTTTGTGTCTTTCATGGACACAATGAAGACAAAAAGATTCTGGTTCGAGGTGTTACCAGGTCCTGGAGGTGCTCTGGTCCTTGTTGGGGAAACAGGGCAGGTGTTGGGTGATGGTGGGTCTGCTTTCAGGCCAGCGGTAGTGGAGCGGGTTTTCCTCCGGACAGTTTTCTACCAGGAGGAGAAGGAGGAGTTAAACATGAAGGAATAAATCTTTTATTTGTAGAACAGTTATAAAAATATGAGAATATTATTAAAATAATTTGCTTTACTGATTTTTGGCTCTCATCACTAAAAACAGATGGAAAAAAAGGTGCTTACAGACATTATATAATTTCTTAACCACTAATCTGACAAACTTTCTCGTAAGCTCGGAAAACTTCCCCCTGAGCACGAAACTTTCTCTCAAGTTTGGGGAACTTTCTTGTAAGCATGGGAATTCTTTTGCAGTCACAAAAAACTTTAATGTGAGTAAAGGGAACTTTCTCATGAACTTGAAAAACTTTCACATCGTAAACTTGGGACACTTCCTCATGAGTTTGAAAAACTCTCTTGTAAGCAAAGAAAACGTTCTCGTTAGCAGTGGAAACTTTCTGACAAGCTTGTAAAACTTTCTAATGAGCATGTGCAACTTTTTGTAACCTCGGGAAACTTTTTCCCAAGTTTGGAAAACTTCTTCGTTAGCGGTGAAAACTTTTTAATAAGCGCAGAAAACCTTCTCGTGCCCTAAGAATAATTCTCTTTTCAGATTTTTAGCTCCTAAAAACAAAGAAACATAGAAGCTCTTATGAAAGAAACTTAAAATCAAAAAACTTTCGCCGATAAAAATTATAAAACTTTCTAATAAACGTGACATTTTTTCGTAACCTCAGGAAGCTTTCTCCTGAAGTTGGAAAAGTTCTTCCTTAGCAGTGAAAACTTTCTCAAAAGCATGGAAAAAATTCTTGTACGTACGAAAAACTTTCTCCTGAGTTTGGAAAACTTTCTTGTTTACGTCAAAATTTTTTTCCTGAATTTGGAAAACTTTCACGTAAGATTATATAAAAGATTATAAAACTTTCTAATAAACATGTGAAACTTTTTCATAACCTCAGGAAGCTTTCTCCTGAGTTTGGAAAACTTCTTCGTTAGCAGTGAAAACTTTCTCAAAAGCACAGAAAAAATTCTTGTATGTGTGAAAAACTTTTTCCTGAGTTTGGAAAACTTTCCCGTAAGACTATAAAACTTTCTAATAAAAATGTGAAACTTTTTCATAACCTCAGGAAACTTTCTCCTGAGCTTGGAAAACTTCTTCGTTAGCAATGAAAACTTTCTTGTTTACATCAAAAAAAATTTCCTGAATTTGGAAAACGTTCCCGTAAAATTTTAAAACATTACAAAAGATTATAACATTTTTTAATAAATGTAATACTTTTTTGAAGCTTTCTTCTGAGTTTGGAAAACTTCTTCGTTAGCAGTGAAAACTTTCTCAAAAGCACAGAAAAAATTCTTGTGTGTTTGGAAAACTTTTTCCTAAGTTTGGAAAACTTTCTTGTAAGCTTGTAAAACTTTCTAACGAGCATGTGAAACTTTTTTGTGAGCTCTGAAAACTTTCTTCTGAGTTTGGAGAACTTCTTCGTTAGCAGTGCAAACTTTCTCATGCCATAAAAACATTTTTTTCCAAATTTTTAGCTCCTAAAATAAAAAAAACCCAAAGACGCTCTTATGAAAGAAACTTTATATAAATTCGTTTTTAAATCTGACAAACTTTTTAATGAGCACTGAAAAAGTTTGGGGAAATTTTCTCATGAGTTTGAAAAACTTTCTTGTATTAATGGAAAATGTATTTGTAAACTCTGAAAACTATCTCACGTTGTTAAATTAGTTGTCTTTGCAGATTCTCGACTCTTTCCTCAAAACAAAGAATCAAAGAAGAGGTTTTAATGGATCTTCATTGGATCCGTACCAACTAATCTGATGCTCATAGAGTCTGGCTGGATCTTCAGCCCGCCCCCCATCAGCCCCTCGGTGCTGGACATCTTGGAGGACACGGCAGCTTCTCCCAGACTCTGGTTACTGATGTAATTATAAACCAGCAGCGCCTGGCACGCATAGCTGCAGAGACAAGAGGAAAAATAAACTTCAAACACGCTGCGGCGTGAGACGGACGAGAGGATCGGGACGGACAATAATCTGGATCACGCCATCTCACCTGGTGGGGTTTCCTCCGCTCTGCACGGCCGGCTGAACGCTGCGGAGGAGAGACAGGAGGTTTATTTTACAGGCTGGTACCCGTTTGTTTGAGGTTTATATTGTGGGGATTATTGTGGGCTCTGCAGCTTTACCTGACGGAGCGGACGGAGACGGTGTGGGTCCAGGACTCAAATGTTTGATTGAGCTGCAAGAAGAAAACAATCAGTGATTGTCTGGAGTTTATGTATACGAGGTTTGCACCCTGTGGATTAAAAGTTCATCCAGTTTGAAGGAAGAAAAATCTGCTGATTGAGGAGAACTTCCCTCTGGTGTCTGTACTGTATTTCCTCTGTCTTGTTTCCTGAGGTCATGGTTTGTATCTTAAGGTTTTCATTTTAAGAGATCTGAAAGACAGTTTTTGTGCATCTGGACTTACCCAGAGAGACACGGCTTCCTCGACCTCAGCCAGGCTCTTCGCCGAGCTCCCGTCGTCCGTCGTGAAGGAAATCCTGTAGAACAACTCCTCTGCAGACGAAGAGGAAACAATACTTCAGTCTCAATTTGTCACGCACTGCTTCGCACAGCCGGTATAATGGAGCCCCCTTTTGTGCGGCACAGCAGGAGATGAATCGAGCCGTCGAAGGGAATGGAGTCATGTAAAAATCCAATTTCACAGATTGAGAAGTCAACGAGATCATCGCAAATCTCACTGAAGCCGGAGGCGAGTATCTTTCTGTCTGATGAGATTCAGAACCTGAGTGTGGCGTTCAATCTTCAAAAGGATTTCGCTCCTTCGCTGAGGGATGCATCGCAGATTGAGCTCAAACCACCTCACAGTCAAACTTTGTCTTGTTTTATCTTAAAATGCATCTTTTACTTGATAAAAGCTTCTCTTCTCTTTCATTACGTCAATTGTAGACACGCAAAACAAGATACTGGAGCACATATGTACACTTTTAAAACTAGATCATGGATTTACCAATTCAAAAATGTAGTGTATTATCTCTTTTTTGTGTTATTGGCTCTAAATTAAAAAAAAATATGTGTAGATCTCTAAAAAGTAGCATTTCTGAGTTAAAGCTGAAATAATCGATTGTTTGAAAAGGGAAAAAAAAGGTGCAAGTTTTCTCAAATTGTTGTTTTTTTTCTAGATTTTAGATGTGATGCACCTTTATGGCTCTGCACCCTCCTGCTATGCCGCACATCGGCCTGTAGGTGTCGCTCATGTATCGGTAACTGTTAGTAAACGCCCCTGAATGATCAGCAGACGTCGGCTCTGTCAGCTCTGGAGGGAGATCCTGCCGGCTGTGGATTTTAACCTAAATATCTGAGTTTCAGAGTCACTTTGGAGTGGGTTTAGAAAACATGATGGGTGTTTTTGTTTAATCTCAGAGTCAAACGGCTCAGCAGGACGTCTCTACCGAGAGGCTGGATCAAATGAGGAGAAAAGGAGTACAAAAAAACGTGAGAATTTAAGATTTTTTAGATACAAAAAATGATTAAAATGAGATTAAAGACAAGAAAACACACCAAAATAACAGAGTATGAGGCCAAACACCACCTAACTACCAGCTAATCAGACGACTGGGACACTTTCAGTCTCCTAAATCAGACCAACCAATCACAGGAGTCGAACCTTTTCAGGTTTACATCTATTATATCTACCACTACACTCTAATAACAGATAAAACAGCTATTCTGATTCCACACCAACTCATCCCCAACCACCAAAAATCACGTACTCAGTCTTAAAAATCTCATAGTTTTAGATTAAAAGTGGCATTTTCTGCTAAATCAATCACTAATATCTGAAGGTATCAATAAGCGTTCATGAGGTTTTACACACAGGGCTGAAAATCTGTGGACACCTGATAGATACAGCCCTTGTCAGCCCTCTGCTTCCTTAATAAGATGCCGTATGAGGTCAAATATGAGGGGAAACTGCTGGGTTATTTCAAACTCTACAAACCATCCCAGTGTCTTATACCATGTTCCTCTAGAATATGACTCCTCACCTTTAGCCCCAAACGGACACCAGCTTGCCTCAACTGGCTCCAGAAACAGGAACAAGGGGAAGTGAGGAAAATATCCACCCACCTATCCGTCCATTTTCGTCTGTTTCTCACGGGTTAAGGTCACCCTACAAGTTGACCCAGACCACAGGCGTCAGTTTTATTGGGGGGGGGGGGCGTGTTTTGTGAGGGGTCATTTTGTCCCCACCAAACACAAACCCTTCATTCTTTTGAGCCTTCAGCCATTGAAACCCAATACTGACATCCCTGAACATATTTCATGAGTGCTCCCTTCATTTTGACTTTTCAACTTGGGTATGTAATTTTTCTAGCAAAGGCCAGAGCTTAAAGGGTTAAATCATACCACTCTCTCACCTGGCTCTATCCACTGTCCTATCCTTTCAAAACAAAGGAAAAAAACCTAAAAATATAACTAAAGTAAAGCCCCCATTAAAAAAACAAAAATGATGATATCAAATGTTTAAGTGCAGGATTGCCCCCATCGTGCCTGGTGCATTGGATGGTACTGCAACAATAGAAACATCTAAACTGGGACACAGCATAGTTTTTCAGTGGGGAACTTTAAGTTTGCTAAATATTTGGAACTGCATTTGTCTAAACTATCCCTGTGATTGGCTGACAACCTGCTCAAGCTGTATCCGATTTCTACCGAATGATGTCTGGGATCAGCTACAGCATCCCTAAGTGGGAGGGATGGACGGAGGAACGGATAATTATTTATCTATTTATTTTGTTTGTGAAATAATTATTAAATGTTTCAGTAATGGGTTTTCCAAAAGAGCCCAAACCAGGACAAACAAGTGTCCAAAAGTTCAGTGAAGTTTGGAAAAAGGGTGTCCACTGAGTTTCAACCACGCAGCCTTGAAATCAACTTCAAGACTTCATACCAGCCACTTTGAGTCTTCTCTTACAGAGAATGCCACTTTCATTTACAGATGATTGTTTTTACAACCTCTACATCTACCGTTTGTGGTTACTGCATCACATACTGTTCCCCGATGATAGTCCACACAGACATGTAAAATGAAAGCGTTCTTTACATTGGCATGGCAGCTCGAGCCCGGATGCTAAATCCACAGACGGAGATCCAGGAACGGGGTGCTCTGTGGCCTTTTTCAGACTGCTGGCTGACGTACTGAGGGGTTTGGATGGAGAGGTCTTTGTGGTGATAGATTGATGGGAATTGATGATCACAGCTGGTGTAGTGGAAAAATGGATACTACTGTAATTTTGGTTGGAATTTAAGGCCGCATTCATGAATGCAGAGCTTGAGTTCATACTGTGATTCAACACACTAAGATTTGAATACAAAGCAGGGTTTAAATGGGTTAAATTGCCTGCAACCACGCTGAGATCTGGTTTTTGTACCAGAGTTGTTCTGTTTCCAGATTTTGTGCTGTTTTGCACTGAAGACGAGTGTCCAGGCATCAAAACTGTGCTTGCATTTGACATGGAGGAATGATTTGAGCCTGCAGAGTGGTTGTCAATCCCCTCATGCCCAGAAATGAAGCCTTGACTTGGGGCATAGATAGAGGAGACAGAGGGGGGTCTGGAGGTTGGCATGGCAGACGAAGAATTGAGGCCAGATGTGTG
The DNA here is from genome assembly GCA_030710495.1 of Labroides dimidiatus. NCBI lineage: Eukaryota > Metazoa > Chordata > Actinopteri > Labriformes > Labridae > Labroides > Labroides dimidiatus. The sequence goes on along the minus strand of CM061158.1, from coordinate 4,899,854 downwards.
CAGGGGGTTTGAAAGAACTGGAGCAGCAGCGGGATGTGCAGAAACTGCAGAGCTGGGTTTCAAAGTTTGAGAGGTAGGGAATGACTCAGAGTTTCTGACTTCTTCACCTGTTTGGACTTCAATAGTTACATCCTGAGTTTTATTGTCAGTTGTGTTCACTTCAGCAAAGGTTTGATCATCTGCAGGGAGTATTTTTGGAACCATGTCTGCTGGATCAAATAGAACTGAGAGATGGGACTGCGTCTGATCTGCTGGGACATCTTCTGAGGCCTCAGGTGACAAAGCCCAGGAATCTACAAAGCTGGACGTATTGGCTGTTTGGGAGTTGTTTGCCAGCCGTGACATGATCTTATCTTCAAACTCTTGCGAGTGGTCAGGTTTCAGTTTGTTGTTTGGCTGGCTGACTGTGATAGACTGCTGGATTGGCTCTGCTGTGGAGGATCTTTGGAAGGAGAGTAAATGATTGTCTATTGGGGTTTGGGTTGCTGTAGGACGTAGGAATCCAGGAGTCAGCCAAATGGACGACAAGGCGCCAGTTTCTATCTCTTCCATGTTGGCAGACGGTGCTGGCAATGGCACCCAGCTTGGGCGGAGAGACGGGAGAGTGAGGGACGAGAAGGGAACAGAAGAGAGAGTCATTGAAGGAGGGATGGGAGAGAGAATGTGAGAGGGAGAAGGTGATGTGAGAGTTGTTGCAAGAGAAAAAGACGGCGAGAGTGGCATCTCGCTCTTGCTTTGGTCACCCCTTGCGTCTGAAAGCAGATGCTGTGAGCGTTCAGTGCTCACTTGTGTCAGGACAGATGTGTGCAGCGGGGTTGTGGGTCCATGCTGTTTATAAAGTTTACTGTGGATTACCAGAGAGCGATTTGAGAAAGGTGAGGTTGTGGGATTAAACGCACCATCGTGCCTGTGGAGTCCCTCCAAGCCCCCCCAGTTATCACGGGTACCATTGGGGCTGTTTGTGCCCAACTGTTTACTGCTTTCCAAATAAGTGATTGTGTCCTGCAGTCTTAATGGATCCCCATTAAAGGTTAGGCTGGAATTATGTCTGTCTTGTGGAACTGATAAAGATGTCTCAGCTGAGAGCCGAGCGTGCTCAGCTAAAGGATTAGGGGAGTATGAGGAGGGAGGCACTGCAGCTTCATTGCCTGATATCTGCTCCGTCACCCTGGAAACTTGCAGGATGTTGTCAGGTTGATTGGAAAGCAGGCTTTGGGTTGACAGGAGGGGATTTGATGAAGCAGAGAGAGATGCGGAGTGAAAACGCTGGAGGAAGCCGTCAGAGGCCAGAGATGTAAAGCCAGTTTCAGAGTCATCTGGCAGACTATCGGTGTTTCCAAAATCTCTCTGGTCAGAGTTAACCAAGAACTGACTAACTGATGGAGGGCCTGGATGGGAGGACAGCCACAAAACCATGGATGAACCCAACTCGAAGTTGAGCAACCCCAACTGAGACAGATCTGTTTCTGTTTGAGGCGGTAAATCTGGTGTGGACGATCCAGAGGGAGTTGGCTTGATTTGGCTAAATGAGGAGTCTAAAAAAGTCTCAGCTGAGGACACAAACTGTCCTAAATGAGGAAGCTGAGTCTCAAAGTAAGATTCTGGCTCAGCAGAAAGCATCAGAGCACCGTCAACAACAGGCATCTGAGATTCAGCTGGGAGTTTAGAGAAGACAGGAAGTGACAACGAAGCTGCTTCATCAACTCCTGACACCTCAAAGTCCTTTGGAAGGTTTGAGGATGGGAGCAGAGATGTCAGAACAAAGTCTGGCTGAAAGCTCCTGCTTGCTTTATCTGACTGAGCGTGAGCAGATTCAGTAACGCCGTCTCTTTTCGAAGGCCTTCCTTCATCCTGCTGGGAAGGAGCAGCGGCAGAGGATGAAGTGACATGGAAAAGAGGTATTGAAGCAGATAGAAAGATGGGATGAGAGTGGGAAGATGGAGAAACTGCTGTCAGAGTGGGAAGAGAAGGGAATAAGGGGATAAGAGATGGGCGATTATCAGGCAGGAGGTTTGTAGACGGTGAGGAGACATCTTCCTTCTGTGTTGAGGAAGAAGAAAGAATCTGCTCAGGGAAAATCTCAGCTGAGACAGCTGGGGGGCTTAGCTGTGCTACAGGCAGGGAAGGTGTTGGCTGTACAAAGAGAAGAGATGAAGGGGAGGATAAAAACAGAGATGCTTTTGGCTGAGACATCCAGGTTTCCATTTTTGGAGGGAGAGCTTGTGTGTGGGAAATTTCCTCTTGCTCTTGTCCACTTGAGGTGGAATTATTTAGAATTCTGTGGTGGGTTTGAGTCTGAGAAACAGTCATTTGAGACCCGTTGTGGGAAGCAAACGTTTCGGGAATCAATCCATCTTCCAAGTGTGTCAGAGAGAGGTTTCTTCCTTTCACTAAATCATCCGTAGAGGAAAGAAAAGCACCGTTAGACTCTGATTCTTTGTCCTTGTCCAACAAGAGAGCAGCATCAAACTCGTAAAGACCAAAAGAGCCGCTCTCATCCGTTAACTCAAACATAAACGGCTCATAACCCGACGAGTACTCATCACTCTGTCCTTCCAGAGACTCTGAAGAGTTCCCGATGACAGACGTTTGGTTCCCTTCTCCTCCTCCAACGCTCTGCAGAGAATGTGGCCTGACAGGTTTTTTCTTCCTGTTGCTCAGTCCTGGTGATGGAGAAAACACAGGTGATGAAGATGTGTCTGCCTCATCTCTGCGTTCCTGCATCAAACTTGAAATCCCTGATTCAGGAGAGAGTTCTGAGTCTTGTGTAGTCGTTGGAAGGCTTGGTTGTGTTGTAGTTCTTAAATCTGGTGCTGATGTGGATTTAAGCTGAGTTGTATGTGCAGCTGGTTTTGTGATGTAAACAAAAGGTCGGGTTGGGGCGCTGGTTGAAGCTGGATGCCTTGAAGTTGTCATCCTCTTCCTGCCCTTCCTAATCAGAGGGGTGGAGATGTACCCGAGGGACGTCTTTGTACTGCGACGACTTGGTGGTCTGTAAAAGAAGGCTGGAAGTCTCGGACTGGAAGGCTCTGGTCGACTTTGGGCTTGAGGTAGCCTAGGTCGTGATTCAGGATCTGGGAGTCTTGGGGACTTGATTGGAGGACTTGATGCGAGGGATCTGCGACGCCTTGGCATCTTGGTTTTAGGCCTGGATTGAGAAGAGTGAGGTTTCCGTCTCTGGAGAGTTAGATCTGTGGCAGGAGCGGCACTGGAAGAAGCTTTGGTTGGAGACATCTTTGTGGACTCCTTTGCTGTCATCAAACCAGATGTTATTTTGGTAAAAAACACAAGTTATAAATCATAAACTCATAGTGCGGTGCTTCATGTAATGTCAATAAGAAGCAAGAGATGCTTTTTCTACAGATAAACAACCCCAAATTTCCTCTAATCACCATCAATGTGAGTAAAAGATAGGATTCCTTGATTCAAAACAAACCTATTTCTTTCCTAAAGAGAGAAAAGGACACAATAACAGGAGAAGTAGCTTCACAAATAAGCAAGAAAGAAGTCAAAGTATGTAACATACGAAAGGAAACCACACCAGATGAGCTTCTAAGCTGGAATCGCAGGTTCTCCTACCGATCTTATGGTTAGAGCCTCAACCATTCCTTGGTTTTAAGAGTTTTGAGGATGATTTGGTAAAGCATAACTTGGTATAAGTTTTGTGGTTAAAAGACCACAGCTAAAAAAGCAAAACTCGATTAATGCCAGAGAAGAACGAACCAAAGTTTGCAACAATAAAACAACACCAGACAGAAATGAAAACAAGAACCTTGGTCGCCAAACTACTCATCCAATCGTGTTTCTTACCCCCAGAGGAAGCAGCAGCTACAGCTATGTTAGTGGTTGGTTGGTTAGTAGTTGCTAACAGCAGCAGAGGAGTTGTTCCTGGAAGTGTTTGAGGCAGAATAAGACAGAAGGAGAGATGAAAGCACTTTAAAATCAAATCCATCATGTCTCTAGAAAATGTGAAAATGTTATTCTACCAGGTAGTAGATATTTTCTGTGTTCTGAGAGAGGGATCACTGTCCAATCTTTTACAACATATGAACAACAATCTGGGCCCAAATGCACATCCAGTCATGACACAAGCAGGACCATCAGTCACAACGTACCGTTATGGAATGACCCATAGATTTGAAACCAGATGGGATAGATAGATAGTCATTTTTGTTACTCCATTCTGAAGTTTCAAATCAGTAAAAACGATTTTGTATGGATGACTGTGGTGCTGTAGATAAAATATTTGTACCAAAATATAGGTATCTGGCAGACTTTGGAATTTGATTGCACCATTGTAAATAGTTTGTTTTGAAGTTAATGTTGTCTCTTTGCAAAGTTTGCACTGTTATTTATTTTCATTTTGCCTACAGAATATTCAAAATTGACTTTATCTCATGAAGCACGTTATGTTCAAACTCCAAACTGTATTTTGAAATATATGTGAAGAAAACAAAAACAATTTATATATTTTTTAGGTTTATTGCACTTTTAAGCAGTTTATTGTAGCAGTTAAGACCAAGACATATTATTGAAACTTGGGATATGAGGGTCATATTAATGTAAAGCAAATAAAAATACTCCATCATTATACTGCACCATGAACGCGAGGCAGGTGTAGAACGCCACGTGTCCGGGGAACTTCCTGGAAAACTATCCAACAAATTCGGATTGTGCATACTTGCTACGTGTCTGCTAAATCTAAATTTGCTTCATATCTCAACATTGTCATATTTTTAACGAAGGATTCATTCGATCCTTAAATATCTGTTCTCTTTACACATTTTTATTTTAAAGGGTTACACAATGTCCGCCATCTTTAAAACAGCTGAACAGGTGTGGTAGGTATTTCTGCCATTATCACCTGTAATGGTGGGGTCTACCTCCATTAGATCTGATACTCTGTTGGGGCGTTAACCTGACTCATGCAAATTGTAATCCATTTTTTTAAAAATTACAACAAATGGTCCGTTTACATTGCTAATGGCTGGACGTGCATACAGGCCCTGGTCTTTTAAGTTTACTTTATAAATGTCTTGTTCTGTGTCCAATGACAATAAAGACCCAGTATAACATCTTGTTAGCATTAGCATTTGCATATAAAATGAATGCGTTCTTAACTACCAGAATTTGTGCACTTATTAAAATAATAATTAGAAGTTCAAACTGAGGCTTCCTTGTGGTAATGTTGCTCTTACCAGGTGTTGTAGGGTTAGTAGCTGGGAGGTTAGTGGTAGCAGATGAAATACTTGTTGTGCTGCTTGTTGTCTGCTGGGCTGAGGGGGAGTAAACAGTCAGAGTATCAGTTAGCTCATTAGATAACTGCCAACCAAGGTAACTTATTGAACCTTATAAGAACGAGACACTTCAGGTTAGCTGGAGATAATGTTCAGGTAAAGTTGGCTACCTTACCATGAGGCGCACTGCTGGCTGAAGTGGTGTTAGTGGCAGAAGATGCAGCGGTAGCAGCGCTGGTGGTGATGGTGATGGTAGTGGCAGGCATAACTGATCATCACAATAAGTCAGCATGTCATCAACATACAGCATTAACCACTCTGCATTAATGGGACAAGCATGTTTGTTACAGAACCGATCTCAAAAGTCTTTCTAGATCCAGACCAGAAATATCTGTTGGTCAAGAAAAGACTGTTTGAAAACCGGTTCAAAAGCACAGTTTGCCAAAAGCATCTTGGATCCAAAAGTTGAGTTTGGTTGAGCGTACAACGTTAACTCTTTCAGTTAGTTCGACGGTTTATAAAAGCTAATCTGGTTCCCTCAGGGACGCTAGTCTCTACAGATTCTAATATTTTAAGGAGTAAAAAAGGAGTATTGTTAGCAAATGATTTGGCAAGCATTGGCTACAGGAAACCAATCCATGTTGAAAACGGAGAGGGCAAAACGCAATCCATTAAAATCCAACACCTGATTCAGTCAGCACTCAACCAATAAGAATTTGTAGCTGTAACCCTCCTTAAGTTGCTTGTTGGACTTGAAACGACATCTTCTTTCAGCTTTTCCCCACCTTTCCATTTTGTGTGTCGCATTTTCTCTTAGAGATCAACCTGTCGGGTATTTTTGAAGTGTCTCACTTCTTCATTCTGGTGAGTCTGTTGATTAAAACAGTTGTCTTTCTCAGCTAAAGCTACATACTTTGAGTCTTTCTGAAAGTATTTCTCAGAAGTTGTACTTTTTTTATTCTATGTATTTTGAACTGAAACATCAACTGAGTGTTGTGAGGTGACTGAAAACTTTATATAGTAAAGTGTTTGTCATGTTTTGTTGTTATACATTATGCCAAAGCTACATATTTTTTTAATGTCTTGGAAAATATTTCTCAGGAGTTGAACTTTCTTGTGTTTCTTGTGTTTTGGGACACGGCTCGTCATTTAGGGGTGATGGTGGGTTCTGAAGCCAGACCACTTGGGAACCACTGGTCTAAACTTCTCCTTAGAGCTCAGGTTTACTTTACTGTTTATCAGTAAAACCTGTTAATGAGTGTTTTCACTTTAAGCCACGTTAGCTGTAACTCTGCTTGTAGCTGCCAACTAGCCAGCTAACTCACAGGTTCATAAGGTCCGACTATGAAGCCCAATCCATACACGTTCAACAGACAACCTGTAGCTTCTACATGGAGGTTTATTTGGAGCTGATAAATGACTCTGTGGTAGAATTAGACTTTCCTATCTGACTAACATATTCTTAAACATTTGTAGGCAACCATATCTACTTTAAAACGGGAGTGGTGATTTCCTAAGATGTCCAGAGATGCTCATGGCAAACTACAAAGCAGCAAAGCAGAGAAAACCTTACCAGAGGGGGAGCTGGTTGTGCTCCTGGGGGAGGTGGTTGTTGTAGTTGTTGGGGCTGGGGTTAGTGACATGCTAGTGATTGGGACGATGGATGGAGATGGAGTGATGGAAGGAGGAACTGGAGACGACAAATCAAACGAAACAGCAGGACAAGATGGAGTACACATAGAAAACAAAACGGTGAATTCTGGGTCACCCAAACCTCATTTTGGGGCAAACGAATAAAAAAAATCCTCATAAACTTAATCAAAGAACAAGAGCTGATTTTCATAAAACATCAGGAATATTAATCTCCAGTAACATCCTTGTTCCGATGGACAAGACTGACAGGAAGGTTAATTAATGAACGAAAAAATCGGAAGAACTCATTCTTTAATGGATTCAATATTTATCCGGACTCACTCCTCCTGAGTGGGACACGTTCATCCCGACCCATGCACCAGAGCAGAATCAGCCGAGTCTCCTCCCAGAGTAAATGATGAATAATAGAGGGAGCAATTGAATTATAGATCTTTCTACACCACAGAGAAGTTAAACAGCTCCGAACAATTAATCACTGGTCCTTAAAAGGCCGCACATGGCACAACTTCTCAGGGGGATTCTCCTTAAAACATTCAACATGATTTCTTTACTTATTTTAGGACAAAACGGCTGAAAAGAGTGACAGAAGGATGCACAAGAAGGAGTCAGAGCGAGGATAAGGGTTTGCTTACCGTGGCTGTTGGCATTAGTAGCATGGATGGTGTTAGTGGAGTCAGTGGATGAAGTGGCGGGAGAGGAAGCTGGCGGTAGTGACAAAGGGTTCGGGATGAAGGGGAGGGAGAGAAAAGATGCAGGAGATGATGAATGCTTGTAGAGCAGTATTGTTTTCCAGTTGCCATAATTCATCATTAATAAGAACACAGAGGACGAGGGGTGAGAAACCACTTCGTATTGTTAGTAGATAGAATAAAAATAAGACGCTAATTCTGGCATTCATGACAATAACTCTACTGAAAGGGATGTTTCAGATGTTTGGAGTGGGGTTGTATGAGTTACAGATGGCTAGTTGATGTATTTGTCGCAACAGAACCTGGAAAGTTTGTCCACTTCAATGCAAAACCTCTATGAGAAACATCGCACAAGCTAGGCTACGTTCTCCGCTCATTTTAAGGAATCAGAAAGCCAGTCTTCTACCGCCAGCAGCACACTCATCAGATGTTTGGGCCAGCAGGCTTTACAGAGACAAAAGTTCAACGAAACTAAACGAGTGACTCCATGCCATTTGTTGTGGACACATCTTTAGGAACCCAAGTTTACGGAGGCAGAGGTGACTCAGTGCACCAAAGGAAAAAGGTGAAGAAACTCCTGTGCTGGAGCAGGAGAGCAGGAGGGACCTTAAATTATGAGTGCAACAGCGTTGTTTCCGTCAATGATGACGAAATTATTTTGTTGACACCCCTTTTTTCATGACGATAACGAGACAGTGACAAACTAAACGTGGCTCTTTGATGACGAAAACATGACGAGACGTTTGTGAGTTTTCATTGACGAGATGAGACTGGAGGAAAATGTTAGTGTTTGGTTTGTCAGCCGTTCAAAATGACATGACATTTCTGCCGACTGTGTGTGTAATCTGTCTCACACAGACACGCACTGACACATTGAGTATATAGACCCCTTTACAACCTACATCACCATAGAGATGAGCACACGTTTGGACAGCTAAAGCAGCATTTAGCTCCATTCATACAGACGAGTTCTCGTTCTTTAAACACTAAATTCAAACTGTCAGCAGCATAAAAATGTCTGGTTGTTCTGTGGTAGGTTGTCAGAAATGATAATACACCATGGAGTCAACTTCTATGGAGTTCAGAGCGTTACAGAGCAACTGGTGTTTTGGAGTAAAGAGTGACCGTGCTAACTGGTTACTCTCAGCTGAATGTGTCAGTGATATTCGGCTGAGAGTCTCCAGCTGTGTTATTAAATGTGTCTTTTTTATCCAACCTCAGTTAACCTGGTTTGAGCACCAATAATCAATATTAACTGCTGATGTTCTAAATCCAGTTTTTACTTTGAGTGTTTGATGAAAAAGTTGGTTTGGAGCCGAGGTTATGACCAAATATGGTCTCACTATGGAGAGGAAATAATAAGTGAAGCTACAAATGATGATGAACAGAAACAGTTAACTAACATCAACGTTAAACTACGGTATATTATCAAACTATGAATCAGTCTGATTAGTAATCTGAAAATATCAAAGCATTAATATTCTGATAGATTTGGAGCAGTTCTCTGTCTGGACGGAGTTTTCTGGATCCTTTATTATGACCCAGGTCTCAGACTCAGCTCTCTGTGAGCTCTTTCTGGTTTATTGACACAGTTCATGTCTTTATATTTCACAGTCTGGTCAGTGATAAGTCATAAGCATGAAGCGACTTGTGTGTTTGAACTCCTCTCTGGGTAAACGCTGGATTTATACACTAAAGAAATGTCTGTCCAATTAATTTGTTAAATTAATTTGTTAATAAAAGTCCAAAAGACTAAAACTAAAATAGCTTCCAGAAACAACACTGGAGCTCCAGAGACGCAGCTTCCTGTCTGACCTGACACTGAACGTGAGGGTCTGCTTTTACGATTTAACATACGACCCTCTGTGCTCTCTCATGGCCTGTTGACCTGCCCAGGCTGCCGTAGTCGTTCATATTCTGGAGTAATTGGCTTGAGTCTGACCCTGAGTGAAATGTCCCTCTGAGGCTTCCGTAGCACAGAGCTGTGTGAGAACTGACATTTAGAGAGCGGGGTCAGGTCACCTCATTCAGTCAGCGGGTTTCCAGCTTCTGTTCTGAAATGCAACAAGTTGGTGTGAAATCACATGACCTCTTGGAGAGCTGCTGACTGGCTGGGGTCAGATCTCCTTTAGGTTGTGATTGCGCACACAGAGAATCACAGTTTTTAATGGATTTTTCTGAGCGGCTTTACGACACTCAGGAGGGCTCCTTTAGTGGGGTCAACTGAGGAAAGTATCACCAACAGGCCGAAGAAGAGGTGATTCTTTTCCACAGAGTACGTGCTCATTAAAATGTATCCTCAACGCTCTTTTTCTGAATTACAGACCGTCAAGTTTGAAAAGAGCCGTCAAGTGAGAACATCAGATTTCAACATCTGTTTTCTTTTCAATAATTTCCTCTTCTGATGGAGATTCTTGTCCTCGTTTGACTTCCCTTGTTTTCTTCTCAAGCCAGCAACGTTTCCTGAAAGAGCCCACATCATAAATCCAAAAGGGCCGAACACAAGCTCCCAGACCTTTGATTGAAGAAGGAACCCGCCACACAAAAGACCTTCAAAAAGCCTTTCTCGTTCTTCTTTCAAAGTGTCGTTTTTTTGTGCGCTCCTCTGCAGCGGTTTAATGGCACCACTTGGAGAGCAGCCCTGCATTCATGTGCTGTTGGAATAATTGGAAAAAATTAGTTTCTATCTCCTAATGATCAAATGACAGCAGGGGATGGAAACGAAGGCTAAATTAAGTCTCTTCTTCATGTTTTCAAGTCTGTAACACTTTACTCGACACTTGAGTACGGACCAATATGTGTTATATTCCAAATAAACCAACCGATCTGTGCTCATCCCAGGAAAGCAATCAAGTCTGTTTTCTTGGGCAACAGGAGACATCATCGATTTAGACGTCTTTCCTCCAACACCAACACTCTTCTCTCAGCGCTCTTTTCCTCCGTCACATTTGTACTTTTGTTTTTTGGCATCCACACATCCCTGTCTCCTCTTTCTGTCACACTGAAACTTCTTTCCCCCACTCTGACAAGTTTGACTATTTCTGGAAAAGTTCAAAAGCCAGAACTCCTTCAGGGCTTTGGGGAGTCCCAAACCTGAGTCTGGTTCAGGTGTGAGAGGAGGTTCTTTTCAACGAGATATCTAAAAGTATGTTTCGAGGGATTCTGGGTTGAGGAAATTGAGGAGGTGTTAGGACTACTTAACAAGGCACATGGAGCAGACTGACAGCAGAGACCATCGTCCTGTGAAGGCGAATGGAGGATAAATGGAACCACGCAGCCAAGGTGCTGAGTTTGATTCCCACCAGGGCATCCCAGGTACCAAAGTTAGCGGACCCAGTCCTGAGTCCCCAGGACTGTTAGCAGACGGATGAAGCATGAATGTAAGAAGAGTTCCCGTCAGTCCGTCATTTCACAGATCAAAAGAGGTTCTGACATCTCTGTGGGTTGGAGATTTGTTCGAGCAGTAAAAGCTAAAAAGGGAGGCTGACATCAAACGATTTTTGTTTGCTTTGCCCGCTTATGACATCATCTCTGCTGAAAGTGAACAGTTATTGAATCAGAGGCTGACATTAAGAATTTAAACAGTGCTCATTCCTGTCTGTAGAGGACCGAGCTCAGAGTCATATTTCTCTGTAAGAGCAGAGAGGAGCCAGAAATCACGACATGTTCAGACTCACGAGAAGTTACGCACCGTTCCAGAAAAGGGGTTTAAAGTCAGAGTGCGATGATTAGAGTTTGAGATCTGGGATAAAAGTCAGAATTCAGACATTAGAACCAGAAATTTAAGATTGAAGAGAGTCTTGAGAAAAAAAGGTCATAATGTAGAAATATAAGTCGGAATTTTGAGATGAAACTAAAATTTGAGTGAAAAAAAAAAAAGTTGAAATTTTAAAATGAAAGTCAGAATTTTAAGACTATAGGAAAGAATTCTGGGGCTACAATTGGATTTTTTTGTGTTAAAGTCAGAATATTGAGAACAAATTCAGAATTTTTAGATTAAAATCTTGATTTTGTGATAAAAGTTGTAATTTTGAGATTAAAGACAAAATAACCAGATGAAAGTAAAAATTTTTGACTGCTTGGAATTTTGAGCTCATAGTCTAAATGTTTAGATTTAAGTTGTAGTCTTTAGATCAAAGACTGAATTCAGAGACTAAAGTCCGGATTTTGAGCTTAAGGTCAGAAGTTTTCAATAAAAGTCAGAGCTCTGAAAAAGAAGTTGAAGTGTTGTGATTTAATCCGGCATTCTTAGATAAAAGTTCCAAATCTGGAAAAAAGAAATGAGGTTAAAGTCGGAGTTCTTAGATAACAGTTGAATAAAGTTGGAATTCTGAGTTTAAACTAAAAATTGAGTAAAAACTTTTGATTTTTAAAATCAGAAAATTTGGCCATAAAAGACACAATTTTGAGATGAAAGTTAAAAGTTTTGAGTCACAGCCAGAATATTCAGAATTTTGTGACCAAAAGTAGAATTTTGGGGTTACAGCTGAAGTTTTTTGAGTTAAAGTCAGAATTTTTAGGTCACTTTCTGTTTAAAATCTTGATTTCAAGATTGAAGTTGTAATTTTGAGATTAAAGACAGAATAATGAGATTACAGCCAACATTTTGAGTGACCACCGTCATTTTTAGATTGAAGTTGTTATTTTTGAACTACAAATATCATTTTTTGGTTGTAATTTTAAGATCATAGTCTTATTTTTTAGATCAAAGTCGTAGACTTTCGATCAAAGATGTAATTTTGAGATTAAAGAGAAATTATAGATTGAAGTTAGAATTTTTAGATTGAAGCTATAACATTGGGTCTAAAGTCTGGGTGTTGAGTTTAAGGTCAGAAGTTTTCGATAAAAAGTCAGAGCTCTGATAAAGAAGTTGTAGTGTTGAGATATAAGTTGGTATTCTGAGATAAAAGTTCAAATTCTGGGGGGAAAGAAAACAAAAACTGAGATTAAAGTTTGAGTTCTTGGATAACAGTTAAGTCCAAATTCTGAAAATAATGTCAAAATCATGAGATAAAAGTCAGAAATCCAGGAATAAAGTCAGAATTCTGAGATTTAAATTGGATTTCTCAAATGATGGTTGAAGTTCTTGGAATTAAGTTGTAATGCTAACAAAATATTTAGGAAAAAAAGAAAAGACAAAAAGATAACTGGCTTTACTTCCAAAAAAAAAAAAATATTTTCACTGGCTTAATCCTTGTTTGTACTAAGTGTCGTCATTTAATGAGCCAATCCATGTTAAAATCTGCAACGTTACAGCAGAAATAAACACTTCTGTGGGTGTTTCTGTGCTGTGAGAAAAGATAAAAATCTACAATTATCTGTTTTCAGAAATGAGGAAAAGAAAAAAAATGTTTTTGATGAAGCATGAGAAGATGAGTGGGAGGCATGCAGGTGTGTCAGATCTTCCTACCTGGGCAGCCCAGTCCAGGAGAGTCACAGCTGGTGGGGAGGGGTGTGTTGGTGGGTGGAGAGACACCTTTAGAACGGGGAGGGAAGATTACAACACAAATATTAATCCATTAAAGCCGTGACAAGAGGAGACATTAAGGTTTGAAAACTCATGTGATCATTTTAATTTAAGGAAAAGGCTCAACAAATTCAAGTCAGTCTGTTAGCTTTGACTTCGTTGAGTCCATCCATTATCTATATTTAATATTCTTTGCAGGCTGCAGGGGTGTGTCCCAATCCCAGCATGCATTGCACTAAAGGTGGTGTACACCCTCCTCCAAATCTAAAAGGAAACTTTCTCACACTTTGTGTTCACGCAGATTTCACATCAATAACTCTGTGGCCTGAGCTGGGATCCAGCTTGGCTTCTCTCTGGGATCAGATTCCTGATGTTTTATTTCAGGGACAGTCTGTCTGACCAAGTGTGCGCCTACAGAGGCCAAAAACGAGCGCTCCCCGAGTACTTTGGCTGCTGGAAATGTGATCCTGCGCCCGGCTCCGGCCCACACACACTGAATATTCACAAGTCTTTAGAGAGAGTGGGAGAACAGGCAGAGCAGTGAAAGCAGAGACTTTGTTCACACACACAAGGACACAAACACACACATACACACACTGTAACAGAAGGAATGTGTTCGAGAGAATGTCAGCAAATCGTCGCGCTGATCAGCTGAGTGAAACAGCAGGAATTTGGTAATCGAGCACGGCGCGGGGATCAAAAGAGGTGAGGATTTCCCCCCGTCATAATCCTCCTCTCCTCTCCTCTCCTCTCCTCTCCTCTCCTCTCCTCTCCTCTCCTTTCCTCTCCTAATAGCCCACTCATTGCTGACTCCTCTCTTCTTTACCCTCTGACACCCCCATTTCTGGAGCCACCATATTTCACCTGGCTGAGCACGCTTCCTGCAGGTACAAGCACACACTAAATCTGGAAACCCAATCATCAGGAGGAGTCTGGCAAACTTCAACTCAGCCTGTTGACACTGTGGCAGAATTAAAGCCTCTGTAAGTATATTTTGTGCTTCAGGGCCTTGTGTTGGTTATTTCCACTTGCTTCTGTTTCTCTCACTTCCTGTTGAAGCATCATGGCTCCCTGAAGTGTGTCCAGTCTACAGCAGGTTTGAAGCAGACAGTTATGGAAAAGTACTAGAAAGACCTATGGGTCTGATGGTGAATTTGGGCCATTGGGCCAATGTTTCCTGTGGCCCATTGTTTGACTGCAGGGATAGAGACATGAGTAGATTATGCAAAACCAGACCAGCAGAGGGCAGTAAGACAACAACAAATCCATTCAGTAAAAATGACACCATAGAAGGAGACAGACAAGCCGTGTAACTCTGCAGTTAGCCTGTTAGCCTGTTAGCATGGAGGATATTCAGTCTGTGCTGGTTTTGATGGTGCTTTGTTTCACTTCAGATGGATTTGCTGGCTCTTAAAAAGGAGACGAGCCCCAAAATACTTGGAGAGGAGAAACAGTGGACTCGGCGCTCTACCATCTAAAGCATGAAGACGGCAGAGATGGAGCCGTGTTTTGGGCTTCAAAAGGAGCCCATTGATTGAGGACTTTACGTGGGATGCGTCCTTCTCAAACAGCTTTAGATCCTCATTAAATCCTGATCTGATGAGCAGATCATGACACGTATATCAAACTAAACATGGATGCATTCAGAGGACTTCTTCTGTGTTTGAACAGCTGTTGTAAACTGGATATCCACTGACACATTCAGCTGAAGGTCACCAGTTTACAGGGTCACTCTTTAAGCTGGAACACCAGGAGCTGACAGAGACACATTCACACTATCAGGCTCAAAGACGACCATCGTTTGGGAGGTACTAAATCAAGTCCATCACAAATGGGGCTCATCTGAATGTGGACGGAGGGGGGATTGGTTCCATTGCCTCTGGAAAGTACTACTCCCCAGAGCTAAATCAAGACCCTAGTTCCTGCAGTCAAAAATGGCCTTTGTCTCTTTCTTACTGCCCTCTACTGGTCTGGAGGTTTAGTGCAACTACTTTTATTTTTTCTCCAGACACTCAGGCAAGCAATGGACCACAGGAACCCCTTTGTTCCTTGAAGATAAGTTCCTGGAACTTAAAGCTCAAGTTGAAAAGCACCTCAAGGTCACGGATTTGCATCAGCTACTTCATTAAATCCATGACATTTTCCTGAAACTATGCCCTTTTAAATGTTTTTCAGGCCGTGTCTTTATCCTCTTCCTCCTCCATTCCTGTCCCCTCCGCCCTGCTCCTGTCCTCCGTTATCTTCCTCTCTGCAGCATGTTGTGATCGGCTAAATGAAGGCCTCTTTGAGCTCTTAAGCAGGACGACGTGTCGGTTCAGGTCGGAGTCAGATAAAGCAAACGGTCATTAACAATGAGCACCAGTTATCTAATCATTCAGGAGCAGGTGGTGGACTGAAATTCACTCGTATTACTGAGAGTGTGTGTGTATTATCTGCACACATTGAAATCTTTTCGTATTATTGGGAAAAAAAATCGGTGCACATTGAGCCTGTCGAAATTTCATGAACAGGAGCTGAAGCTAAAAGGTGAAATTAAAAGCAACACGTTATCTTCCAGCCTGTGTTTCTCTGTGGGGATGTCAGCACGCTGACAGCAGCTGATGATGTATAATTTGTGGGACAGCAAGCGGAGGATTATTCACTGTCAACTCTGGAACAACTGCTCATTAAACAGCCAGAGGAGCTGTTGTAGTTGGCTCGGATTGAGTTTTATGAATGTGCCTCACAGCCGTGATGTGAGCGGACACTCGTCTGTTTGGCTTTCTGAGCAGAACACACTTTAATCAGCTTTTCCGTTTGCTGCTGCTGCTGCTGCTGTTGATGATGATGATGGTTTTTGGCGGGATTGTTTTTCCTGGAGTTGTACAAACAGAGCAGAGGTTACACTTTCTATTACAGTGAGTTTTCACTCTACCTTAGCAAACCTAATGAGTTGTTGTGAAACTTAAAGAGTCCTCAGGTACTTTAAAGATAGTCTCACAGCTCCTGTAAGGAGTCTGTGGATGGTTAGGCCTTTTTATAACCAACAGACGCAAAAATGTCTTTAACTGCTGTGAGTTTCACAGAAGCGGTCCCACTTGGTCATACTTCCACGTTTCGAAAGCTGTGTGTTTAGTCCGGGTCATATCAGGATCCCCAGACAGCTGGAATCCCAGACTAAAGAGCTCCCTGGATCCCCACCCCAATGATGATCCTCTCCTGGTTCCTGCTGGGCTGTAAAACCTCTAACCTGTTGACTTCTGGTCTGGCTCTACTTGTTATGTCCGTTTGTTTTATTTTGAAAGTCATGGGGTGGCTAGTTAAGCTAGTTTCCATGCGCAGCCTCCTGTCCTCCTCAATCTGCCCTCTGGTTTGACCTATGAATTGACGTGTAACAGCTCTGGGCTGTTGCGTATCCGCTGTCACCTGCTGGAGCAGGGATGCAGCCAGACCACAGATCGATCCAGTATGAGTTGATGTGGTGGCGAAATACCGAAGATTCAGGAATCAGAGTTAGTTCAGTTTGTCTCAAGATGACATTTGAATGGGCTCAAATGTTTGTGTACTCAAAAATAAGACACTCCGGTCAGTCCGACCTGAAAACAAGTAAAATGGTTTCTGTGAAAGTTCAGCAATTGATGTTCCTGGCATACAGAAGGGAAATTTGGCAAGATGTGCACCAGCGTGTTCCTAGAGAAGCGTGTTTACTGGAAGTCTCCCTCCATGGAAGATCGCTCATGGTTTGGCTATGGTTCAACAGGGCTTAAACCAAAGAAACAATGACATCATCGAGGGTCTATAAAGAGTAGGTGAAAGTTAGAACTGGGTCCGTTGGTCTGTCTGTTTATCGAGAGATGATCAGAGCTCTTGTGAACCTGAATAAATCCAAGAGGCTGGAGCTTGGTTATGTTCTCCTGGTCGACATTCTCTCTGTGTTTGCACCTGGGAAATCCACCATATTGACACATCAACTTGAACAGAAACCGATCTGATTTGGTGCCGGAGCAGAGCCAGACTGAAGAAAAATCTGCTGAAAAGGTTTAAAGTTGACCACATGGGGCCTTATGTCCTCCAAAACCTGAGGCAGACCAGGGCGACTTCTTTAACTGGTGTTTGCCATCACCTGCCATCCCTGAACCATCCTCTTCCACGCCAGCTCTCGGTGTCCATCGTGACCACCAACAGAATACCCCAAATAAGACAAAAACACTTTAAAGAGAAATTCACTGATCTCCCAGCAGTTCCTCCAGTCATCTCACAAATGCGATCATTAGTCTTAACGTACCATGATGGAACGGACCATTCGGCTGTAGTGTTAGCCGCATGCACGACCGCAAATAATCGACCAGTTCAGTAATCACACCATAAAAGCGCAGCGGCTGCCGAACGTTATGTGTCAGGGAAACCTCTATCCAAGAAATCCGCCTATTAGCATAAACAATGACACAAATTGCGAATGGCAATGGTGTGACTGAGAGATGATCCCGTTCAAACTGTCTTGAACAGACCTGAAAGTCTTCTCAAACTCTGAGGTTTGGTTGAGAAGTGCTTCTGTGACCTAAAGCTCTGTTGGACTCTTATCTTTATCAGAACTGACAAAAATGGAGGCGCATAGAGCGAGCGAACTAAGAAGTAAAAAAGCAAACAGAGTCGTTGGTGAAGACAGGATGAAGACAGACTCAGAGGCTCCGTCACAAACTCTTCAAGTGTCCACGCCCCCTCCGGCCCCCATAACACATGAAAGAAAGGCCGCCATGTAAAGACTGAGAGTACACAGTTTACCTTAATGAAGCCTGAACACACACCCATTAAACACACACACACACACAGAGCTCTGCAGGCGCCCAGCAACAGCCCCCCTCCCTCATTACAGAGCAGAGAGGAACATTAAAGCGACTTCTGATGCTTCAGAGCGCTTTGCTCACTCAGCTCATAAAGACAAATCAACTCTTTCAGGGTAAACAAATGGAGCCGGACTCTCTACGGGGAGAAAAACAGAAGTGTGAAATGTTCTTGGAGGAAATGGGACAGACTTGGAGGCTCTGATGTCGGGAAGAGGAGAAGGAGGAGAAATCATTCCGCCTGGATGTTCTTCAACGGATGGAAAATCCATAAATGAAAAATATCATTAAGAATTTGAGCCGAGATTTGAACTTTTTTAAAGGGTGCAACAACAGTCATTTCCTAATCCTGGAATATTTACAACATCTGCAAAAAGGTTTCATAATCTAATTAAACATCAGAATTAATTTGAGTTATAAAACCGCTCTGCTCTTCTCTTTGATTCTGCTAAAAAAACAACATTTCCGATCTCAGGATTAATTAGTACGAGCAAAACTTAACAGTTTCCTCCTTCGTCCAAAACAAAGTGCAAACATTTACATTTCTGTTCAACGTGATTTCATTTCCTAGAGTTTCTTTCAATGCTTCCAATCCTAAAAACTCTAAAGTTTCCTGTCAAGCTCCAGCTGTTATATTTAGACTTTTCATCGCTTTAAACACCAATACTTTAGACATGATTCCTCCAAGTCCAGCGCCCCGTATCCTCCTTATGTATGAAAGAAAAACCATGCACTCAAAAAAATGTAACACTGAATTTAATTTAATTTATCATGTCAACTGGTTCCACGTTAATGTATTAGGTTAATCGAAAATGATAATTTCTGTGTCATATAAGTTGAACTTGAAATTTTTGCTTTCAATTAATGAGCAAGCACGATCCACCTTGTTCGATGAGAACAGCCCGGAGAGGAGTTCACAAGATTGACGTCTTTAAAGACTCATGAAAAGAGGAAATTTTGCTTTTTGCCTGAATTAAGCGAGTATTTGAGTTTGCTGGGAATGCCAAAAAAGTGTTAGCCCATGCTGTTTTTTTCTGTGTTTGTGGTAAATGTTTAAAGCTAACATCTTAAAGACAAACACCTTTGACTTGTATGTTTGAGTTTTTTATGACAAACTAATTATGTTGAAATAAAATCTTTGCATAGGCGGGATTTGAACGTTTTTCTGCAAAGTTTCTTTGGAGGAATATGATAAAAACAATCACTTCTTTTATATTTTTCCCAATAAAATCAACAATTCATCTAAATTATTGGATTAAAAAGGTGTTTTCTGGCATGCTGATGTCTTCAATGAGTTTTAGCTGTTTGAAAAATGGGCGACGCCAAGCCTTGAACACTTAGATTGGATTCCATGCTGTTTTCAACCAAATTTCAACGCTAATGCTCACTGGGATTTGACTCGTTGCAATGCAAGCTTACACCAAGACCTGATCCCAATGGTACAAAGAATAAATAGATAATGGATGTATAAATGAGGGAAGCAACTGACAGCAGCCTTTTCAACAAAAACCAAAGACTTTTTAAGTTTCCTGCCAGATGTGAGAGTCAGTTTAAAGTCTTAAAGTAAAGTAAAACTGTTTAGTTTCTACACACTGAAGACCCGGCTCAGTAAGAACAAATCAGATCCCCTGAGTAGCGAACATGCTCGTATTGTAATAAACCCAGAGAGGACACCTGAAAGCTCTGAGAGGCAGAAATAAAGCGAGCCTTGCTGTAAAACTTCCATTACTGAAGGAGGGAAAATCTCAGTTTGTTGAGTCTGAGGTTGTAAAGTTTCCTGTCCAAACACTGCCTTCAGATACCTGAGCTAATCCTTCCTGTAAAGCTGCGTGGGCCCCACGGGGACCCTCTTGGTGACGGTCAACCTCCAGCACAGAAAATCCTGCCTCCATCTCTTCAATTTAGACGTCTGTAATGAGGATTTAATGCCTCAGATTTTTGTTTTCTAATGAGTGCATCCTGCTGTTATGATCACCCAGACTCCTCTTCAGGGATCAATTAAGTTCAGCTCATCTTTATTTATGTCTTATTATGGGATCGCAAGCTGTGGGGGCCTGGAGAGCCGAGGATGAGGAGGGTGAGAAGATAAAGAATTATATTCAACAGATTCTGGAGATAAACTTTTTTTTTTTTTTAAAGCTATCCTTGCAGCAAATGCTGAATGTTGAAATACTGAGCCCTAACCCTAACCCTAACCCTAACCGCAGCAGTCCTATTTATAACCCCTGAACCCCCCTCATGACATCATCAGCTGTGTGGTTTCCATGGTGACGGAGAGTAAAGCTAAACTCTAGTGACGTGCACCAGTCCTATCCACCTTTTTCCTGACTACCCATTGTTCATCGCAATTGCCGGTTTTGCTTGTCCAGTTAAACGTACTGTTTACATCGCCATGGAAACCACAAAGCTGATGATGCTGGCCTAGCTGTCATACTCGCTCCAATAACCGGCTTTTAAAAGCAAGAAAACGACAAAATGAAGAAAAAACAGAGCTGAAGTCATAGTGCGGATGTTTTAAAGAAAGTTTATACTGAGACCTGTCTAGCATTAATGATTTCTTGCAAGTTGTTTAGAGCTAGCTTGCTAGCGGTAGCAACCTGGAGTCAATAACCGCAGGCGGAAGTCAACATCCATAGGCTTCTGAAGAAAAAGGTGGATATATAACCTTAGAACCCCTTATGACATCATCAGCTGTGTGGTTTCCATGGCGATGGATCATTTCCATTCATTTGAATGGGCCAAAAAAAATTGGAAAATGCTGAATATTTTTAAAATTACAAGGGTTAGAAATGTTTTAGCTGTTTTTTTAACCTTAAAGGGGGGGTATTCTGATTTCTCAAATATTCATCCGTTCTAAATTTATCAAAAGATCCTCATGACAAGACGTGCTGAGATGATGAGGTCAACAAATCAAACAATCTCCCAGCTGGAGCTCTGCTTTCTAACACCAAGGTCTGACCTTCAGCTCCGCCCCTCACAGGCCTCCAGAGGCCTGGCCAATCAGAGGGAAGGGGGTAGAGAAAGAGACAACAGTTAAAACAAAGTCTTTCAAACACATACTGAAAGAGTGGTTTACTCAACACCATGGAGAAAAAAAAGGTAATTATGTGAGCTGTAAATAATGTAAAGATACTAGGGGGCACCAGAGGGACAGAATAAAGACTAAAAAAAGAACAATACCCCCTCTTTAAGGCTGTCTGTTAGCAGGAGGAACCATTTTGCAAAGTATCAAGCTGATACACTTGATCTCAGTCTAAGAAAAACCAGACCAGCATTATTTAGATCTTTGCAGCTTGTGTCATATTTTGCATCGTTGCATTTCTTTAAAACTTTCTGATGTGTTTCTGAATTTGCAGCATGTGTCTCCTCGGTTGCCCTTTTTGTCCCCTTGCTCGCAGCTTCGGGAAACTTTTCTGCTCACCAGGTTCAAAGACAGCCTGGAGGACTCTGACAGCGAGAGTTTTCCCAGTCAGTGCACCAGGATGACACTCTCACTGACAACTCGATAAGAAGCAACCTCCAGCCTGCTGAGGGCTTACTTTGCATCCTGAGTATTTAGACCAGCTGACACTCAGTGGACACCAGGTTCATAAAAAACACTTGATGCACATTTGTCTTGAAACTCCTCCCTCTCTAACGCTGCAGATGAAATGTTTCTGTTGGTTAAAGATGTCTTTTTTTAACATGTTTTTGCACATCGTCATTCATGCATCACAGCTCTGTTAGGACAAGCAAACACAGACTCACTTCAATGCACAAAAACACACGAGCATGGACAAACATTAGCATGGTGTTAGCAGCACTCACCACTAGTTGGCGCAGCAGTAGTTAAGTGAATGCAATGAGGGTAGCAGACTGTGAAGGGAAGCAGATTAGCAGACATCAGTTATTACAAAGCGTCAGTCCTTTAAAAAACTGACGCTCGGTCACTTCAGGAAGACAACGTTTGGAAACATCACGTTGATCAAAGATCGATTAGTTGATGAGAGGATCGGTTAATGATGGCTGCAAAATGAGATGGTGCTTAATCACAGGATGACAAAATCAGCAGCAAAAAAACATTCATTTTTTAAAAAACAAGAGCAGTCATCACACGGAGGGTCAGGTCCAGGAGTTAGACAGATCCAAGAGAAAGCATCAAGATACAGACTGAGGCTGTTTGAACATTTCAGAAAGGTTGTTGAAGCAAAAATCATGCTTTCTATGCTTTATACGATTAGAGTCTGAAAACCATTTTCTCTCTGGCTGTAATGCATTTGGACCAAAGGGTCAAGGAACTTTAAGTTCCTGTTAAAACATTCCTCAGAACTAAATGGTTCCTGTAGTCCATTGTTTGTCTGACGGCGGAGCCAAAGACCGGGGTAGATCAGCACATTATGACACGTATATCAAACTAACTAACTAACTGACTTCTTCTTGTGTTTGAACAGCTGTTGTAAACTGGATATCCACTGACATGTTCAGCTGAAGGTCACCAGTTTACAGGGTCACTCTTTAAACTGGACAACTTTAATCACCATGAGCTGACAGAGACACATTCACACTACCAGGCTCAAAGAAGACCATCATTTAGGAGGTACTAAACCAAGTCCATCACAACTGGGGCTCATCTGAATGGGGACAGAGGGGGAATGGTTCCACCAGTCAAAAATGTTCAGGTAGTAGACCTCTGGAAAGTACTACTCGCCAGAGCTAAATTGAGACCCTAGTTCCTGCAGTCAAAAATGGCTTTTGTCTCTTTCTTACTGCCCTCTACTGGTCTGGAGGTTTAGTGCAACTACTTTTATTTTTTCTCCAAACGTCACTGGCCTGATTTGAAAAATCTCAGAGGGAACTCAGACAAGCAATGGACCACAGGAACCCCTTTGTTCCTTGAGGAGAAGTTCCTGGAACCTAGAGTTCAAGTTGAAAAGCACCTTAAGGTCACAGACTTGCATCAGGTACTTGATTAAATCCATGACGTTTTCCTGAAACTATGCCCTTTTTTGTTTAGGAATTATTAAATCAAGAACTAAATTTAGACCCTGATTCCTGTAGTCAAAATGCAGTTAAACATGATAAAATTGGAGATGATTGAGAAGATTGTTGATAAAAGTAAAATTAGTCTGAAAATGCTGAAAATCAAACTTTTCTGTTGGGTTTTTGGTACAAGTTTAAAAGGCTTTTACGTAGGACTTGGTGTGACGTGTGCCTTCCAAATTTCATGCATGTAGCTAAAACCTGCTGCAGGGGGCGCTGTAGAGCTCTGTCACACTTTAGTTACTTGTATTTCTGAGGAGGCTGCACATTTCTCTCCCTCTCTCTCTCTCTCTTTCTCTCTCTCTCTCTCTCCGTGTGAATCAAAGCTGAACCAAACACAAAGCAGCAAAGAAAAGCTGCATCAAACTTTATAAATGTTGACCTTTTACTTTATATTACATATATAAGTGTGTGTGAATGCGTGTGTGTATGCATGCATCTGCAAATGTGTGTGTGTGTGTGTGTGTGTGTGTGTGTGTGTGTGTGTGTGCGCATAGGAGTCAGGAAACTTTGTGCAAAACCCTGCATACCTTGAAAACCACAATAGGTCTCTGAGGCATATCAGCATACACACACACACACACACACACACACACACACACACACACACACACACACACACACTACAGTGTTGGCAGAACATTCCCTGAAACCACTGTGGCTAACCTCCTGTGGGTACACTCATTTACAGCTTCTTAAATATGAGGTATAACACTTCTCTATGGACACACACGCACACGCACACACACACACACACACACACACACACACACACACACACACACACACACACACGCACCTACACACACACACACACACACACACACAATCCTTCATAGTCATTACTGAAATATGGTGAGAAAATTGTCGATTATGTAAACTAGGTTTCAGGTTCTTAAGTGTGTTAAGAGAGCTCCTAGCCTTTTGTAAGAGTGTGTGTGTGTGTATATGTGTGTGTGTGTGAGAGAGAGAGGCAGAGAAATACGAGTGTGTGTATGATGCATATGAGAGGCTTGTGCATGGTAAATTTGAAAACAAACACGGTGAAAACCATGAAATATCCAAGATGTGTCATTAACTGTGATTCCATTTGATTCCCTCATCGACTTCCAGGAGAATGTGTGTGTGTGTGTGTGTGTGTGTGTGTGTGTGTGTGTGTGTGTGTGTGTGTGTGTGTGTGTATGTGTGTGTGTGTGTGTGTGTGTGTGTGTGTGTGTGTGTGTGTGTGTGAGTGTGTGTGGGTTTTTTATGTGTGTGTTTGTGTGTTTTAACAAATAATGGCTTTATTGAACAGAGCAGGATTCTGAAAGCTTATTGGTCGGCAGCCAGGCTGGTTGCTGGAGTCTCAAACTCAGCAGCCGCAGAGCCGAGCTGAATCTGGATCTAATTTTCCACCCTGATGGCAAACACACTGAAACATTTTGCATTGTGTGTGTTTGAGTGTGTGTGTGTGTGCAGTATTTTACATAATACAGTTCAACAATGATTCAAACAGCTGTCTATTGTATTTGTTCCTTTCATAAGTGACGAGCACATGAAGCTTGAACAAACCCTGAGTTCTGCTCAGAGGACTGGGTCTGATCTGAGCTCACATGGTGTCTGTACTCACTGCAGCTGAGCGAGGTGTCGGTCTGAGCCACGGAGGACGGGATGGTCCAGTGGTTGTTGTCCCAGTCGATGACGTTTCCCACCATGTCGCAGGTTAGCGCCTTGAGCTGCTGCACTGACATGGTGTAATCCCACAGACGGAGGTTGTAGATGTTCCCTCTGAAATTATGCTGCCCTGAACACAAAGACGGGAACACAGGAATCAGAGACACGACACTCAGATACTTCAACTAAAACACACTGCCTCATAGAGTTATTTCCCTGTCAACAACTTGTTTGAGCCAAACAACAGGAGAAGACTGCTGGATGAATCAAATTTGATGGTATTTCATATTCTTCAATATCTTCATATATGCGATAGTATCGCATCCTTGTATGAAATCATGTTGTTTACTTTCAGTGTTTTATTCTGTCATAATCTATCAGGTAGCATCAGGTTCCTTATACAGTATATCCTGTCATGTTGCGTCCTATTGTATCATATCGTACATGAAATATCACATTATATAATGTTAAATCATTTCATTTAGTCGTGACATATTGTAACTTGCATATCGTCACCTGACCTATTGTTATATATCCTAACTTGACTGTCATATCACGGTGTATCATAATGTATCCAATTGAAACGTGACTTATTATAATGTGACATATTCTGAGGTATTGCAACTTGACCTATTTTCACATGATGTATTGTAACATAAAATATTGTTACATACTGTAACATGACATATTGTAACATGGCGTATCATTATGTATCATACTGTACAGTGAATTATTATAACTTGACTTTTGGTATCCTGACTTATTTTCATGTGTCATAAAGTATCATAATGTGAATTATGGTAACTTGGCCTGTTATCACATGAAATATCGTAACATAAAACATTCTACATACCATAACATTAATTATTGTACCATGACATACCGTAACATGACCTATTGAACTATGGCGTATCATAATGTATTATATTATAACATGACTTATTGTGAGTTATTGCAACTTGACCTATAGTCACATGACATATCGTAACATTAAATATTGTTACATTCTGTAACATGACAAATCGTAACATGGTGTATCATAATGTATCGTACTGTAATGTGACTTCTTATAACGTGACTTGTAATTTAACGTATCATGACATGACGTCCTGTGACTTATTGAAACATATTGGAACGAGACTCATTGTAACTTGTATGTAACATGACGTATCGTAACATGATGTTTTATAAAGTGATGTATCATAACATGGTGTATCGTGATATATTGTAACATATTATAACAAGACTAATTGTAACTTGACCTATTGTCATATGATATATTGCAACATAACGTATGTAACATGATGTATCGTAACATAACATAACATAACATGATGTATCATAAAGTGATGTATCGTAACATGGTGTATCGTGACATATTGTAACATACTGTAACAAGACTCATTGTAACTTGAATTGTCACATGACATATGCAACATATCGATCAGAACATGATATATCGTAACATAACAAAACGTAACATGATATATCGTAAAGTGATGTACCATGACATATGGAAACATTGTAACATGACGTATTGTTACATGGCACATTGTAGCAAAGCGTATTATAGCATGACATGTTGTTCATGGCCTATTGTAACATGATGAATCCTTACATTACGTATTGTAACATTATGTATCGTTACATGGTGTACTGTTATGTATTGCTACATTAACAACAAGGATTGGTATTATCGTTATTAAATTTGGCGTCTTTCGCCTGATCTCATAAGACTTTGGGTTTTAGAGCAAAATATTTCCTAAACTACAAAATGAATGTCATTCTTTCACACAGACTTTCTCGCCGTCTCACCTCCTAAGCGAAAAGTTCCCCCTCCTGGTACGGCATGTCCACTGGAGCTGGAGCAGGTCTTGGCCCAGTAGTTCCCACTGAAGTAGACTCCAACCCGGCCGTTTGACGATGTCCAGAGGACGCAGAAAGGCTTCATGGAGGAGGTAAACTCAGAGGCAGGGAGGATGGAGTCGATCGGACAGACCACTCCATCCACAACCATCTTCATCCCGCTTTTATCGGAGCCTAAACTCAAAGCTGTGCCGCCGCTGCTGTCGGAGTACGTGAAAATCCACTCCTCCTTTACAGGGATCAGGAGAAACAGTCATGAGGTTAATTCAGAAATTAATCACGAGGTGCAAAAAGAGAAACATGACGGCTATGAAAAAGTTACGTTTTTATGGTCGCTGCGCTCCAGCTCAAAGCAGAGCGTCAGGTGACTGAGTGTCGGTACTGATATGGAGTTGGCAACTTTGGTGACCTGGCCATTGTTGCCAGTTATGGTGACCTTCTGGTTCCTGAGTGCCACAGCAACTAAGGGGGAAAAGAAGAAATTCAGATGGAATGAGAGGTAAAAATTTATTAACACAAGACAGAAAAATACAGATGGGACTAAAAATCTTAAAATTTCATCTTATTATGAATCGATTTTTGATTTTAAAAGTCAAGTATGATGGGAGGAAGATTGTGTTTTTATTGAGTAAGGTTAAGTGAGGATCGATGCAGCCAGACTCCCTAAAGATTATCACAAATTAAAACCCAGATCTGCTCAAATCCATCAAGGGTATCAGCCTGGGTATCATACGAAGATGCTGCAAGAAAACCAAGAGCCCGAGCAACAGACACACACACGCACCACACAATGCTGCTGTCAGATCAGGTGAGTGTCATATCTGTGGGTCGATTCATCACACTGTGAGACGCTGACGCCTTCACTGTCCACCATCACCAGCTGTGAGGGTTTGAACTTGAGTTAAAGCTGCTGTAAGTGATTTTTAGTGGGGCAACCAAGCAGCACAAAAACACCAACATCCAGCACTCACAGACACTTTAATCGATACTCAAAGCACACCGAGTTCAAAGAGTTTTCACAGCTTGCGATGACATCTGTGCACATGGTGTTGAAAGTTAAAGCCTCTCTATCATTTGGCTTTAAAGCTCCTGTGAGAAACTTTTGCTTTGCTGAACTTTTGGCGCCCTTTGTGGACGAATCTGCAGCTCTTTGCTGTTCCTGTCCTGTGCATGTGATTTAACTTTTTTTTTTTTGACGCCCGTTAAACAAGATGGTGGAGTCTTGAGCAGCTAAGTAAAACATTTTTTTAAAACAAGTATTTGGTCTCAAAGGTGCTTTGAGGGCTACCTGTCTGACCCCTGTGGCCCCAATCAGTAGTGCGGAGATTCTTGCCAAAGCGAGTAATTAATTGAAAAGGAAATGAATGGCAAGAAATGGCAAGAAAGTAATTTTTCACACTATGACCTTACAACGGCTTGAGAAATTATCTTTATAATCATGGTAATGATAATGGTTAAGCTACATGATGCTAGCTTAATGCTAAAGTTTTAGAGACTACAATGGAAATTTAAAAATATCTCATGTAAAAATCTCGCTAACACAAGAAATCTCTTCCAAACTTCGTACTTCCTGGATCCTGAGCAGTACAAAATCAGCTTTCCGAAAATATAAAACATGTTTTGATGCAACATTCTTGAGATCACGCAGACTTTGCAAAACAAACTGTTTGGATATAAACATGATTTAAATACAGTAAAAGCTCATTAGCCAGCTAGCCATGTCTTGCTAGGTGACAGGGGCGACGCTTAACAGACTATAAAAAATAAATCCTTCAAAGGATGCTATCCCTTGACTGGGACACATCTTCCACTCATTTTCCATGCTATGAATGCTATGCTAACTGGTGCTTTTATAATGCAGCTGGGTGTAGATTAAGTGGCGGTATTTACTATTGGTCTTCACCAAAAATCACCTTCTGATAGCAGAAGTTAGCATGCTTATGATGCTAACACTAGTCATTGAAGGTGAGAACAGCTGTGACACTTTAATCACGGACATCTTTCTACTCTTTTTTTGTGTTCATTGCTTTTTGCACCAATAACTCCAACAAAATTGTGTGTTTTAGGCAAAATTTACTCTCTAAAACTGTTTCAGTGCTTCATATCTTTAGGTCCTCCCTTTTTGATGTGCTAAGCTAACTTCCAGCTCAATCAAAGACAAATAAAACAACATCAAGATTCGTGCTTTAGCATATTTAACATCAAATCTGGATCACCAAATTGGCACTCATACGTTGGATTAGTAAAACCAACGAAACAGTTATGTCACTTCGGGTCACACCGTGCATCTTGTTAGCCTGTTTGTTAGCCTTCCTCCTTAACCTACCGTGTCTGAAGCTAACACTGAACCCTCTTTTCTGCACGCTGAAGTCAGAGGTGAACAACAGCTCCATCACGTCCCCCGTCGAGTTCAGCGTCAGCCCGTTCGCTGTTGGACCACAGAACCTAACATCCGTGTTCCCAGTGTTCACCACCACCCTGTCGTAGATGCAGCCCGGCGCCTCCTCCAAGTCAAAGTCGAGGAAGGTGAGCTGGACGATGAAGCCGGTGGGGGCCTGCAGGGTCCACTTACAGGCCTGAGAGTTGGGGTATTTCTGGGGGTAGCAGGGCGACGTGAATTCCCCCTGGACATCCGTCAAAACCGTGTTACAGTTCATGGAGCTGCAGCCCAGCGCTGAGGGTGATGGTAGGAGGGTAGATTCATGAACTTTCAAAAGAGGACAACTTCTACAGAAGCTGTTAAAGAACTCAGAGGACACAAGGGGACAGGACAAAGGAGTCAAGGACAGGACCCATTAGAGGGGAAAGAGACAAACGCCTAGGAGTCAGGATGCAAGAGGGAAGACTTTAAGGGAAAGAGTACATTTTCTCGACAACCAAAGACGCAAAGACAGGACCAAGACAAAGGTTTTCAAGAAGGTTATAGGGACTGGACAGAAGATTCAGGCGACAAAAACAAGAATTGTTTTTGAGAGGGTGAACTCCAGGAATCAGCAGAAAAGGTTCAACAGCCCAAAGCAATCAATCAGTGAGCTTGCTCACTTCCACGAGTCAGCTTTTCACTGAATTCCACAGCAGACCCATTCCCCATTTAACAGGCTCGTAAAGTACAAACCAGAAATGGTGCACATGCATCGAGAAAAAGTCATTTTTTACTGGAAGTAAAGCAGGCAGAGTCTGTGACTTTCCCTTTTACTCATCGGGGTCAATAAATTAAAGTGTTTCCTTAAAGAATAACTCCGCTAACTGCACAGTTTCTTTCCTCTGGTGTCTCACTTTGGAGATTTTCAAAACTCATTTAATCCTCCAAAATCTGAAGGTCTGTCAAAAAAAAGTAGGAAAGACTTCAAGTGTACGTGCCCTTCAAACCCCACAACATGTGGAGGAGGTACAGAGTGTTCTGACAAACAGGAGCCGGAGCGCTCTGTACCTTCAGGCTGTATGTGTGCAGGCATGTTGTCCCTTAAAAGGAGGATTCCGCTGTTTTTAAATCTGGGAGCTATTTTAGGTGTTATGGAGTCTGTATGATGAACAGGTGCTGAAACCTTTGGAGGTACTCCAGTGGATTAGCTCAGATATCAGGACTGTAATAGCTGCAGGGTAATCCTGATGGATCAAACTGCGTCCATTAAAAGTTCTTGATTTTGTCCCTGACTGGCTCAGATTGGTATTTATGACAACATTACAGAAAGGATCCCGGCCTTCACACGGGGTCAACCAATATCAGTTCCTCTGAGCTGATACCAGTTATCAAAATGACACAGGAGGCTGGTAACTGATATTTGAAATTTATTGGTAATTACCATTCATGAATTTGTACAAGCACAGCATAAAAACTGAGCTTTTGCCACTAAAAACTGCACACCTTGGACTATTCATGTATGAATGGATGAGTCGTAAAGGTACCCCGACTTTACAAAGCTAGCTGTGTTGTTGGCAAAAGATAAAGAGAGGGTGAAGAGATGTGAGTGAAAAGTGAAGTGAAAAAGTCTGATCTTAAACTCTGAAGCTGATGCAAAAGTGTTGAACCCTGCAGTTTTTCAAGTTTCCACTAAAGGCACCAGAAACAACATACACAAGCAGCATACCAACATACCACCTTCAGGGCAACATTCCAGAATACCTCTGTATATGCTCAAGGTAACAATCCGGACATCTTCTCTTTATCTTAAAGCAATATTCTGGAATACTTTTCTTTATCTTTAAAGCAATAGTCTGGAATACTTATCTTTATGGCAAGATTCTGGAATACTTCTCTTTATCTTTATGGCAACATTCTGGAATACTTATCTTTATTTTTAACACATTATTCCAGAAAACTTTTTCTTTATCTTTAAAGCAATAGTCTGGAATACTTATCTTTATGGCAAGATTCTGGAATACTTCTCTTTATCTTTATGGCAAGATTCTGGAATACTTCTCTTTATCTTTATGGCAATATTCTGGAATACTTCTCTTTATCTTTATGGCAAGATTCTGGAATACTTCACTTTGCCTTAAAACATTATTTCAGAATACTTCTTCTTATCTTTACGGCAACATTCTGGCATTCATACTTCTCTATATTTGAAAAAGTATTCTGGAATACTTTTCTTTATCTTAAAACATTATTCTTGAATACTTCTCTTTATCTTTAAAACATTATTCGGGAATACTTCTTTTTTATCTTTATGTTAACATTCTGAAATACTTCTTTTTATCTTTATAGCATCATTCTGGAATACTTCACTTTATCTTTATAGCAACATTCTGGAATACTTCTCTTTGGCTTTAAAACATTATTTCAGAATACTTCTTATCTTTATGGCAACATTCAAGAATACTTCTCTATATTTGAAATAGTATTCTGGAATACTTTTCTTTATCTTAAAACATTATTCTTGAATACTTCTCTTTATCTTTAAAACATTCTTGAATACTTCTCTTTATCTTTAAAACATCATTCGGGAATGCTTCTTTTTATCTTTATGTTAACATTATGAAATACTTCTCTCTATCTTTAAAGTAGTATTCTGGAATACTTTTCTTAATCTTTATGGCAACATTCTGGAATACTTCTTTTCATCTTAAAGCAATATTCTTGATTACTTCTCATTATGGTCTTCAGAATACTTTCCCTCTCATCAAACTTTTGGATCATAAAAATGGTATAAATAAGGCTTAGGTTTAAAATTACTGGAGCTGCCCTCTCAGCTCTCCGTGTATTTCCTCTGCTGGAAATCATTGTTGTCTCTTACCATTAGTGGATGGATAAAAAAGGAGACACAGAGTCCTTCCAGCTCTGCTCCACTGAACAGCACACATAAAGACACTTTATATTTTGCTTTATTGGAAGTAATGGAGTCTAATCGAGTCAGTAATATTAATGATTTGTCACTCGACAAGTACAGCATCTCACATTAAAGAAATAATGAGAGACGAGCTGAAATGGAAAGTGGGAAGAATGGCCGGGGTTCTCTCACTCGGGGTAACAATGGCCTCCGTTGATCTCAGACTCGGTCTCAGCCGCAGCCAAAACCACAACCAACGCATTGCCAACGTCACAAACACCAGAACATGTGTGTGAGCGTGTTTTAACCCTTTGGTCTCCATGAAAAGCTGACATTTTTCCACAGTTTCACTGCAGAGAATCAGAGCTCGTGGGAATATTTAAGGAAAGTGTTCATACTCGTGCTCTTTCCCCTATGTCTCCTAACTGGTTCATGACACGGGCCCAAAACACAAAGGTCGGTCCGGATCTCCGCCCTCAACATATTAAATCACAGTGTCCAGTTTTCTGACTCGCAGAGGCTTAAAACAAAATCTGGACTCCAGCCTTTGTTTCTCCAAACCTGTCGTCAGATTTCCCTCTTAGGACGGATCCCTGAGCTTCATCCTGCTGTTAATGGCTTTACGCTGGCTGTGTTTTAGAGGGTTTAAATATAAAGTGAATAACTTTTTATATAAACGGGGAAGCAAAGTGAAGAAGAGGTGTTCGCTGTGTGAGAAAGACTCAGAGAGACTTTTAGACAAATTAAAGCTGTCAGCATGAAATCCCAGAAAATTTGGACCAAACGAGAAGAAACTAATGCCCACATTTTTTTGTTCACCACTAATGGAAAGGTAAAAGCTCACACACACACACTGGAAGAATGAAATCAGTGAATCAGGACAGATGGAAGTGTGTGAGTGTGTGTAAGCCGTATTCATCCTGTAAAGCTTTTAAAGCCGCCTCTCGAG
The DNA here is from genome assembly GCA_030710495.1 of Labroides dimidiatus. Classification (NCBI taxonomy): domain Eukaryota; kingdom Metazoa; phylum Chordata; class Actinopteri; order Labriformes; family Labridae; genus Labroides; species Labroides dimidiatus. Next base: position 4,867,231 of record CM061158.1, on the reverse strand, counting down.
TTTCTGGCAGAACAATCTCACATCCCCCTCTGTCGCCTCGCCCGCAGCCCGACTCTCTGAGCTCTGAACCCTCAACCCAGCACATCAACAGAACCAGGTCCAGATCTCTGAGCCAATCTGAGCACAAAAAATGAAGAGAATCGGTCTGATCCGGATCAGTTTGACTTCAGGTGTAGGATCGGGATTACTCTGGTTCAAAGCAGCGTTTAACAGTCCTAAACCCCCCCCCCCCAGCTATTTAACTCAAACTCAACTGAAGAGGACGACGATTTCAGAGAAGAGAGAAGTCTTTCCTTTGCATTCTGCACGTCTGAAAACGCTGTGGTTTGCACCCCACAACTGGAGTTGGCGATAAAACTTTGTAATAATAGTCAGAGTTGCTAATCAGATTTAGAAACACTTTTTGTTATTCTGGTTAAAATGATCTTTATGTCCCGACGTCAATCAATACATGATGTGTTCTTGAAATAGAGCGAAAAATATCTGCTGTCTACAGCAGGAGTAAACCTGGGAAAACACCAACCAATCCTAGCGTTTGGCATCCAATTTGTTAAACCAATCAAATCCTGTCCTGCCCGCCTCCTGCGCATACATTTCGCCAGCATGCACTAGTCCTGATTCACTGTGCATAACACAAGAGGGATCCAAGTACGCTGGAGAATGGCAGAAAAACTACCTATACCCCGATTACTGGTAACGTAGTGCAAACAAAAACCATATGCTTGTGTATGCGAGCCGGGGGCGTCGTTTTGCAGAAGCTCTGAGTGTGGGAGGACGGGGGCTAAACGGAGTCCTGAGGAGATGCTACATTCAAGCTCATGCTAGTTTTCTGTTACTACCAACCCTGCCTTTAAACACCAACAAAGAAAACAATGCATGAAGCTGTTCAACAAACAAGAAGACAGCGAATGCACGTTCAAAACTTTGTCCGAAAAAGGGTAAAAACAGCAGCACCACCATTGACGTTAAAATCCTCCATTCCCACAAGTTTCTTTAAAAGCTTCATATTCGCAATTATGCTCTACACAGCATGTAGAGCATTTAAAGATTATAATTGACGCTCAAAATGTTCTGTTTGTGAATGAGATTATGACGACTGCTCAGATTGAAAATCCCTCCTGCAGCAGCATTTTCACCTCCAAGCTGCTCATTAATCTAATCATAGATGTCTCCAGAAACAAAATGTTGAGGCAGAAAAGAAAGCAGCCTTGTCTTCCTTTAACTATTTAACTAACTAACTATCTAACTAACTAACTAAATGAATGAATAAATAAATAAATGAAGCTTACAAGAGTTTCCAGGCCCCAGCCTGCAGCCTTTGAGTTTATTACACTTTTTAAAAATCTAATAAATCCAGTAAAAAGGAAATACTTAAAAATTTATAAAGTAATGACACCAAAGAGAAGCTCTCAGCTTCCTGATGCTTGAAAACAAGGAATCTGGCTTTCATGGTTTTCACTTTAGAACAGGATGTGCCATCAGCTGCTTTTTCACGACAGTTAAAGCAGCGTGATGACATCAAATGAAGGTGTTTACACTGCAAAGTAATGACACAACAGAGAAATGTCCCGGCTGTCTGGTGCAAAAACTGCGAAGGTTCTGAATGTTCCATCTTTTTTTTTTTTTTTTTTTTTTAATTTGAAGTACCAAAAAACGGACTCACGCAGATCAACCTGCTGAAGCTGGAAAACTGCAGTTAAACAAACTTATTGATCAACACGAGTGATGAAAATAAAGAAGAAGCTCTGACATTTCTTTTGCAGGAAGAATGAAAGCTTACACTGATTTAAACGGTGATGCCTAATGTCACCATGGTGACATAAAGACCATAATATGCTGACATCGTGAGCAGCGAACGGACGTCACATCACGATGATGGTTCAGTCTTTCTGTCGGACTTCATGCTGCAGTAAGGGGCCTCTCTGATCCTGGATCAGCATAAAGACTGTCAAACATCCTGACTCTATCTGTCTCCTCGGACCTCCTGCCGTGGAGGAACCTCAGCTCCTGACACACTGCTCCTCATTGTGGATCCAGAGCTCCTCCCTCCGTCTCTGATCCTGCATCTGTGCTGCATTACTCCCGCATGGTGTCAGAAAACCTCCTCATCTGTGCTGCATTACGAGCTGCCTGTGTGTTTCTTTAACATTATACTGTTAAAGCAAGTCGCCGCTTTGCAATTCAAATCTGGAACAGCTCCGTCTCTGTCTCTCAGTCAAAGCTGACAGCCGAGATCTGCAGAGATCTGACGTTTCCTGATGGAGAATAAACCGATCGTGTTGCAGCTCGGCGCTTTAAAAACAACGTTAGAAAGAGTTTGAAAGTAAAGACGGGTTCTGCTTCAGGACAGGAAACAGATTTCTACATGTAGAGCACAGTACAGGTCGAACTCTCCCAGAGTTACGGATCAGTTTAATGTCAGATGATGATTCAGATGTGAGGACACCCAGAGAAGGAAGGAAGGAAATCATTTGAAATAAAAGAAAGAGAGAAGAAGAAGAATTGATGGAAGATGTGCCTCATGAATTTTATTTCATTGCACCACAACTCTTAAAAAGAAATGAGGTGGAGAAAGGGACGTAAAGTTAATCAGGGGAGAAATCAGAGACCAAGACATAAAGTGAGAGGGTGATCGAGAACAGTTAAAAAATGAGACAGGAAGTGGAAACATAGAAGAAGACAAACTGCAGAGGGACTGATCGGTTTCAAAGAAGGATAAATTGGTAAAACTACAGATGTGGGCTGTCTATAAGTCAGATAAATTATGGGCCAGAATTGATAAGACGAAATTATTACGCCATCTGACTATAAACTTCTTGTTCTTCCGTATGTTTTCGGCTTGCTTCAGAGAATTCATATTTTCACCGGTTTTCAACGTTCGAACTGTAAAATGTTCAGGACGTTCAGGAGAGGTGTGTTTGTAGTTTTCACATTTATAACCCTTAAGCTTTTTAAGATATTCAGCATTTACTACATTTTTTTGGTCCATTAAAATGAATGGGAATAATCCGTTATCATGAGAATCACACAGCTGATGATGTCATAAGGGGTTAGGATTCCGAACAGACTATAAAGAAGACTCATGCCCGTCACTAGAGTTTAGCTCTGCTCCGCATCACCATGGAAACCACACAGCTAATGATGTCAGAAACAGTTCAGTCCGGCTCGTATCAGGACAAACAGACTCTAGTGGATGCTCAGGGAACTGCAGTTTTCAGCACTTTACATTTTTTGACTGGAGGTTGAAGCTTGGAGAGGAGGAAACACAGAGGGTAAGAGTTTGACTACAAAAAATCTTTAAATCACCTGAAAAGTCGCCACCGCGACGAAAATGCTAAGCGGTAGCAGCTGCAGCTAACTTGAGCATCAGGGAAACAGAAGTGTCGTAGCGCTGATCTAGGAAAAGCCAAAGCTGAAGCGGTTCATGATACAATCTGTGAGTTTTCAGCTCTTCATGGTCCTCCTTTTCCCAGGTATCAGACTGATACCACTTACAGTGTATCTGGAAAAGTATCTGGACTCAAGTTCGAGCGTGGACGGATGGAATTCTGGTGTCTGGTTGAAAACAAGCGCTCTTCTTCACGGGAACTAAATAGAGGAATAAATAAAGAAGTGAAGCTGGAGAGAAAGCTTGTGTTTGTGCAGGATGACTTCATCCGTGAGTTGTTTGTGTTTCTATAAAACTTTGACCGAACTTGAACTCCACACACCAAATGAGCAGAAATGACTCAACAAACTCTGCTTAACTTTCACACGTCACTATTTCTGTTTGTGTGTGTGAGTGTTTTAAATGTGTGTGTGTGTTTGTTTTCTTTGCATGGCTGTTTTGTAAGAAGTGAGAGGTGAGATCAGGTTGGGCGCAGGCTGCAGGGATGGCCTGCTGTTTTATAGGCTTCTGTGCGTGTGTATGAGTGTATGTGTGTGTGTGTGTGTTTGTTTGTCACACTTTTCATTCGCTAATTCACCCTTCAACATTTTTCCTGACACCTCAGAAATCCAGTGACAGGACCAGCGCGCTACAAACGACATGTCGCTTTAATTATCGACCTTCATGTAACATAAGAAACACGCCAACAGGCTCAGAGGCTAACGACCAGCACTCGGAACCTTTTAGTGTGTCACTGTGTGTGTGTGTGTGTGTGTGTGTCTGTCACTGTGCATGTGTGTGTGTGAGCTGCTAATTGCTGGCTTCACTTTAAGCTGACAGTAAGTGTTGTCTGTTCCTGACCCTTTCTCTGTCCTCTGTGAGCTCAGTTTGACAGAAGGTAAAAACAGTTTCAGATCAGATCAGTCGCTCTTCTACTCGTATTTCTCCAGAATTATCCAGATAAACCTCTGGGTACCAAGTCAAAAGTCAGGCTTTGTCAGGTCTGAAAACTACTTTAACAGTGTTTGTTTGTTGAACAAAGGTGAATCCATCATTTCTGACTCAGTGGAAACGTTTGATCTAGAGCAGACTGTTAGCTGCTCTTCTGTTTATAGAGCAAAAGATTAGCATTGTGCTGGATTGTGTTCTGCCTGCCATTGCTCTCCATATCACATGAATAAAATCATCATCTCCATCATTAACATAAGTGAAATACGTGTAAAAACGAGAGTAGATACAAGATTTTGTTGGGTGGCACAAATGGTACAAATTAGAGATGCATTTAACACAATGTCACTACGTTGGATTGTGTTCTGCCTGCTTTTGCTCTTCGTGTTTTTCCTGCACCAAGACAAAAATAAAATCGTCTAAAGAAAAGAGTAGATGTGAGTTTTTTTGTTGGATAGCTCAAATGGCAAGAATTCTGGGTCATTCAAATGCAATGCCACTACGTGGGATTGTGCTCTGCCTGCCTCTGCACTCCATACAGACTGTTTTTCCAGCACCAAAGACAAAAATAAAATTGTCTAAAGAAAAGAGTAGATGTGAGTTTTTTTGTTGTATAGCTCAAATGGCAAGAATTCTGGGTCATTCAAATGCAATGCCACTACCTGGGATTGTGTTCTGCCTGCCTCTGCACTCCATACAGACTGTTTTTCCAGCACCAAGACAAAAATAAAATTGTCTAAAGAAAAGAGTAGATGTGAGTTTTTTTGTTGTATAGCTCAAATGGCCAGAATTCTGGGTCATTCAAATGCAATGCCACTACGTGGGATTGTGTTCTGCCTGCTTTTGCTCTTCATATTGTTTTTCCTGCACCAAGACAAAAATAAAATCGTCTAAAGAAAAGAGTAGATGTGAGTTTTTTTGTCGGATAGCTTAAATGGCATGAATTCTGGGTCATTCAAATGCAATGCCACTACGTGGAATTGTGCTCTGCCTGCCTCTGCACTCCATACAGACTGTTTTTCCAGCACCAAACCAGAATGAACCCTTCATCATCAAGATCATTAACCTGAGTCAATTACAGCCAAAATATACCAGATGTGGTCTGGCTTTGGTCCATCACAGCACTGGATCAGATAGGTTTCTATTCAAGCCCTCAGAATCAGATACACAAGCCGGATAGATAAACAGTCCTTTGTCAGGACTCAGGACAGGAAGACATGCATGGAAACCATATTAAAATGCCCAATGACTTTCAAAATAAAACAAAGTGTGTCCAAACCAGATGGTATTTATCTGGACTGCAACAACAAACGGACATAATGAGCGAAGCCAGACCAGCAGTCAACAAGTTTGAGGTTTTACAGCCGAACATAAACCAAAAGAGTATCATCACTGGGGTGAGAATCCAGGGAACTCCTTGGTCTGGGACTCCAGCTGTCTGGAGGTCCTGATACAAGCCGGATCAGTTAGACAATAAACAGAGATAACAACACATCCAAAACTCACACACACAGATTATCCATCTTCATGGGCACTCTGAGGTTCAGGAGTTGACCAATCATAAAGGGACAAGGATCAGACTTCGAGGAGAATTCAGGACTTTAATCAAGAAGATTAGCATCAAAGACAAAGGAGCTGTTTATCCAGAGCTCCTCCGCAGTCAGCCCAGGTTTTAAGAGATATAATGGGCCTGTGTTTTTGGAAAGTGCTCTATCTACTTAGCTGCTCTTCTAGACTTTCACTGGGGCCGTGCCACCATGACCAAATACGGTCACTCCGCGGTGGAGGGCATCTGTGTGCCACTCTGTTCAACACGACAGCTGGAAACATCAGAGACATGAGTGATGACACGACAGGATGAGCCAGCGGCCGCTCCTGTGGCTGAAAACGCTGATGACACGAAGGAGATCGTTTCTCATGCAGTGCATTGGAACCAGGCCTCGCCAGAAACGCGACATGTAGGCGTGTTTCTCTGTCGGGCAGCGCCGGACCACAACCCAAACTTCTGTTCAGTTACCACCGGACAGAGACGGAAAACAAAAGCTCTTTGTTCCCCAGCTGACGTGGGAGACGAGAGGCTGGATGTGCTTAAGTCCTGGACACGGGCTTGTTTTAAGGAAGCAGAAATCAAAATACTGAATTAGGAGTTGATTCTGGAGGGAATTATGTCTCTGTTTTTCTGTCTGGGGAGATTTACAGGCAAAGTTTAGAGGATGGAGATGCACGATTTATGTGATACACAGAATGTTTTAAACTTTCTTCTTCTAAACCGTCTTTCAGCGAGCCGCTGACATTTCATCGTGACCTGCGGGGGTTAGTGATACCTCAGCTGATTCTTCAACAACCCAAAGATACTAAAAATACCCTCCTCTTCTTCTCCTCTCACTCTCTTTTTCAGACTCTAATCCTCAAGATTAGCCGGCCTCCATCAACCTGCCCTTCTCTTTTTTCACCTCTCTGTCCTTTCTAGCGTTTCTCTCACATTCTTTCGCTCACATTCCTCTCCTCCCTCATTCATTCCTCTCTCTTTTTTCTCTCCCCTTCTGCTCTTTGTTGCAATCTATCCAATACTCTCTCTTTCTCCTTCTTTATCCTTCGCTCCAGCCTTCAAACCAAGTAAATACAGCTTTATCCTCAAGCTTTGAACACCTGCGGCAGCCTCCTGGACATGTTTGGAGTAATAAAAATGTCTCTTTTTTTGATGAAAACCTGATGAATTCAGGCCCGATGAAAGTAGAAACACTAAAAGGAACCATCATCAGAGGAAGGTCCAGTTTTTTTGCTTTGTTTGTTCCTGAAGATGAAGAGTGTTTTCGCTGCTCTCTGTTTATTTAGGTCCATCAAAGGCTCAACCTTCAATATTTATCCTTTCAGAGTCCTTTGTCCAAGTGCTCACACTTATTCCACACCACAAGAATCTCAGAATACAACATTTGACAACTGGGTCTTTGTCAGGTGTTCTGGGGTCTGGAACACCTGGAATCTGTCTCCACTTGGACCAAAGAGGACTAAAACCTGTCCTTGTCAAGGTGCAACCTCAGGCCAAGGAAAACAGTGTGGGAGTGTTAAATACTGCAGTTCCTGGAGCGAGCAGGCCCACGTCTGAGTCCGGCATGTGGAGCCTTTCCCTCCTGTCCTCTCTGATTACTAGGGGTTACATAAAAAACATCAAAATGAAATTCAAAGATGCACAAAATAAAACCAAGTAAAAAAAATATTAAAGGGCCTGGTTTGAGTGTGGGACTGTGGGTACTCCAAACAAAATATTCAGTTCGCCCATCTGGTGCTGATAATGTGGGAATATATTAAAAGCTCTGTTTAACTCACAACTCGGCAATACTCGGCAATACTCTCCATCCTACTCTATGGGTTGGAAACGTGGCCCTTGAACAAGACTCTGGCTTTGACAGTAGGGCTCCCAGGACCATCGAGAACATCAGGCGGCCCCAGCAAGTGTCCAATGAAATGCAGAGAGCCCGTAAGCACCATCCCAGAGCATCTTCCCTGGCTGCGCAATGTCACACCCACTGGCTTGGCCATGTCTTTCGCCATCCTCCAATTCGAACCCCAAGGCTGCTGGATGGAAACGACCATGAGGCAAGCCCCGCAACCGCTGGCTATACATCGGGGCAGGTGACCTCCTACAACACGGAGTTACTTTGGAGGATGCAGAGCGGCTGGTACAAGACCACCAAAGCTGGAAGGATCTGTGTCATCTGGTCAACTCTAAGGACAGGGAGGGGACATCCCACCATTCGCAAGAGAACTGATGATGAAGATGGTGTATAACTCACAGACAGTTTTTATGAGGTTATATAAAGTTTGGATTGGCTGAAGATGTCAGTCTGGATCAGATCCTCACAGACGCTCTTCTGCGTGTGTGAGGGAACAGGATGCTACTGTCCGTTAGGAGGTACGTAACTATGAACACAAAAAGGTCTCGGAAGATACCTTCACTTTGATACCTCTGCTTCGGTACTACTTTAATACCTTCACTTTTATACCTCCAATTCGATACCTTCACTTCGATACCTTCGCTTCGATACCTTCACTTTTATACCTCCAATTCGATACCTTCACTTTTATACCTCCGCTTCGATACCTTCACTTCTGTACCACCATCACGTGTAATGTTACAGCCAGTCAGCGGTGACATTATCAGATCTTGAACACGTGATTAACCTTCTGAGTACCTAAACTTGGCACTAAAAAATGAGGCGTAGTTTGACTACCAAAGCATTTTAGTCAGTACCATAAAGAAACTGAAGTTCAGGCCTTTTATACGACCATCTTTACGTGGCAAACTTGACGTATTGTTTAAGTTGCGTTCGATCACAATGACAGAAAGGCAGCATCTAATCACCTGTTTCAGTGTGTTTGCTTCAACATGATGTCTCTGTGTGTGAGTTTGAGAAAACGCTAACTGTCAAGGTGTTCCGTTTAATTCTGAGGATCTAAACATTAAAAGGACTAAATTATCATGTAGGTTGATTCAGTCTTTGGAGAGAACCCAGGAAATGTCTTCCACGGAGTCTTAACGCAGCGTTAAAGTTTGTTTCTGACTCTGATCTTCCTCTCAGGAGGCACCTGGACACGATTATCATCATAAAACAAAGGTTTAATATTCAGACCGAAGACAGAAACAGGACTCTCTTTCTCTCTCTCTTTCTGCAGGTGAGCGCTGACTCACTCTGCCAGGTGTTGAAGCCCCGCCCCCTCCTCGTCCTCCAGTCTGTCAGTAAGAGATAATCCAAGAGGCATCCAGCAGCACGAGGAGGAGGAGGATGAAGAAAGCTGAAGTCCTGCAAACATTTCCAAACTTTCATCTTTAATCAAAAGTTGTTATATTAAACTCTCGTCCCTCTTTTCTTTTCTTTATTCTTCTGAACGTTTCTTTCTCTCCTGTCTTCTCCTTCCTCTCTCTTTTTCTCTTCTTCCGTCTTTGCCTTTTTTTTTCCTTTCTCCCTCTCCATCCTTCTCCTCTTCATCTTTCTTTATCTTTACTCTCTTATTTCCACTCTCCAACTTAGCCTTTTTTTCCCCTTTCTGTGTTTCTCTTTCTTTTTCTTTTAGTTCCTCTCTCTCTCTCTCTCTCTCTCTCTCTCTCTCTCTCTGTGTTCATGTGTGTCCTTGTCTTTCTATCTCCTGTTTAATCCCACATTTTTCCCTGCAAAATAAAAACATTTATTTCATTCCTTAGACCTCCCTAGAACATCATGTTTATGATTTTTTCCTATTACTTTTATTATTATTGTTATTATTATTCACCCTTTAAAATCTTTCATTTTAAAATTTAAATTATTTCCCCAAAGTCAAACCAAAACTTCAAGAGACTCAAGAGATATAAAAGAAACGCAGCAGCTCTCTCTCTCTCTGTTTCTTTCTTTTCTTTCTTTCTCTGTTTTGAAGTTTATCTACATTTCTCGTCCGTCATTCTTCTCCTTTATCTGTCCCATTCAATCCCTGTTTCCTCTCTCTTTCTCTCGCCATCCGTCTCTTCTGTCTTCTCTTTCTTTCTCTCTCTTTCTTTTATTCCCTCTTTCTCTATCTTTATTTCTCTCTCTCCTTCTCTTCTTTTAACCCATTCTTCTTCAGTCTCTCTCCGTCTTTTGTTGTATTTCCTGATTTCTTTGGCTTCCTTTTTTTATATTCCTCTATCTCCCTCTTTTGTTCTTTTTCTCTATCGCTTTACTCTTTACCTTCTCTCTCTCTCTCTCTCGTCCTTCATGTCTCAGGTTCCTTCTGTCTTTCTGTTTTGAAGTCTTGTCGTCATTTTCTGTTTCATATTTTGTGTATTTTATTATATAATCACTTTTATAACTTTCATGCTCAAACACGCACACACACACACACACACACAAACACACACACACACACACACACACACACACCAATAAGCATTTCTGTTCTTGTAACGAGAGTGGTGAGTGTGTGTGTGTGTGTGTGTGTGCTGTGGTTTTGTTCTTCTGGGAACTTTATGAGTGTGTGTGAACCACTCAGTTTGGCTTGAGGCCGCTGGTAGAGTATGGAAAATACATTAAACACACACACACACACACACACACACACACACACACATATGGAAAACATTAACAGCCGAGACTCTTTGTTCTTCCTCCTGAACTACTTTCTCCGTCTCTCTTCTTCAGCCACGATTCGGACCATGATGGTCCCAGAGGTCTAGGGTTCGGGTTCGGGTTTGGTTTCAGGTCTGTACAGGACTGAGGTCAGGCAGGTGTGTGTGAGACGAGTGTGTCCCATACTGAGAGCAGTGTTAGTATGTAAGGAGACGAGGCGAACCAAAGCACCCCATCCTAAGATGATGTCACAGCTACAGGTGGAGCGAGCGTCCAGGAGTCTGCACGCTTTTGGCAAAGAGACGCTCAGAGGAACAGACGGCGCTCATTAAACCTGAAACACGATTATTTATGAAGAGCTCAACATTTAAAGCGTCTGTGTGTGTTTCCATTATTGACTTTCCACACTGACCTACTGACACACTGACCATGCAGTGACATCATCAGTTACATCATCGCTGAGTGAAGCGCTGGCCTGCTGCACACACTCACATAAAAACAAAGAAAGCTGAGGAACAAACTGAAAGTCAAAAATCAAAGTGAAGTAAGCAGCAATTCATGGAGGGTTAGAGGACCAATCGGAAACGTGCTGCTCTGAAGCCCCGCCTCCCAGAGTCTCTGGAACTCTGAAAAGTACTACCCAACAGGTAGGTCCGTTTCAGGGATGAGGAACTAAATTTAGACCCTAGTTCAGAAAGTCAGGACTGCAGCCAGATCAGCAACCTGGACTTTTTTCCACCGCTCAGACCATCTCTGAATAACCACGATTAAAAATCCGATTTATCGTAATTAATACTGTGATTAATCACGATTTTATAAATTATTTATTGAGAGATGTTTCACAAAAAAAGTTTTAATGAGCTCAGATCCGCAGAAGTCTCCTCGTTGTTTTGGATCAGGTCCATATCTGGTTTTCTTTTCACGTGGTTCAGTCTGAACCTGAATCGGCCGTTTCTGAGTCTGAGCCCGTGTGGCGACTTCCACTCCAGAGTCAAGTCTGTTTCTGTTACATTTATTTTTCTCCGGGGGACTTTTTGTGCCTTTAATGTGAGAGGACAGGACAGTGGATAGAGCAGGAAACGGGGTGAGAGCGGGGAAGGACATACCGGAAAGTTGCCACAGGCCGGACTTGAACCCGGGCTGCCCGGGGAGCACTATCTAGACCACTTGGCCATCTGCACTCCAGGTCTGTTTTCACAGATTCTCCCTCCTCAGTCGATTTATTCTCTAAGTCTTAGTCTCAATTAGGGTTGCAAAATTTCAGGAATTTTTTAAGTTGGAAACTTTTCATGAGAATTTTCTGGAATTTACATGAACTGCATTTACCTGCAAATATACATGTATGAATATTCAACGTTTTGTGTTGTTAACAGTGGACATACATGCAAACATGTCCAAAGCAATATTTTTAAATCACATTAGAAAAAAAAGCCAAAAAATTTCAGAGACAAAATTTCCTGGGATTTTTTTTTAAAGACAAACGCCTTTTAACTGAAGGCAACAAAACCAGAATTTCCAACATTCCTGAGCTAAATTTCACATTTAAGTTTTCAGGAAACTTTCCTGAAATGTACTGGAAATTTTTACTTCCATTCGCAGCCATAGTGTCCGTCTCCAGTTTCAGGTCTTCTTCAGCACAGCCTGATGTTCATTTCTGTGAATTGTGGTCCCATTTAGAGTCACACAAACCAGGAAGTTGGAGAGGATTGGGGGCGGGACTTCCTGTGATTGATAAGAGACCTTAAAGAAAAGTCTTGTCAGGTTTGTTTACACCTCTGCAAAGAGTCGTCCATTTGGATTTAACCTCATTTTGCTTCTCTAAACCAGCACTAACTCATTCGTTGGGGGTTTGCTTCCCTCTTTTTCTGTCACTTTTTTGCTCTCCAAGTTGACAACCAAAACACCGAACACAACTTATTAAGTCCTGATACCAACACTGATCCAATCTGATACCTGTATTCATTTTACAATCTCCAACCAAATGGATGGGTCCAATGCTGCTGGTATCGGATTGGTGCAGCCATGGTTGGCTCCTAATCCAGTGGATGATGTCTAAAACAGCGACAGCTGCTCCGAAAACACACTGAACAGACAAACCCAGAGACTTCGTGTTCCGTTGGTCAGATGTTTCCCAGAAAACAAACCCAAAACAAGAATAAAGATGCGTCTACATCAACCAGCTGCAGCTTTTCTGCAGATTTCCAACATCTCAAAGAAGTGCCTGAAGTCAGCAGCCGAAGATGAATGTCTGACAATATTTGGAAAGAATGAATCAAAGCATCAAAGTCTGGAGATGAGCTGCTAATATTTCAGCCTCCAAACACAAAATCCCCACTCGGATGAAAGCTCGACACCAGATGGAAATGATTTTTCTGCATCATGACATGGAGCTCTGTTAATGGAAGCACGTGACGCGGAGGAAAAGAGGCATGCTCGGAGCAGAGATGGAAAATATGAGTTGGACGCACACACAAAAAAGAGAGAGAGAGAAAGAGAGAGATGGAGTGAAGAGGAAACAAGTGCATGGAAGGTGGAAACATGAAATTCACCAATGAAAGATGGAAATCTGATAAATCAGTGCTGTCAGGAGAAAAAGCTGCATCAACGGGGGATAAAGGTCTCCAGTATTTACTCACAGAGAGCTGTCAGCAGCTCTCAGGCATCAGACTCATGTTTAAATTAGCTTTAAAACTCTTAGTAGCTTTGTAGCTGCAGCTTTTTCTCCAAACACGAGGTGGAAAACATGAAGTGCATGACAAACTTTGGATGATGGCAAAAAAAACATGGATTGCGACAAAAACAATGAACAAGCATCAGCTCAAAACCAAAGTGCTGCTCTGTGTCTTTAATATTAATTTATTTTATGCAGAAAAGCTGAATTTAAAAACAAGCTTCCTGGACTCTGAAGTGTAATTAAAGTCAGTTTTTTCCCCCAAAGGATGGGCTTTAATCAGCTCATAAACACTGAAAATCACATTAAAGTTCATTTAACGTCATTAAAATCACAAAGTGTTTCACTTTCTTGCTTCATAACAAGAAAAATATAATCAACTCTAACTTTAATGCTGCATTATGTGCATTTAATGCCGTGTAGCCACCTCACATAAGGAAAAACTCTCATTTAGGTTTAATAAAGAAATTAAACTTGCCAACGTCTCCGAACAAAACGACACTGAAATCATTACGGCGCTAACGAGGCGCCACAGAGGATTTTATTCTTCATTAAGTCAGAGAAGTGTTTTGTTTTTCAGATTTTAAAGAGCCGCTCTCACAGCTTCCTGCGGCCGTGGTGTCGTCTGTGTGATTAACCGCCGCATTAATCACCATTTTACAAACATCCTGCTCCCCGCTGCTTCCACCGCCACAAACCACAGCTCACACGTCTCTAACTGTACTCGTGAGGACACTCAGGGGAGCGGAACACTCGCTAGTTAGCATCAGAAGCTACGTGTGTCACCGTGAAGACTGTCCCCGATCAAACCGGCGGCACAAAGTGAAGCCAAAACCTTCAGAGCTCCATCAGAGGGAACAGACGCGTGTTGTTTTTATCATAAATGGTTAAAGTGTTCACAGTCAGGCAGCTGTTTACCTCTCTGCAACTAACGATTATATTTTACAATCAATTAATCAATCCATTATTCCCTCGATTAAACAAGTTGTTGTTTGGTCCGGAAAATGTCAGAAAATGATGAAAAATGTTGACGTTTCTCAGACTCCAAGATGACATCATCAAATGTCTTATTTGCAAATCAAAACTATTCAGGACTGTTATAGAGAAGCAAAGAAATCAGAAAATATTCACATTTGTGAAACTGAATTGGGAGAATTTCGACTTCTTTTACTTAAATAATTACTTAAACCAATAAATTGATAATCAAAATAATTGATGATTAATTTACTTATCGATTAATGGAGTTCTTTAAATGCAAAATAAGATGATTTTAAACTTATGATTAGAAACATGATTAGTAATGACCAAAAAATGTGATTAATCGCAGTTAAAACTGTAATTAATTGTGAAAATAATCATAAAAAATATGATTAATTGCTACTAAAAACGATTAAACATGATTAAAAATGTGATTCATTGTGATTAAAATCTGATTAAAAATATGATGAATCACACTTAAAAATCGGACATAATTAAATTTTAAATGTGATTCAATGTGATGAATCGTGATCAAAATGGGATTAATTGTGATTACCTATAAAACTTCTACAATTAATCTCAACTTTATAAATTATTTTTGGACGGCTGTTTTACAAAAGCATTTTAAATTCTTTAGACATGTTTAAAGGTCACACAAAACAACAACTAATGTGGTCAATTAATTTTGTCTTTTTTTAATTCCCTGCTACATAAAAGGTTAAAAACACTGAATTTTCTTTATAAATGTAGAGGAAACCTTTGAGAGGCTCATCATTTGTTTTTCTGTAAATAAGTAACCGAAAAAAAATCTGTTTCGATCAGACTCTGATGCTGTCTCTTGTTTTATATAAAGTTTATAACCACAAAAAAAATCCTAACTTTCTCTGATTATCCTGTTTAAAAACATACAAACAGAGAGGACACAAGATTTCATCTGGGATGTGACCAGATGCTTTTATGGGTTTATAAAAATCAGGAGGAAAGACTTCAAACTGAAATCTGAACTTTGTGTTGGAAGAAAATTTACCTCCATTATCTCAGAGCTGATCTTTTTTTGTTAAAACGACAGAAAAAACAAAGAAGGACGCACAACAGAAAATCCACAACTGAATTCGACCCTATGCTGATGACACCATCGTATCTCTGAGTGAACTCACGTTTTAAAAGTTGTTTATCAAACATTAAAAAAAAATCAAAAATCGAAGCTTCTCAGGCTGGGTTTAATTTGTACTTTAGTTTCTTTGCAAAGTTAATTTTTTCGAGTGACTAAAAGCTAAAAATGTCAGTTTGATTCTGAGTTTAGATCAATAGGTTTTAGAGAAAGACTCCACTCCAGCTGTGAGAGCGACTTCCTGTCATTTCTGATCCAGATTCAAATTCCACTGTAAATATAATCCTCTGTCCCGATCCTCTGCGCTCTGGACCACACGTCTGACTCGGCGTCCTACCGTTTCCATGCAGAGTCATCCACAGCAGGACGAGCAGGACGACACCATGGAGCCTCCACCTTCCTCCTCCTCCTCCTCCTCTTCCTCTGCTGCCAGGACAGGACTCCCTGCAGGGTCACAGAAAGAGAGCGTGAGTCAGAAACTGAACGATCGATGGGAACCTGCTGAGCTCTTCACACCAGGTGGACACATACTGCTCATACTGGAGCCAGTGTGTGAGCGGCTTGTTTACGTGACACAGACGTGAAAGTTGCAGCTTCATCACGTGTCACTTTAACTCTGTGACAGCACAGGCTCAATCTATACGCAGATGATTTACATATATGTGTTACTGCCATCACTTTTGGGAGGCGGGGCCTGTAATGCTGAACATCTCTGATTGGTGGAACAGCCAGTGTGTTATTTTCCCCTCCTCTGAATGTATCCATGTTTAATTTCATAGACTTATACAAACGTGTCATAATCTGCTCATCCAATAAGGATATAACGACATCCGCATTTTTGCTTTAAGTCGAACGTTACAGACGCTTTTCATCATCTTTGATTCGAGTGTTTGTTTCTAGCGTCACACAGGATGATTTCAGTCTGTCTCCGCCTCCAACAGCATTGTCGTCTCTTTTTACGACCCTCTACTGGTCTGGAGGTGTAGTGCCGTTATTTTTTTAATTGCTTTTGCATTTGTCACTGGACTCATTTCTCTTTTGCGTAATCTACGCAGGATTTAAGTCCTCAGTGGTTCCTAGAACCTAAAGTTCCTGGAACTTCCGGTCAAAAAGCATCAAAGCTTTTCATAATTTGTAGATTGATTTGTATATTTGTGCAGGTTTATATATATATATACAGTATATATATGATTAAGGCTAAAGATTTTTAGATGTTTATAAATTAAGAATTTGAATGAATCAAATGTTCAAAGTGAGAATCAGGCAGAAAGACAAAAGTTTTCAGCAAACTGAAGTGACGAGTCTGACGAGTCAGAGAGGATCAGATCGCCTTGTTCCTCTGCTTCAGCTCTACACACACACACACACACACACACACACACACACACACACACACACACACACACACACACACACACTCTCTCTGACAGCTCCTCTCCCTCAGTCTTGAAGAAGAGGAGGTCGGACGCTTTTATTACTTCAGGTGGACGAGCTCTCGCAGTCTGAGGTTGGAGTCGTCACAGGAACGGGACGATGCGACCTTTGGTGTCGAGATGTTTTAACGCTGCAGGAAAAATGTTAAATCTATCGATCGCTGCAGCTTTGAAACTTTAGAAACTATTTTTCTGATTTTTGTCTCAACCGGACTTGAGGCATCCTGCACCGAGCGTTGCAGGTGAAAACGCTTCGTTTTCCTGCCGTGAAGTCAAACACTCTTTCCTCCACATGATGCTGTTTAACCCGTAGATGAGCGAGCTCTACCTGTGTGTGTTTCTGCCAGCAGAGACAATAAGAGGTCATTTAATCTGAGCGTGACGCACCAGCAGAGAGCACAATCAGCGTCACTCTGCAGCCGCTGAATGCAGGAAGAAAATCTGATTATGTGACAACTGCAGCTGCCGTCTGACTGATGTGCACAAAGCTGCACAGATGAGTCTGCAGAGCTGCTAAATGCACCATCAAACTAGCCTTAGCTCCTGGATTTAGCCTCATTAAAACTAAGGCTTTGGGTCAAAGGTCAAACTCTCTGGTTCTCGTGGTTCCTTAACAAGAAATTACATCATTTAAACTCTTTCTCCTGCAGATTTTCCCTTCAAAACGCCATCTTCGTCTCCACACCTCAGCGCAGATTTGATACTTGTGTTGGCTCGTCTCGTTTACTGGCTGGTTTCACTTTGACATTAGCTGTCGGCGGGCTGTAAAACACCGCCGTGATGTCAGAGTGAGCGTCGAGTAAAACGGCTCGATCGGAGTCAAACTTTCTCTGAAAAGTCACAGAGTTCTTTAAGTTGGTCTGGTTGATCTCCGCCACACAAAGATTAATCTGTTTGACGTCGACGTTTGCTCTCTTTTCTCAGAGCGTCTTAAACTCGCCCGCCTGAGACTGAAAGGTGCAGGAGGTAAACTTAGAGAACTTTTAATTATTTCTCTCTCCCTCTCTGGGTTTGCAGAGAGCTCAGCCGTGCCCGCTCTGACTCTCTCTCTCTCTGTCTCTCTCTCTCTCTCTCTCTCTCTTGCAGCATGCATCATAAATATTTCAAGCAGACAGAACAGATTTCACTTCATCGTCCAGCACTAAATTCATGCAGCTCCTGACATTAAAGAAAACTCGGCCCTTTGTCGACTCGTGCGTCTTCTTTCCTCGTGTCCTCGTCTCCCCGCCTCCGGCTCGGGCACGGAGACGGGGAGCGAATGACAAGAGGAGCGAGGTCAGCGAGCGAGGCCGCCGACACCGCAGATAAAGAGGGTGATTCATGTGTCTGCAGGGCGAGCCTCGACTGCCTGAAGGCAGACGTTTAGAGACGGAGGCTTTCTCACCTTAAACTCCCTGAAAACCAAGGATGCTGCTTTAATAATGAAAACTTGCAGATGCACTCTGCTGGGATGTGTGTGTTTGTGGTCCGTGTGATTCTCCACACGCTGTGATTTTCACGTTTCTAACATGTCATTCATATTTCTGTTTTGCTGTCGTCTGCCTGCTTTTTGAAGCCGTTTAGCTTCTCTAATCAGATCTGTGGGCGGAGGCTGAAGGCGTAACATGGCTCTAAATCATCCCACAATCTGAAACACGTCGCAGTTTTGTGAATCCACCAACGTTGGTGGAGGACTCGGGATAACTTCCAGTTATAAAACGGGCCGTAAATCTGTAAATCAGAGCGAGTGTATTTACATTAATCTGCTCTTTGAACACATTTAAACAGAGTGTGGATTATCAAGCTGCAGCACGACTCTCCAAACTCTCCTGACATTAAAAAATCAGTCTTTTTCTCATGAAAACTGCTCTGATTCACAGAGGGATCATGCTGCATCTTGTGTCTGATAAACCCGTGCAAATAGGACAAAAACAAACGACTATAATTCGTCAGTTTCATTTAGCAGAAGCTTCTGTCCAAAACGACGTACAAAACAAGCAAGAATTTACAAACAGGAAGGAAAAAACATAATAAGTGCAAAGAAACGCTTCAAGTTTGTTGAGCCGCAAGTACTCTGCCATCAAGTACCAAATGAAGACCCCCCTTCGCCCACACACCTTTTTTTTTTTTAAATATTCCAACTGAAAGAATGTGGCCAACTACTGCACCAACAAAAAACTTTTGGTGCAAAGACGGACTCTTTCTGTGGATGTAGTTCACTAGTTGACCATCAACTGAATCCAAACAAAATTTCTGCTTAACGAGCCTTCTGATTTTCTGACTAACGAGCCTTCTGATTTCCTGACTAACGAGCCTTCTGATTTCCAGACTAACGAGCCTTCTGATTTCCTGACTGACGAGCCTTCTGATTTCCTGACTAACGAGCCTTCTGATTTTCTGACTAACGAGCCTTCTGATTTTCTGACTAACGAGCCTTCTGATTTCCTGACTAATGAGCCTTCTGATTTCCTGACTGATGAGCCTTCTGATTTCCTGACTGATGAGCCTTCTGATTTCCTGACTAACGAGCCTTCTGATTTCCTGACTGATGAGCCTTCTGATTTCCTGACTGATGAGCTTTCTGATTTCCTGACTGACAAGCCTTCTGATTTCCTGACTAACAAGCCCTCTCATTTCCTGACAATGACCCTTCTGATTTCCTGACTGACGAGCCTTCAGATTTTTTTCACTAACGAGCCTTCTGATTTTTGACTAACGAGCCTTCTGATTTTTGACTAACGAGCCTTCTGATTCTTTTTTTGTCTAAAGAGACTTCTGATTTTCTTAAGGACTCCGGTGTGAAAAAAAATATTTCACATAGGTATCAGGATTTTTTGTTTTACAAAATCTTTTTTTTTTTTTTTTTTAACATTTTCTTTTCCAAATTTAAATCCTACAGATTTGATAAAACAGACAAAAGAAGGAGAGACGCTCCTCTTTATTCCACTTCCACTTTGAGCTCTCTATAAAAACAAGTTCTCTGCGTAAACTCGTCACACTTCATGCACTTCCAACCAGCTTTCAGAGAAACCAGAGGAACGTCTACACCGCCTCCTTCCTAACTCCACCTGCAGGTTCAGATCTTCACCTTCACTTTGACTGAAACACACTCCTCTCCTTCCACCTTCAGGTGACCAATCAGAGACATCCCAGAGAGCGACAGGTGAACAGGAAGTCATCAGCTCTCCTTCAAAACCTTCAAGCCCTCAGCGGGTCCGGATAGAGCCTGATGATCTGACTGCTCTGAGGGTATTTTTACCTCTTCAAGTATTTCATTAAATGTGATGGCTTCATGTGTGTCAGTTTTCAGGTCAAAGGTCGACGCTCTCTGACGTTTAAAGCATCTTAAACTCATTCTTCAGACGTCTTTCAGCCCTGAAATGGAAATTTATCTAATTTTAGATTTTTCCACATTTGGTCTCGTCCTTAAATTCAGCTCATATCTGTGGAAAGGATTCAGACGTTTGCCAGAAATCTGTGGGATCAGGATGGAGATGACTGAAAGAAGTTTCTGAGTCTCTTTGAAATCCAGATTAGAGACTAAAAACGACTCCAGTCTGTTTGAGGAGACAAACTTCATCAAAGATCCTTCAGTGGAGTCAACAACAAGCTTTCAAACGTTCAGACAGAAGGACGTGACGGATTCAAATATCCTTACTGTACGTCAGAGAAACAACAACGCGTCTACGAAGAGACAAACTACAGTGAGGCAGTGAGGTCAAACACAAGACTCTAAAGAAAGAGAAGCAAACATAAAAAATCCAAAAAGGAAAAGAAAAGAAAAATTAGGAGAAAGACAAAAACAAAAAAAGAAACAAGATCAGGAGACTAAAAACTACTACGAGGACAAAAACAAGGACAAAACAGCATCTAAGAGAAATTAAACATAAAGAAGAGACAAAGAGGAATTCTGTCTATACACCAAACTAACTACGAACAGACGAAACAGTTCAATAAATGCTGAATACAAAACTACAAAGACCACAAAAAACACAAATCAGCTACAAGGAAAAACAGAGACAGAAAACTTCAACTTCATCAAACTGACAGAACAAGAGGCCAAAGAGACAAATAAACAACAAAAGATTCACATTAAAACATTATCAGATATTAAAGACCGAATACGGGAAAATAAACGACCACAAAGAGACAAAACAAGGACAAAAAATGAAGAGACATCAAACTACCACAGAGAGACAAAACAAATACCAAGAGACACAAAACATCCACAGAAACATACGAGAAAAAGAAGAAGAGGACGTTTTACAACTGCTAAGAGACGCAAAACTACCACACCAAGAAACAAAACCACTACAAGGAGACACATAACGACTATAAAGACACAAAAACATCCACAAAGAGACACAAGATATCTACACAGACGTCTAACAACTTCAAATGGAAGAAAAGCTGGAGACACAAGGAGACAAAAACAAAAACAACTACAGAGAAACACAGAAGAGCTGCAAAGAGACAAAATACTTCACAAAGACACAAAACAACCACATGGAGACATTCTGCAACTACGGAGACACAAAAACATCCACAAAGAGACACAAGACAACTAAAGACACAAAAAAAGAGCTGCAAAGAAAGAGAAGAAAAAAAACGACTTAAAGACAAAACTACTGTTCAACAAACTTACGACAAGGAAACATGTAAAGACTGAAATGACGCAAAAGGAGTCAAAAAATGTTAGGAGAAATGCAAAAACTACAATGATACAAAAAGCTACAAAAAACTACCACACTAAGAGACACAAAACGAAGTAAAGGAGACACAAAAACCATCACAGCTAAGCTGTTACAGCTAAACAGACACAAAGAGACAAAAAGCTACAAAAAAAAAAAATCCACACAGAGACACAAGACATTTACAGAGACATCTAACAGCTACAAACAGACACAAAGAGACAAAAAGCTACAAAAATAACAAGAATACAAAAAAATCCACACAGACACGAGACAACAACAGAGACATCGTGCAACTGCAAACAGACAAAAAGAGACAAAACGCTACCACACAAGGAGACAAACAAAAAATGGGACAAAAAACAACTACAGAGAAACACAGAAGAGCTGCAAAGAGACAAAAAATGTTAGAAGAAATGCAACAACTTCAATGATACAAAAAGCTACAAAAAACTACCACACTTAGAGACACAAAACGAAGAAAAGGAGACACAAAAACCATCATAGAGACGTTAAAGCTACAAACAGACACAAAGAGACAAAAAGCTACAAAAACAACAAGAATACAAAAAAAATCCACACAGAGACACAAGACAACAGAGACATCGTACAACTACAAACAGACACAAAGAGACAAAAAGCTACAACAAAGGGAGACAAACAAAAACAAGGACAAAAAACAACTACAGAGAAACACAGAAGAGCTGCAAAGAGACAAAAACCACTAAAATGAGACATTTAATGTTTAGAAATACACAAAAACATGAACTACAGAGACACAAAGAGGCAGCTACGGACAAGTCTAACAAATTAAAGACACAAACATGGCAGAGCTTCAAAGAGACAAAACCGCTAGAAGGAAAAACATCCTCAAAGAGACACGAAATGTCCACACAGAACATTTAAGAACAACAAACAGTCAAAAAAGACAAGAAACGACTACAAAGAGACAAAACCAGTAGAAGGAGGCGTGACACAAAAACATCCTCAAAGACGTCAAGAAGACAAAACAAAACAGCCAAAACCTGACAGGTGATGACAGAGTCAGTTAAAGGAGTCACATTAAAACACTTTTTAACTGTTTTTATCATTTTACACAACAGACAACACAACAGGAGCGATCACTGGAGCTGATGTGAACTCGAGGAGTTTTCCTGATGTTGTTTCAGACTTTATTGTTGATGTTTTTGTATCAGGACTTGGTTTTGGGGGGGGATCCGGTCTGTTTTTTTGGTTCCTCCAGGAGGTCAGTGTTGACATCTCCACCATAAAGAGACATTTACATTGATTTTCCATCCAAAGAGAACAGAGTGTCTCTGTGAGGAGCTGCTCTCTGAGCGCTCAGATTGTAAACATATGCAGCTATAGGCAGCCAGCAGCATCATGGAAAACACCTTCCGCTCCTTTTTCTGCCTCCCACAGGAGAGTTCAGCTCCCAGGCACAGAGAGAGAGAGGGAGTGAGGGGGAGAGGGTCTGATTTTACAGGATCAGGAGATGCCTCTAATGAGCAGGAAGTGTTCAAGAAGAGTTTATGGTGAAAGAAAATTAATTTTTTCTACCATGAACATGAGGGGAAGTCTGTGAAAAGACGTCAAACTGTCCGAAAACTGCAGCAAAGCGCGCAACTGTGGATCAACTTGGAGCGCAGTGACGTCAGCTGGGGATGTTTCAGCACACTTAGAAACACGTTCTAGAAATATCGCTCCAAATAATGATTTCTGAATGAAACAGTTGCATGTGAGTTTGTGTTTAAGGATTTTATGGATGAAAAAAATGCGTAAAAGTTTCCAAAAGCACCAAGTAAAGCGCGCGTTTTGTCCTCGTGGAGAATCCAGCACGAGCACGATGAAAAACAGCGTTTTCTTTGTCGTTAATTAAGAAAGTTTGAGATGTTTGGTACTCACATGTGTTCAATGGAGCGGCAGCTGGTCCCCCTGCAGGATCATCCTCCCTCCTCAAAGTCTGAGCGAACTTTCTCCTGCGCTGAAACTTTCAAACTCCACACCAGAGAAATCCAAAGGAAAAGTCTCCAAAGTTTGAGGGAAGAGACGGACAAACACACTGACACCGACACACACACGGTGAAAAGGGGTGTGTGTGTGTGTATGTATGTGTGTTTGCTTCACTGACCCGTGTTCCCCGGTGGACTTGGCGGTGTGAGGATGCTTCTCTGAGGGAGAGCAACGGAGAGTCAGAAGGAGACTTTGGAAGAGTCAAGCTGGACTCGTTACATGACGTACTTCCGGTCAGATGGAGAAAATAACACACCAGGTTGAATGTAGGGCAGGAATTTCAAAATAAAAACAGAATGAAGGATGCAAATCTCTGAATCCAGGTCAGTGGAGCAGACACGAAGAATCAAAGTATATTCAGCGCTTTATTCACGGTTTGAGTTTTTTTTCTCTGAAGGTTTATTCAAAACACAACATTTCTGTGACATTTAAGAGTTCTTACAGTATAAACCAGCTTCATTTAAAAATAAAGATTTTCAAACTAAAATCTAAGTGAAAAAAAAAAAAATTCTGTTTCCCTCTGAATCACCAATGACTGTTTTTTTTTTTTTCTGGATGTACGAGTGTGTGTGTTTTAATATAAAGAGGGAGTTATAAGTTCATACCAAAAGGTGCTTCTACAGAAAACACGAGAAAACACGCAGATAAAACTCAAGATTTATTAAACCAACAAATCAACAAACTAAACCTAAACCAGACACAGCTACACCTCACTTAAACCGGAGGATTTTCAAAATAAAACAGGAAACAGAAGATAAACTACAAGACACGAATCACTGAGACAGAAGTTACTTCAGACACAAAATAAATCCACAAAGAGTCATAACTGGAACTGAAAAATAAATAAATAAATAAATAAATAAATAATAATCGTTACTCCCATTTTTACATTTTTAGACTGTTATCAAAGCATTA
Organism: Labroides dimidiatus; assembly: GCA_030710495.1. NCBI lineage: Eukaryota > Metazoa > Chordata > Actinopteri > Labriformes > Labridae > Labroides > Labroides dimidiatus. The sequence goes on along the minus strand of CM061158.1, from coordinate 4,843,048 downwards.
ACTCTTAGCTGTAAGTGGTGTGTGAATAAAAACAATAATAACCAGGAAAAGAGTCTTAAAGAAATGAAACACAAATTATAAAAAATTAAGAATCTAAGATATTGAACCTTTAACTGTCACTTTTTAACCTTCCAAGAAAAAAATAATTAAAATAAGTTTATTTATTTTTTTTTTTTTATGTTGTTAGGGCACTAAAATCAGAAACCACAAAAATCAGAGAAATTATTTTAAGCCATAGAGACGATCCAATCAGATTCTCCACAGAGCAACACATTTTCCATCAGATAAAAAGACTCAAAAAACGCTCTACCAAACGGTTGAGCTTCAAGTTAAAGCAGGGAGAAAAAAAACAGTAAAAAAATATGGAAAAAAAAAAAGAAAAAAAGATGGCTATGTGAAGAGGTTAAAGCCAGCAACAAACAAAAGTTAAAAAAACAAAAAACAATAATAATAGAAGAAAGTAAATGTGTCAAATCAAAGTGTCAAAGACTTCTCATCAGAATTAGAATCTTATTTAATTTATTTATTTATTTGTCTTGGTGTCTTGGTGCAAATGTTAAAGAAACAAAAAAAATCAATAATATAAAATAATATTAAGGATGTAAAAAACAAAACTGTTTGCATGCAAAAGTGAAAAATAAAATATTTACAAATATAAACACCAAGAGAAGAAATAAAGAGTCTCCTCAGACTGGAGAGAAATCCTCAGCTCAGAAACAACAGTGACATTAAACTCTGACGGAGGACGATTGAATCAGTCAGAGATAAGGACGGAGAACAAAGCAGAGCTTCCAGCGAGCAGGAAGAGAGCGAGCAGGAAGAGAGCGAGCGCTCTGATTTGAATTTAACATTTTCATCAGGGAGGAAAATCACAGCAGAGGAGGAAGAGACGCTCCGTGGTGGCCTCGCTCTCTGAGGGAGGAAAGGATGAACTACGTCATCCAGCTTCTGCCCTTCAAACTCTCTGATTTCACAGGAAGTGATGGAGATGTGTTTCAGGTTCCAGGGGATTCTTAAATGCTGTAATAAGATCCCGGTACTGGCTCAAATACCCTTGCTTTAATTTTAAAGCGGGGTTATTCTGTTTCCTGAGCATGTGCAGATTTTCAAACCTCTACATATTCATATGTTGTAGAAATCCCTGAATCCGTCTGTTCACTGATCAAAACACTCTGTTCTAAAAATAGCAGATCTTCACCAGACATGCTGAAATGATGATGTCATCGATGATGAGGTCATCAATAAGAAACTGCTTCAAGTCACATTAAAGATGTGGGCCTCAAACACCAAGGTCTGCTCATAGCTCCGCCCACAGGCCTCCTCAGACGGCTGGCCAATCACAGTGAAGGGGTTTGTCTTAAAGAGACAGCAGCTAAAATGAAGTGTTTCAGACAGAGACTGAAATAAGGGTTTAGAGATACTATGGGTGCACCAAAGGGACAATATAAAGACTAAATAATAACCAACAACCCCTCTTTAAAGCAAATTAACTCAGATTTAATGTTGTGCGTCCACTCCTGTGGTTAAAGAAGGCGTGGGAAGTACCAAATAAATAACACTGAAATAACCATTCACAAGGGAAAACTCTGCATTTAGGTCCTTCTTTGAGCCTGAAAACACCTGATGGGTCTACAGCAGGATGAGGGAAAAAAACGCTGCTTTAACCTTTAACAGATGAATTTTATAAAATTATAAAAGTTTTTTTTCAGAGGCAAATATTAAAATAACCCCTAAATTAAAAAAAAAAAAAAGTCCAGCCATGGTGAAAATGAGCGTTTAAAGGAGCTAAAAATGGATTCCTCCACTGCTGAAAGTAGTTCCAAATGAGTCCCTGGCTCATGTTTTCTTATTGTGGGTTTTAATGTGAAACTTTCATGTTTTAATATCCTGATGTGTAAGAAGTCAGAATAGGTCCAGTGAACAGCTCCACTGGGAACGTTTCCTGTCTCGGTGAAATAAACTGGACTGTGCCTCACTTCCAGTAACTCTGGACCAGTTTGAGCCTCCTGCAGCTTTTATAAGCGGCTCAAACAGAAGGTGTGATTCAACCCGCTTGAAAAAAAAAAAAAATTACAGAGGAAATATTCAAAGAGCGAGGTTATGTAATATCACTGCAAAGAAAACTTTTTGTCCCTGGCAGAAAAAAAAAACAAAAACTCAAATCTGATTCATGAGGAAGCAAGAGGTTCAAGAGCTGGACTCAAAACACAGAGAGGTACACAACAAACAAACAAACAACAAACAGACGGAAAGAGTCTGAGCCTATTTTAGAGCAGGTTTTGTTCAAAATGAGAGAAAAGAGAGAGAGAGAGAGCAGGAGGGAGCTGATTATTCCCAGGGAGACAGAAAAAGGCTTTTCGTTTGAAAAGCAGATAATGGAAAAGACAGAGAGGGCAGGAATGTGGAGGAGAGAGAGAGAGAGAGAGAGAGAGAGAGAGAGAGAGAGAGAGAGAGAGAGAGATGCCCTGTTTGATTCTCCTCCAGGTTCAGATAACTTTAAACCATCAGAGGATCAACAAAGTAAAACAGCAGCTACACTTTAAAAAAAAAGACGTCAAAATCTGTTCAATGAATTAATTGCTGAGATCACGTCCAAGCACTGAGTTCAGGTTTTACAGTGCTGTGACAGAGTGTGTGTGTGTGTGTGTGAGGATGGACCATAGACTGTACATTAACCCTTTATGACACCACCATACCAAGTCTGCCAGAAACAACCCCTTACATCCCAAACTTTAAGAAAATGTACGGACTAATGTCCAGACTAAACAAATAAATAAAAGTGCAATAAACCATCAATAAAATACAAATTTGACACATTTTTCTAAATCCTGAAATGTCAATGGGCTTTTCTTCCAGAACCTTGATATGCTGCTCTTTGCTCATGATGCCTTCCACTTTAACCCAGTCACCAGGCCCATTTGCAGAGAAGCAGTCCCACAGCACGATGCTTCCACCTCCGTGTTTCACAGGCGGGACCATGGGATCATAGACACATCTCAGTTCCCAGAAAGCTGAATTTTTGTTTCATCTGACCACAGAACAGATGACCAGAAGCTTTCGTGCAGTATCTGCTGGGTTGTCCGCCTTGATCCGAGTTGCACCACTTGCACTCAGTTTCTTCAGGACAGTCTTGGTCGGGGTCCTTGGAACGTCCTTTGAGGTTTTTGACTCTGTGACATTTTTGGTACTCTTTGACGGTACTTTTGGACTGTGGGAGGAGGTCGGAGTTCCCTGAAAGAACCCTTGCATGCAAGGGGTAGCAACCTTCTTGCTGTGAAGAAACAGCACTAACGGCTGCGCCACCGTGCACCTGTTGCTGCTGGCACCAGAAATTATTTGGTAATTCTGGCATTAACAATATGTGCTCTCCAGTCCTCACTGAGCTCTTTGCTCTTTGCCATGGCAAGTCTTGTGTTGCTTTGAAAATGACAAACGTCACAAGCAAGTTGACGAAGTCCATTTTGGACAGGGTGACCTTTGTTAAAGTTTAATTAAACACCTTTAACAGAGTTACTTCATGTACAGTGCTACTTGAAAGTTTATGAACCCCTTGAACAGTTTAGGTGTTTTTGTTTTGCCATGATTTTTTTATTCTATCATCACTAGTTTTTATAAATGAAATGTCAGATTTACGTTCATCAATTGTATATATATTTTTAGAGGGACTTGTATACATACCCCAAAAACTACATACAAAATAGAATTGGTGCATATGCAAAAGTGGGTACAGAAGACGTTTGGTTGAAGCTACTAACTACAAGGGTTCACATACTTTTGTACATATTAAATTCACAGTTGTTGTCAAATAATCCACTTTTGTTGAATCAGATGATAAAAATATCTCTTTCTGTGTAGGTCCATTATTTGAATTTTTTTTATTTACAAATTGGGATTTGGATGTGCATTTAATAAGGTTATTTCAATGTTTTTTTTTTTTTTTTACAAAAACAGTGACCGTGTCTTCTGGGGTTCACAAACTTTCAAGCAGCACTGTATCACTGGTCATGGTTCCAGACTTGACCACATGTCCCATTTATGTTAAATCTGAGGTGAAATACTGATGGGTAACTAGGAAAAAAAATTTAATCTATTTGACATGGGTATGAATACTTTTGGGCCCTACAAGGCAGAGAGAGCAGCAGCAAAGACCTCCAGGGTCCAGAACAGAGTGAGCATCAGAAAGAACACATATGACCCCGATAAAATCAGACACAGCATGAAAGAGCTGTCAGCTGATTGGAGCTGCCGTTACAAGCCGCTCAATGTCACAGATCATAAGAAAGAAAATATGCATAAAATTTTAATTAACCACCAAAATTCAAGAGTAAAACTGAGGTTTACAGAGACGAGGTGCAGAGACAACTAAAGGGAAAACAACCACCAGAGAAACATGAAAGACTGAAGTCTTCCAGGACTAACAGACGTCTGCTGGTTCCAGCCTCCAAAACCATCCATGACACCTTGATGGTGTAGAAAATAATCCCAGAGGGATCTCAAACATTGACAGTTTAAGAAATAAAATCTTTCAGGCATCGTGTTCGAGAAGAAAACACTCAGAGGTCAGCTTCATCTTTCCAAAGATTTTATTCAAACCTTCTCAAATCAAAGTGACAGAAAACCACTTCCTGCTTAGAATAAACTCTAATAACTCGATACGCATCCAGAGAAAGACGCCCCGCTCCCCCGCTCAGAAAGAAACAACACATACACAGAGATATGTCCCCGTCACGGTCTTTAAAGGCCGATAAACTCCCTCTTTAAGGGATTCACACGATTGTTTTTCCTCCATCTTAACAAAAGTTTAAAAACCAGGCAGATTTATTTTAGTTCAGCTAATCAGAAAACGTGTTTTTTAAACGTGACGGAGTGAAAACTGAAGATATGATTGTTCTGTTTTTAAAGCTGAAGAAAGAGTTTGAGAAATCCAGATTATTCGTTGCTTGTAAACCGTTCAATGAGGTCGTCGGTCTCCTCCATCCTACCGGGGTTATTTCTAAACTTGATTGTGTTTGGTGTGTGAGGGTGGTGATGAATCTTTAATAATCTCCTGACCGTGGACGCGGACGCTTTGATCTGCTGCTCAAACGGAGTCAAAGAGCGGAGCTGCTGGTCGTCGCTCAGTCACAGTGTGAGACACAGGACGCCATTGTTACGGACTGATTTCCATCAAGTCCTCTGACGGCGTCTCCTCAGCCTGTGTGTGTGTGTGTGTGAGTGTGTGTGATCAGCGACAGATAGAGCGGCGCTGCTTCTGGAGGAAAAAGAAGGAAGGAAGGATGGAGGGATGAGATGGAGGAGGAGGAGGAGGAGGACAAAGGCTTCATTCTTTGCCGGTGGTGAGCAGCTTCAGGGCTTTCTGGAGGTTCTGGATAGCCGTGTTCACGTCCTCGTACTGCAGCGCGCTGCCGGCGTACTTACAGTACTTCTGCGCCTTGGTGAAGTCCTCCGGGGAGAGATTGACTCCGCCTGAAAGAGGGAGGGAAGGAAGGGGGAGGGTCAGAGAGATCAGAGTCAGATAGAAAGAGGGACAACAAGGACGATTTAGCAACTCACTCCTTCTAAGACCAAAAACTTAGATCAGTGACAGAGGGATGAAGATGGAAGAATTTACACACTTTTAGTGATCCAAAATCCCCTTCAGATTAAGGCTTCAGTTTCATTTATTTACAGCGAAGAAACAGAACTTTTCCCCACTTCAGTTCTCAATTTGGAAACAGTGAGAACGGTTCCAAAGATTGAGGGTGTATTCACACCTGTGGCTCGTTTGCTTTGTTCTGATTCAGGAGCAAAAATGAAACGATAATTGCAGTTGTCACTTTGTTCTTTTGTGTTCACACAGAAAAAGTCTCATGTGGTTCACAGCTATAAACAAATGCCACGTGTGATCAGCGTTGCCAGATGGGGAATATAAAATAATGGTACCAGAGCCTCAAAATTATCGTATTTTGGGGGAAATTATCGTACACCCGACAAAATAATCAAAATAACTGATAATGATCAAAACAACTGTCTTACTGTTGCAGAAAATCACAATTGATCACTCTGTTTAGTGTCCTACAGGCACTTTTGTGGGCGTTCATCGCCCTGCCCCACATCAGCAGCGTTTGATCAGCAGCTTGAGGCTCCGGTGCTCATTTTTCTCTCAACTGACTGACTTCCTCCTGACGGAGCTCCTACGATCGTGATTGGCTGTCAATCGTTCTGAGACGAATGACACTTAAACTATGATTGGCTGGAAATGTAACATGATATAAGATTTAGGGTTTACGGATAAATCCGTCAGACTGGGGTAGATCTGTAACAACCACACGAAAATTGTCAAATTAACGTACATTTAGCCTTTTTTGGAATTATTGATCGTACATCGTACAGAGGGCTAAATTATCGTACAGATACGATAATTATCGTACGTCTGGCAACGCTGCGTGCGATCAAGTTTTTCTCTCATTGGTCAGAAATTGGGTGGAACTCTGCTGTGCGCGATACAGAGAGCAGTGAGCGTACGAACGTTCTTCATGATAAAACATGATTTGTCATCGAAGAGCCTTTTTCTCTCAAATCTGTCTAGGAAAAAGGAGGCGACTTATAACCCGGATCGTCTTACGTTCGGATCAACACGGTAATCATTGCTACATCACCTTCTCTTCTTCTTCTGCTGGTGTTGATTCTTCTACTCCTTCTTCTTCTATTGTTTTGACCGAACAGTTGGCAACCGGGTGCACTCCTGCCTCCCGACTACTACAGTGTGAACCATAGTAATGAGTCAGTTGTGTCGGTTGCTGAGGTGAACCGCTACAGGGCTCGGAAGGAAGTGAGCTGGGACCGCCCTATTTTGCCAATCTCGACTCAAACGAACCAAACTTGAGGTTTGTTTCAGAGTAACTGGTGTGAATACACCCTAAGTTCCTGTACTCTTTTGTCCGAGGATTTATAATCTGTGGTACCTGATTGATCAGAAATCTAAACCTGAGACGTCACGTTTGGTAAAACTGTCAGAACATCCTGGAGACACAGATTTATCCTCTTACAGCACAGAGCAGATATTTCCACTGAAGGTTCCTCCTGGAGTACTCCAGAGTCCATCCTGACCTGCGTCACGGAAAGTCTCCATCAGTCCCTAATCATCTGTCACTACTGAGGGGGAATTATGGGTAATTTATGATGGAGGAGAACCTGCTGCAGCAGAGCTCAGAGGTCGTTTTCATCTGTGGCGTTTAAAGAAAGAGTCCTCTGTGATGGGGATGATGACGGGAGCTGTCAGCGTGCTCCGTGTGTGTGTGTGTGTGTGTGTGTAAACAGTGTGTCGCGTCTCTTTGATCAGCTCTCATTACGGCAGCTTTTCATAAAGACCTCAGAGACAGACTCCTCCCTGTGAGATCATCAGGTCCCCCCAAACATCTTTGTCTCTTAAACCTGATTATGGACCCACAGACCGGCTGCTGACAGAAACCATCCCACCAGTGAATAATTACACATTTATTGATCCCAGGAGCTGATTCCCCGTGTTTTTTGGATGTTGGACAGATGGTTTAACTCATTCGTAGACGAGGAAGTTATTGCAAGGATTGTCCAACCTTTCCTGAAACCTTTGCAGGAACTTTGAGGCATCTGTGTTTCCTTTTGTTTGTGCTACAGCTGATTGATTACTGGGTTTATCGTACGCTCCTTTAAATTTCTCATTAGCAGATATCTCCTGTGGTTTCAGACCTCTTCTGTCTCGTTTTTGCGTTTTCTCTCCTCCTCGTTTTCTAACCCGGTTCCGTCTCTGAGGGCTCTGCAGTCAGCATATTTCAGGTCTTTTCCATCTTCTTTTTTTGTGTGTGTGTTAGGGAGAGAATCAGCCAAGGGATTAGAGGCTTATGGTGCAACTTTATTCAATCATTTTTTCTCCTCCTGGGCATTTTAAACAGCAGACGACGGTGTTTTATGAGTCAAACGGAGCCAAAACTTACATTATGTGCTGCTCTCGCTCACAAAGTGAGGTCTTAAACATATTTACCTTAAAGCTGGAGAATAATTGTGTGTTATTATTATTTCATATGCTGAATATTAACTCAGTAAGACAAGATTAGAGTGTGTGGATCTTTAGATTTATCCTTCCAGCTGCACTGAAGCCAAGAGTTTAATCACTGACTGCTTAAACGTCTGAGGAGTATGGACCAGTCTGTATGGAGAGCAGAGGCAGGCAGAGCACCATCCAGCAGCGTACCCCTTTCTGAGCAGGTTTCTGTGCTTGTTTACATCATACACTGGAGTCCTGGTGTTATAGAGGCTGTATGTACTCTATAGTGTCACGCCCAGTGTAAAAGAGGCGGAGGACAGGCTTCGATGCAGTCCTCCAGGGACTCTGAGGGTGGAGGTTCCAGAAACTCAGAGAGAAATCCTCCACAGGAAGGTTGTTTTTGGACGTGACAGAGCGAGAAACTCCAAATCGTGCTCAAAGAACGGTTAATTTATGAGGAAACAACACGATTTAACAGAATACAGAGATTCAAAACACTGATTAAAATGAACGTCAGTGTTTGGCCCGTCGTGTGGTCTTAGATTCATGTCTCAGTTTGTGTTCTTTGGCAGTAAAAGTCAAACTTTATCTGAGACTGTCTCCTGAGCGAATCAAGATTTTGACACACTCTCCCTCCGAGACTTCTCAAGAAAGCCGGGATCGCAGAGCTTCTAAAGACCAGCAGGTTTTCAGGGTGTGAAACGGGGTTAATATCAGACTTTTGATGCCTTTTGTTTTTGATTCCCAAAGTGAAACTCCACAGGAAGCCAAAACATGAAGTTTTGATATTTTACATTCTCGAGTGAGCCCGTCTGGTTTCTGATCAGCGGTTGTAGCTTGGTTTGAATCCTATCTGTCAGATCCATCTCAGTTTGTTCATGCTAACAATAAATCCTCAGGGTTAGTTATGGAGTTCCACAAGGCTCAGTGCTTGGACCGATTCTTTTGATTCTATTTTATTTTCTACTATAAGGAAACACTCTGTGATGTCACCCATCTTTTTCTGTTATGGTGTTCTGAAGCCTATTGTTGCCGGGTGCCATATTGGAAATGAGGCAGGCTTTGAGCCTCCTCTAACAGATATTGGGTGCCTGTCTGTCTGAGATGACAGGACAGTGGACAGAGTGGGACACAGGGTGAGAGTGGGGAGTGACATGCCGGAAAGTCACCACAGGCCGGACTTGAACCTGGGCTGCCCACTCAAGGGATTTTTGCCACATGGAGCGTGACCTAGACCACTAGGCCATCTGTTTTTTTGAACCAGGCTGTAAATATGTTCATCATTGTAAATGTGCTTGGCACTCCTTGTGAAGCCATTCCTTCTTTGGGGAAGCTTGCTGCTCCTCCTTGTTGGGAAGGTTTCTGCTGAAAATCTCAGCTCCTTTAAATCCAGGTTGAAGACTCACCTTTTTACAGCTGCTTTTAATTAAACAAATCATTTTAATATCAATTTTCTTATACACCTCTGCATTCTGCACTGAGACTTTTACCCTTCTTTTTTGCCATTTTATTTTCTTTTATTTATTAATTAATTTTTAAATTGTTTCTTTTAATGTTTTGCCGCTATGTAAAGCACTTTGAATTGCCTTGTTGCTGAAATGTGCTATATAAATTATCTTGCCTTGCCTTGCCTTCTGTTTACAAAGCATGCTGCTTCTTCTTAGGATGTTTGTTGCTTCTTTTTAGGACGCTTCCTGCGTCTTCTTAGGACACTTGCTGCTTTTTCTTTGGGAAGCTCGTTGCTTTTTCTTGGGCAAAAATTTCAGCAGCTTCTTGGGAATCTTCTCTCCACTTGGGAGCGCTCCGTAAATGTTTAGTTGTATTTATCAATGAAACCTGAAGAAACCAGCTGGTTGTCTAAACTTGACGCTTGTCTCAAAGATGTAAGGAACCTGGACGATTTCGTGCCAAGTTGAGGACAACCTGAAATCATTGTTCTGAGACCTCAACGCCTCAGAGAGGCTTTCTCTAACAAGATAACCTTGGATGACATCAGCCTGGCATCTGGCCCTACTGTAAGGAACCTGGGAGTCCTTTTGGATCAGGACTTGTCCTTTAACTCTCACATTCAGGTCTCAAGGATGGTGTTTTTTTCACCTTCGCAATATCAGACACATCTTGTCTCAGAGCGATGCAGAGAAGCTGGTCCATGCTTTGGTCACCCCCTAGGCTGGATGACAGTAACTCTCTTCTATAAGTCTGTCCTAATAAGTTTATAAAGACTCCAAAACGCTGCAGCTCGAGTCCTGACTGGGACTATGAGGAGGAGTTTGCTCTTACCGGTTTAATTTACTGAATGCTGTAAAGGTCTCTCCTCGTGGTGGGTTAGGTTGTAGTGTGGCTGTACTGATGGGTTTGATGGCAGACCAATCAGGGGATCAGACAGCCGTCGCTTTGCGTCTAATTATGTCAGGTTTGTTTCACATTAATGTGTCTAAATCAGGCGGGAAATGCTCTCTCTGAGAGGACTCCAGTGACGGTGACCAACATGTCTAAAGGTTTTACAGAAGCGTATGAAAGGCAGGAAATGGAAAAAACGACTGAAAGCAGAGGAATAAAACAGTACCCACAGCCAACAGGGGATGTATGGACGTTAAATCTGGATTTATATGTTGGAGTAAGTCCCAGGAATGTGTTCCCACACGGACCACAGGCCACATTTTTCACCGAGCTGCCATGTTTAAATCAAATTTATCCCAAAGTGTAAACTTCTGCAGGGATCAGAGGACTGGAGGAGAATATTAAACTTGAATAGTTTCTGACCCAGCTGCAGATGTCTGATCAGCTTTAGGGAACTATTAGGACAGACAGTGTGTGTGTGTGTGTGTGAGTGTGGTTGTTCTTACCCTGTTGCTGTGCGTTGAGCAGTGTGGGGTCGACAGACGGCAGAGATCGGGGAACAGGCACAGGTTTTACAGGTTCTGCAGGTCAATAAAAAATGTTCATATTATAAAAAAATACTTAAAATAGAAAAGAAATAAAACTCATCAAAGTTTCCTCCTTTGACAGATCTAATAGCTGGACTCATCAGGTCTAAGTCTGTCGACTGTGCCCTCCAAGTTTCCAATCTGAAGATAACTGCATATATCAAGAGAATCGTCCAAATGGTGATGCAGGCATAAAATTTGGCTTAGATACTCTCTAAGGGCCACTCCTTTGAAAAAAGAGGTTGGATTCAAATACTCAAGATGGCAGCCATTTTTCAAGATGGATGCCACCATCACCGCAGCCACCGCCAACAAATTAAGATGGTAAAACATCTTGAAAAATGGCTACAATCTTGAAACTTCAAGTGGCTGTGGGCAGTTTCCAGTCAAGTGACCCATGGAGACTGCTAATGCCAACTCTCATGCTTGTATAAACAACTAAACATCACTTAACTGCGCCATTGAGGTGGCGGCCATCTTGAAAAATGGCTGCAATCTTAGAATTCCATGTGGCTGGGAGCAGTTTCTTGTTAAGGGACTCATGGAGACTTTCAATGCCTATATTACCAACTAAACTACTACATCACTTAAATGTTCAACCAACGTGGCGGCCATCTTGAAAAATGGTCACAATCTTTAATCTTTCAGTGTATCCAGCACTGTAGTCCATTGGTGGTCTGTGATGGTCCAGTCTAGCCTCTACACAGTAACTCAAACTCAGACTGTGACACTATGACTATGACCTCTGTGAAGCTGTTGACTCTCACAAACTAGTCTTCTGCCAGACCTCTTCCTGCTAGAGTTTCCAGTCCCAGTTTCTGAGTGTCTTTGAATGGTGAAGGACACTCTCCTCACTGACGTGCCGTTAACACGAAAAGGTTTTAGGATGAAACCCAAAAGTATCGTTGCATTTCAGCCTCTTGTTTACACGGAAACGCAGTTTTATCCAACCTAAAATGCAACTTTTTATAAAACCCCTCCAGAGTGGAATTTTTCTGATACCCTGCAGCCATCATTGCCATGTAAACAGCAAATCGGAGTTTTCAGTGCAAACGCTGATGTCACGCTCCATTTTGCATGTGCGCATTCCACTCTGTTGTGGGAACTTTTAATTGCTGTGCGCGAATCGGACAACAACAACAACGGTTCGATGGTGGACCACTGTGTTGTGCTTGTGCTGCTGAATCTGCTGACTGCCTTTCAACAAATGTGCATCTGTTGCTCCACTTCTGCACTCAGATGAGATGCATTCACTATACACACCAGATGATCAGCCTGCCTCTTCTTCGGCGGAAGACTACCAAAAGACTCTACAGTTATATCGCCACCTACAGGCCTGATATGCATACTACAGAGTCTTCAGTCTCTCAGCGTTTCCGTGTGAATGCAGATTTTTTTCTCAGCATTTTCAAGTGAAACGCTATGAGACGTATTAAACGGGACATGAGTTAACCTTTTTTGACTTCATTTCTCTGGAGTACAGACCTCCATCTCTTTCTTTAAGAATCGTCTATTCCTCAGAACTTCTTCACATTAACTCCGATTTGCATTTATTGGCATATCCATACCCTCTAAAAATCAGCTCAACAAAGCTTCTGTGTTTTTTGTGAAGGGTTGAAGAGGTTCAGCTGTCCTACAGGAGGGTGATCAATTTCAATCCGTGTTTTTTGACGTGTTTTATGTTCTATGATCAGTTAATTGAGATTAACAGGGCGTGTTAAACAGCCCTGATACTCACTAATGTTTGCTCGTTAATCACTCATTTGGATAAAACCCTGAATGTATCCCACACACTCCGATCAACCACAGCCGTCACTATCAGCACACACACACACACACACACACACACACTCACACACACACACACCTTGCCTGGTAAACCTGTCGCTCTCCTCACGCCATCACTTCCTCTTTTTAGAGATAAATGTTGATCAGGCAAACACAACCAGTGTGTAACCTAAAACTACCTCAGTTGACTCCACGTGTGTGTGTGTTTGTGTGTGTGTGTGTGTAAAGCACACCCTGTACACAATTCATGACATACCCTGTTTTTGTGTGTCTCATGGGAACAATTAACCCGTCCTGTGAGTAAAAACCAAGATGGACATCATTTGGTAATTATAACAGAAATTAAATGTAAAACATAAATCCAAACACAGATAAGATCCTATCATCCTCCTTCTGGAGAGTTTCCATCAACTTTGAAGTCTCAGGAGGACTCTGCACAAGTTTAGCGCCTCAAACACACACACACACACGCACGCTTATTTCAGAGTGTGTGCATGAGTCTCTGAGGGAGGCGTGTTATTGAATGCCAGAGAGCTGTAAGGCCGTCACGTACTCGGTGTTATCAGGGGAAATTAGCGAGGAGGAGTGGGATGACAGGCTGTGTAGTTCAGCTCAGACGATTAATAAACAGAGAACAATGTGGAGCTGGAAACACGGCCGCACCGATCAGAGCATTATTTGTTGTCTTTGCGTTGTTTCTAAGGCTTATCACACACACACATACACACACACACACACACACACACCCTGATTTCCAGAGAAACTCAGATTGAGTCAGGGGGTGAGTCACAGCTGGAATTGTCTTTTTTTTTTTACAGAGGAACTGCTGATTCAAAGAGGTCGGGTTTGACCCCTTTTCAACAGAGCTGGTGCCAGTTTTGGTTCCAGGCTAGTTCCTGGGTTGGCACCGGTTCTTTGTGTTTCCACTGACAAACCACCGGCTTCAGGTGCAAAAAATTGGTGCTTAGCAAGCACCAACTCTTTCTGGGCCAGAGTGAAGCACCGACTACATCAGGGGCAGGGGACCAGGGTTACCATGACCAACAGTTGGCGTGGAAAACAGCCATTTTTAAAAGCTACCAAGAGAGTCGTCTGTTACTTAGTTGGAGTTTCTCATTCCAAACTTCCACGTTTGATGTCAATAGTTTATTGAACACTCAACACCGGTTACTGTTGGCTGTAACCATGGCAACAAAACAACAAATCTACTCTGTGTAACTCTTGCACGAACAAGTCCCACAACTCCAAGCAGAAAAACACAAACAACACACAGACGCTGTCTGCTGAACCACCCATCACTGGTGATGCATTCACTGAGCCTTGTAATTCTCAAGCACACAATAACAACATACCGAGTCCGTTACAGTATGCAGTGACATACTGACGCTTTATGCTGATGCAAAGACGTGGCTCCAGCCCAGCTCCTCACTAATGGAAAACCAAACTGGTTCTTAGGGAGAACCTGATTAGAACCAACTAAGCGCTAGCACTGAACGATCACTAGTGGAAAAGGGATAAGAGTCTCCAATGAAGCATCACAAGCATTGACATGAAGTTGAACAAAGAGTGCACATACCCCTGAAATCACTTTTGCCTTAAGTTTTAATGACACAAAAACAATGGATCTAAACACTCAGGGAAGACACACCATCACCTGGACTCGTGCACGATCGTTGGTGCTTCAGTGTGGCCGTTAAGTCTGATTTGAAAACTTGTACTGAAGGTTTCTCAAAGAGTGAAGTTTAAAGTTGAACTTATGCTTTGGGGATAATGAAAAATGAAAAAGTTTTGATGCAAAGTGAAATCCCAGCGGAGTAAAAACTCAAATACAAGGCCAAGAGGTGAAAATATTAGCACTTCTGTTCACATTTTGAACTTGAGCAGAAAATGTCCGGCACCTTGTTAATTTTATAGTCTGATGATTTGTTTTTGCACTCAACCAGCCTGCAACTACCAAAGCTTGTACTGTGTTCAGTTTTAAGTTTGTTTTCTCCAGTTTGATTGACGTCTCTTTCACGGTTTACCTCCAACTCTGCTCAGAAATTAACCGCCAGTCTTAAGTCTAAAGGAACATTTTGCCACAGTGTTAACAGGCAGATCTAGACCATTAAAAGCAGAGTCAGGGGCAGTTTTGGTGACTTATATCAGAATTTTAACATTTTTTTATTGTTTACATTTAGTTGAGTGTTAAGCTGTGGCTGAGGGGATGTCACTTAGTTGTGCAAATGTTCAATCTCAACTAAAGTCTTTGAATAAAATAAACTTTTCCACTGATTTTGGGTTTTGAGTTTACTCCACCTTATTTTTAATCTCTGCGTTCTCAAAAACTATGAAAGTATATAAAAAGTTATTTTGGGTTTCTTATGCTTTCGTTGATGTTATTCATGTAAACATTTCCTTAGATCTCACCTGTGGGTGGAGGCAGCTCAGCTGGAGTGTTGGCTGGTGCGTGGGCTCCTGGAGGGATGTGGATGTTGTTGAAGTTGGTGTTTGGGGCCCCGGCTGCTCCCGATCCTGGACTCGGGGTGAAGCCGATCCCCGGGGCAGAACCCGGACCCAGACTTTGGTTGTTGCTCTCGTAGGAGTCTGGAGGAGGTCCTCCTCTGACGGAGCCGCCGTGAGAGAAACCCTGAGCTGAGAACCCTTCGGCTCCGTACTCGTCTACAGGGGAGAAAAGAGGAGAAGGTGTGAGATGTTTTATGTTCCTCCTGCTTTTGCTCTCCATGCTGAATGTTTGTCCTGCAGACACTCATTCAATCAGACTGAGAGCAATCTAATTTCATTAACGGATGTCAAAGTTTAACTTGTAACAACAGGAATACACGTGTATGAACACGGGTTAAAAGACTCTCGTTAGAGGGGCTTTAAAAAGTAAGAAAACATTTGCTCTGCAGTTTTTCATTTCTGAAAACGATCCCCTCTCTGCAATCTCTGCCTCTCTCAGCAGCCACACCTAACACAAAGAAAACAGCTCTTCACAGCCAGCAAGTCTTTGCACACATTAGAGTCTGGATCTGCAGACCCACGCTGTATCTGACACCGTGTTCAAACCTCTGTCAGCACCGCATCACACACAGGAAGAGATCTGATACCTCGAAAACGTTGAGCTGGAGTGTTTCGTCTTTCATTAAACTGCTGAAATCTGTTTGTCCAGAAGGAGTTATGAGAGCGTTTACATTTCTCTGAGCTCACATCTGGGCCTCAATCCAGGGCGACAGTGTGAGGTTAGACACATTACAAGAGTGCTGTAGAAAGCTGGTGAGTGAGCAGAGACTGAGTTAAGACACAGGAAGCAAATGACTGATGATAACAGGAATAAATGTCACTAGCATTAAAAATTTTCATGTGTAATACTTGATTAGGAAATAGCTCTAAGTCTCGTTGCCAAAAGAAGATGAGAAATTGGTCTTAAAGGTCATTGCTTTGCTGTTTGGGAACGCTTTTTATTAAAACAAATAACTCTGGTTTCTTACTGATGGTCTGGCTGTGTAAGATGCTCGATTCTGATTGGTCCAAACCCCTTGACAACGGTTGTCAACTTTTACTCACATGAACAACGCCAGAGACAAATCGATCACACCTCAGATCGAACAATCCACAGAAAAGAGTTCAGAGAGTTCAGCTTCTGCTTGTTGACACCACAGACCAACACCACAGCTGAGGTGAAACTGTTAGCGTCTGTAAACAATGTAGCTTCAACTTTAGTTTCCGCTAGCAACAGGCTAAACAGCATGGATATTTTCATCCTGGATCCCGTCCATCAATCCTAGTGATGGCAGTGGAGCAGGCAAGAGAAACTTAAGGTTACCAGTCTCTACCATGAGCAATGGTGATGACAGCAGCAGGGTTCAAAGTTGTGAAATTTTAGAATTAAATTTTAGAACTAATTTTCAATAACTAATGAATTTCTTTTTTGGCGTTTTTTATCTGTTTGTTTAGTTTTTTTTACTACCATCACTTATTTATTCATTTATTTTTAAAGGTTTGGTGCGCTTTTCTGCTAATATTTTTGTTACATGCACACCGCCATTTGGAGTGGGTTGGACTGGGCGGTGGTTGGCGGGGTTTATGGCTGGGAATTATTACCATATATGTTATCATTGTAGTGCTACAGCTGTTGGAAAATAATCAATAAACAACTGATCACAAAAAAAGTTGTGAAATTTTGTTTATTTCTAAGGGTTCATCATTCTCAGGGCTCAGAGAAGGAGAGCTAAAAATCACCTAAATAATATTTTCATCAATGTTTTTTGCCAACATATGAGTATCTTAGGTTAATTGCAGGGTAATAAGCAACAAAAGTTATGGTAAGTGGGGAGTTATGGTTCATAGGACCCCTTCACAGTGTGACAAGACCCCCGAACAAAGCAAACAAAAACAGTTCAAATGTATGTTTTTGAAGAACTATCTTACTTTTATATCACTGTACTGTTACTCATGAAATTTTTCAACTTTTTTCTTGTTTCAATTGTTTTTATTTCATCCTATCTCAACATTTAAATTATTTGTTTTGATATTTCTTTAATGCCAACTTCTAGCACGTTTTTACCCTTTGTCATGGTGCTTTTAATGACTCATATAAGCAGTTATACATATGTAAATACATGCAGATGATGCCTTTATGTTAACCCTTTAAGCCCTGCCCTCTGTTTTGGATCTCTACTAGAATAATGACATACCCAAATTGAAAAGAGCATATCTCTGCATCTACAAGGTCTGTTTGAATCATTCTGGTGTCATAATAAAGGGAACACTCGTGAAATTTGTTCAGAGGTGTCAGTATTGGTATTTGTCACTGGCTCAGAGGAATAAAAACTCAAGTATTACTCAGATGAACAGAAAGTTGGGTTGAAGTATGGCTTGATGGCATTTGTAGCTGAATTTGGACTCTTTAATCTAATGTGCACCTCAAAGTCCCCTCTGTAGTCCCCTGGGGGGCCTTAGGGTTTAAAGGGTTTAAAGGGTAAAAAAATAATCTATAACCACTCCAAGGTTAGTTACAGCTGATTTAACCTAATTTTTAAAACCTTCAAGTGTGGTTTGTCACTTGCATCTGGTTTCTTTGGCTTTGGAAAATAAAATTAATTTATTATTTCTTAGGTTTTAAAAACTTCTTGCTCATCAGTGCATTAATTCCAGAAACACAGACAGTGAGGGATTGCAGTGTGAGTAGGGTGTCGTCTGCATAAAAATGATAGTGGACAGTGAGAGATGATGTGACCAAGCTTAAGTATGTAGAGTGAAGTAAAATAGGCCCGAGTATACTTCCTTGAGGAATGCCGTAGTTAAAAGCATGTGTCTGAGACTCACAAGCACCCAAAGCAGACTAAAAACTAGAACTTGGGGCAGGCAAAACATGATCAGAGAGACTTTACCACCTTTGACAGCTTACGTAAAACCAAGGGAAAGAGAGTCTAGTTTTTGCATTTGGAGTTGTTCTGGATGGCAGTTTTGTTGTGTGATGACACAAATCCAGATTTTGCATATTGTTTCATGACCTCCAATAGATCTTTTGATTAACGGCATTTCATAACCATTGAGCCTGGGTTGCAAAGATCACCAAACTTTGACGCATTGGAAGAAAATGAGGTCAAATGGCATCAGTTCCTGTCAGACCGTTTGGTACTGCAGAGTCCTGAGGGTTAAAGAGCTTTACAAGATGCAAAGCAGCTGGTTCACAGATGATTCCTGCAGATTTGCGTGTGCTGGCTACACTTCACGCGCTATCATTGGGATTGTGGGATGACACAAGACGGAGAAATCAAGACACAATCAGGTTGACGTGTTGCACAAGTTGTCTCTTGACTTTTTTTTCCACCCTGTTCTGTTGCACTTGCTATCCAACAGCCAGGAGTCTGTGGGTCACATCAGACATACTAACGCTGGTTCTTCAAGCATCAAAACACCATCTTAAGGATTTCATGTGACTCCCAAAGTCTTCCTCTGTTGATTTTACACCCAGTGTGTCTGCAGAATATTAAAGTGAAGCAGACACTTCAGGCAGTCATGACTCTAAACTCAATTTCCTGTCACAGTGAAGAAGACATCCTTGTTTCCAGCAGCAGGGTGGATGATTCACAGTCCTCTGCTGTTGCTCCACTGGGACCATTAGTGTAAGTGTCCAGCCAAAGGGCACTTTTGACAATGACTTCTGAGTCCTGCACAGTTCTGCTTTCAGTCAGTCAGACAGTCTGTGTCTGTCAGGAGACATCCAGCTGCTCCTTAAGTTTTCTCTCAGCTGGGAAACATCCCACTGTAACAGGGCGGTATGCTCGCTTTCCATGCCTCTGGTTAGTCAGGGAGAAGTCACTGCATCACAACTGCCGACCTGTGACGTCTCCCTCTTCAGACCTACCTACTGTCTTCAGCTTTTAATACTCCTGTGGAGTTTATCTTCCAGAGAAGTTGGTTTTGCACCAGCGTTATACATGCGTTTCTGCAGGGGTCAAGCTGCAGACCATAAACCCTCGAGTTCAAAAGGAATTGGTGAGCAAGGAGGACACAGCAAGAGGAAACAGCTCAGACAACTCTGTGATGTGGGTTGCTTGGAAATCTAAAGTGAGAAAGATGGGATAGTGTTTAGAGTTTCATAGATGTGGTGGAATTGATTTTAAGGAGCGCTTATCTGAACGCTGGACTCACACCAGATCTTTTCGGACTGCATGCTCTCTCATTTCACACCTGCTGCGTGTTCATGATGAGTGGTTCCACTCATCATGTTGGTTTGCATATACAGTAAGGTGAAATAAGAAAATACTGAGAGTGAACCAGATGAGGTGGTTTTTCAGAAGTTTTGATATTGAAGTTTATCTCAAAGGTGCAATGGAGACACTTTTTTTTCGCAAAAACACCTTGTTGGACGTAATTGGCGCAGCTTGCCAGCTTGTACAGGGCTATGGCCACTCGCTTCTTTGTCGGTATTGGCTCCTGAGGGGATAATGGTCTGGTGCAACTAGATCGAACTGCACAGTGTGCGAATGTAGGTCGTCCTGAAGTTTTGGATCCACAACTCCTCTATGAACTACTTGGCCACAATCCTCTCTCTAGAGTCCCTGGTACATGGCCGCTACCACACATACGGACTCTGGCATTTATAGCTAAATGTCCTCTGCCTTCGTCTGTTGACAAAAACAGTAACGCCCACCAAAATGACAGCTCCTGCACTTTAAATGTGAGATCCATGGTTATCATCGGTTACAGTCCCCCTTTCCTTCTTCCACATTTGGATCTCGCAGGGTGAGATTTTACTCGTTATGCGCAATTCTTGTCGTAATGGAAACACCAGCAAGGCACAACTGTACTGTATCGAAACTTCAGGAATATCGTTTTTATTTTGCAAAAAAGTGCAATGAAAACCCAGTTTGTGAAAGCCTTGGAGATCCCACTTAGGGATGGTTACTGATAAGATTTTATTGATACCAATACCCATCTTGATCCGATGCTTTAAGAGTCCCCTTATGAATTCTCTTATCAGTGGATCTGGATTTCTCTGGATGTAAATAAATAAAAGGCTACATATAGTTGTTTTTAACACAAACAGACAGCTAAATGCAACTCACTCAGTTTAAAAAAAAGGGTGGAGATACAAAGAATGGGCAATCAAATCTACCTTGTTTCTCTTTGAAAAATGTATCATCCATCAGTTATCTTTTACTGCAATCCCATTTGGGGTCACGGGGGCCTGGAGCCTATCCCAGCTTTTATTTAGAGGCAGTGTTCACTCTGGACAGAATGCCAGTCCATGACTGGAGAACAAATAGAAACAAATGACCATTCAGCAAGCACTCACACCTACGGGCTGTTTAACCTTTGGAGTGTGGAAGGAAGCCACGCATGCACAGGGAGAACGTGCAAACCGCAGTTCCTGCACAGTTTTGAGCCAGGAACTTCTGTGCAACACCGTTAAGCACATGAAACCATACCAGAAGACTTTTAACATTATGATTCATATGGTTTCCCCCTTAAAACCATTGATTTAGTGATTTATGCATCAGCTGATTTATATATTGTTGATCAAATCTTGTTTTTTAAATGTATACTGAGGTCTAAGTTTCAGTTTTGTGCTGGACGCAGAACTATTAGCAGTCTGAACTGGATGTTAAGCTGGTAAAATGTTGAATAAAGCACTTTTGCACTGAAGATGAGTGTATCCCAGGTGTTATTCTGCAGATGAAGGATGTCAGAGACGCTGCCAACCAGGTTTTTACTGGGAAGGCTTCCTGCTCTCTAAAACAGACAGACGTGCTTATTAAAACCAGCACAAACACTGATGAAGCAGTTCAGAGTCAAACATCTGTGTCTCTTCAGCTCTTTGTTTGAGTCCAACTGCTAACTTTAGCTCGCTGGCTGAACACACTCAAGCTCCACTTGGTGTGATTTCATGGAACGGTATGACTCAGTGGTTTCACCTGTCAGATGTTTGTTTACCTGAAGTTAAATGGATGCTTGAGGAGTATTAAAAAAGCCATATTAGGATTATTATTTTGGTCACCAAGTTTTCAGCTCTACTGATGGATGGTTACAGCCTTACACTGCGCTCTCTGTCTTGTAGAAGATCCTTTCTTTTATTCCAACTGTGCCGTGTTGTTGTGTGTCTTGCTCTGTCGCCTACATTACTGGTGGGCTTTCTTAACCCTTTGCTAACATTTCCCTCCAATAACCAGGTCACTGAACACATTCTTCATATTTCTACATGTCAGCATTGAGAGTTTCTTTCTCTCTCTGCCCCCAAACCTCCACTTTCCATCCTCCCTCCATTCCTTTCCTCTTGCTAAACACGTCCCCCCCTACCAGCCAATGGAAAGTCGGACTACAGCTGCTGAGAGACAATGGTCTTTCTGTAAGTACAGCCGCTATATTAGTGTGTTGGTGAGAGAGTGTGTGTGTGTCACAGTCACTCTCCAGAGGTTAATTTGCCAACTTAAATGGGTTCAGATCTCTGCAGGGTGCAGGGCGTAGGGCCTGCTGTTATCAGCCCAATACAACAGTGAGGCTTAATTAAAGGCCAGACAGACTTTTCACCTGTGGAGAACTCGACATCACCGAGTCCTGCTACAAACACAGAGAGGCATGACCCACATATAATTAAATCAAATGTAGAGCCCGTTTCTACAAATTCAGACTCAGATTTCCCAAAGTTTTTGTAGATTTTACACAATGTTTGTCAAAAGTGTGTCAAAACCTTAATGTGTATCATTGAAGCATGTACTGCCATTTATCCCATTTTTAATCCCAAGTGGGAAGAATTACACCACCAAAGATCTCTGCCCAAAGCCAACATAAGCTAACTGCCGCTTCCAGAGTAAGATGAGTCATTTAAACTTGTGTTGCATCATTGTTCCCCACCATAGATTATATGAATGGACAGCGTGGCTCCGCCTTTTACCTTTGTACGGTTTTGAAGCCAAAAAAACTCCATCACTGGTGCCACCATTGGCCGCCATTGTGCAGCCAGAGTCTGCGCAGTAGCGCCTTACATGGAACTCTGGGAAAATCTGAGTGGAAGTGGGTGACAAAAATATATTTTTTTTTTCTTTCGACAGTCTAATCTTTTCTTAACTCTCCTTTCTGATGTATTTCATTATTCTCAAAAAAATATGCAAGAACGGCAGCTGTCAGTCATCGTTAAACGAGACGTAAAACCCCGTTTTTAACCTCTAATAACTAATGAAAAATAAACATTTCAGAAAAAAGGGGACTTGAACACAATGCAGTCTAATAATATCTAAATATCACCACAGCATACAGATGTAAGAAATGTTTCAATGAGCTGTATTCGTTTTTTAAAGTTGGACCACAGCCCATCTGGAATGAATAGCGAGGCAGAGTTTTTGGCTTGTACCCCAGCTGGTCACCAGGGGGAGCAGTTTTTGTGGCGACCTCAGTTTGAGCCGAGCGAGATGACGTCCATTTTTTTTACAGTCTATGTTCCCCACATTTGACTGACAGGTGGGCGTGTTGTAGCCATTTGCTTGGTGGCTAAGCTGTGACCTTAGCTGTATCTCCAGAGGTTTCCAGCTTATAGTGTTGGGCAGTAACGCATCACTGCTGTTGTTATTAAAACTCTAATGATTCAAAGTACAACAATTCAGTAGGAATCCAGGGGACTCCTCAGTCTGTGACTCCAGCACTCTGGAGGTCCTGCTACAGACTGAACACGCAGTCAACACCTGACCGGGGATCTGATGTTTTCCTGGGGTAAGTCACCTGAAAACTCGACACTGCAACCCAGACGTGTTAAACGAATACAAAGCAGCAGCAGCTCGAAAAGAAGAAAACAAGCACTGGAACGCTGATTGAAGCAGGTGTTTGAGAACTGCAGAGAGTTAAGCAGAAACGGTCCTGAGCTGGAGATAAAATCTTTGAGTTTCCAGCTCTCAATGATCGTCTTTTTTCCAGGTAGCAGACGGAGGATTTCAGCAGCTAATGGTGTATTTGGAACAGGATCCTGAGTGTCTGCAAGACGCTGAGAGGATGCCGAGTTTGACAGACCGTTGGCTGGATGAGGACGAGGACTCTCAAAGCAACTAAATAAATGAGCTCACTTTAATCCAAACCCTGCGTCCTCATGAGCCATGAGTTCTTCAGCTGTTTTGTTTCTACAAAATTTACGACAACGCGCGTTCCTGGATGATAATGTCAGAACGAGATTCTCTGCGGTCGAGGGACACATGTCACTGAACACACGACAAGACAAACACACACCAGGACTAAACTCTGAAACACACTTATTCACTCACACACACTGGGTGGATGTTATCAGCTGTGTGCTGGCTGTGTTGTCCATCAGTGGGAATAAGTTATCATGATGTCATCACTGACACGCGGCGCTTAAAGCAACCTGGGAGAAACAGGAGAGATCAGAGTGTGTTTGAGGGACATGTATGCTGTTAGCGTGTGTGTGTGTGTGTTAGCTGTACATGTGCAGCTGTGGCTTCCCTGAAGTGATGTCAGTGGCCAGCAGGTGATGTGGGGGTCAAACATACACACATGTATGAGGTGTAAGAGGGCGTGTTGGAGCAGATGGTCTTTATTTCAATGAAGAAATCATCAACATGAGTTCACTGACATGAAGAGTACGCTCAGAGAAACGTCTGTGGGCCCAGAGGGCTTTGTGTCAACATGCGTTTCACTTCGGCCCGCCTGAAGGGATCCTGACGCAATCCTAGGCCTCAAAGTGAAATCTAAAAACGAGTCCAGATGCTGCAGAGTCCCAAGTGACCCTGTAAAAATCTCCTTCTGGCTCGAGTCATAAGAGTCGAGGAATTACCTTGAAAATCGCACAACTTTGCAAATCGAGTGCAACATTTGGAGGAAGTTTGCTGTCTGTTGAAGTCATCGCTTTATGGTAGAGAAAACAGTTTAACTCTTAGAGAGTGAAACTCATCTGGGTCTCTTAAAGCTCCAACAACCGGTAGGTTAGTCCGCTAAATACATTCACATGTTGTGACACAGCTTCCAAAGCTACGATGGAGGACGACTAAAAAGCTGCAGAATCGTTGTTTAATCCATCCTCAGTGAGCGAGAGGAGATGAAAGGATGGGAAAGTAATTTGTACAGATCGTTAAAAGCCTTCTGCAGCATGTCTGCGATAGTGCTTTAATTATACAGAGATAACGGACTCTAAAGGTCAGATTTTTGGTGTTTTGTTTGTTAAAGTGAAGCAGACATCAAGTTAAATTACAACCTGCCAAAACACTGGCGTTGGTAAGCTTTGAAAAAAAAAAATAATAAGGACGATCTGACAGCAGAAACCAAAGTGCGTCTAATCTGCTGCTGCTAAAACGCTGACCTAAAGGAAGAAACATCCCCGTCTCAGCGTATAAAAAAGGTTAGATCCCTGACCTGCTTCTCCCACCACATGTTTCTCAGACTGCATGAACTTTAAAGGCCTAAACAGTCATTTTGTTGTTCATTAGGTCAATCTGTTCAGGATCTCGAGGTGTTTTCCGGAGCTTTCTTTCTCCCAAAGGTTATGTTTTATGGTGGATGTCTGGCAACGGAGGCCAGAGCTTTTCAATGTGAGAAAAGGTCACAGACTTCACGCTGGATATGCGGGGAGCGGAGAATAATAAAACAAATATCAGAACAATCTCACACATAAACACACACGGTGGGAAAGCTCAGACTAAACACACACACAGAGAGGAACAAATCCAACTGATGGACTGTGAGCCCGATACCAACAACCAGGAAGATCCAAATACAACACATCAAAATACAAACCACAGAACCAACAAAAACCAACAAAAACCCAATAAAACCCAATAAAACCCAATAAAAACCAATAAAAACCAACATCTCAATCAGTCAAATACAAATAACTAAACCAAGTATCAATAAAAAAAACAACAACCATCAAATCAAGACAGCAAAAACAACAACTCACCCAACGAAGGATGCACCGATCTGACCCCTCTAATACTGGAGTATTTTATATTCACATACTGATATCCGGGCTTTGGTATCAACTGATACTGATTTTTTTTTAAACTCCTCACTCTGAGTGTCTCATGGTTTACTCTGGACTCATTTTGATTCATGAAAGGAATGTGCAATAATTAAGGTCCTCTGTGCAATACCCATAATTTAGATTAGCACACGTGCAATACCATTAGTACGCGTGCAATAACCCATAACTTATGTCATTATTTATATACCATATTGTTCTACAGTTAGTAGAATGTACATACTTTATACTATTTTAGCATTTATTCAATTTTTGTGTGACACCTATGTGAACAGTTTGTACTTTCCTATATTTTAACACTTTTAAATGGGAGTACCTGTAAACCAAAAAGCAATTTCCCCTTGGGGATCAATAAAGTATTTCTGATTCTGATTCTGTTCTGCTAACTTAAGGCTTTTAAAATTTGTAAACCAAAAACAACAAGCGTCCATTCAAACTAACGTTATTGTTCTTTCATGGGATTATAAGTGTGTAAATGTGTGGTGACTCCAGCACTGACAAGAATTACAGTTTAACTGTAAACAACAGGAGTGAATAAGTGAGGAATTAAACCTGCACATATCACAAGCTGACGTCAGAGTTGTTGTTAAAATAAGTTATGTACCTCCAAACAGCTGAGAATCCTTCATTATACTTTAGCTATGCTTTAGCAAAAATGCACAGATGTACCAGTGTTGATGGCGTAACAGACATACATGGTTGTTGTAAACATAGAAGAACAGAAATGAGTAGATCTTCCCTGTAGGATGACCCTTAGTCATCAATTGCCTAAATAAGGATTGGATTGTGCATCCATACAACCAAAGAGTAACAACAGAACCAACAACCCTCAACAAAACCAATAAAACTAACATCACAATCAAATAAAAACATCAAAACCAACAACTAAACCAAATACAAACAACATTACAATAACCAAAACATACAAAACCAATAACCAGAAGTAGAAAAGACAACAAAACGAAACGAAAACGTTACATGACTAATCTTCTCTCTGCCTAATTCTAATCACCTCAAGTCTCTGGTTTTGTACTTTAAGAATTTCCTGTAATAGTCTGAGACTTGATAAGAAACACAATACAGACCCTAGGTTCATTCACACACTCTAACACACAGTCTAATACACACTCTTACACACACTCTTACACACACGACTCAACAAAGACCAAACCATGCCAGTAAAGGAAGTTAACCTCTGTGTTCTTTAAAGAGCAAACTAAAACAGAACAGGCAGAAAGGTTTCATTACATGGTGCAAAGCAATGTGTGTGTGTTTATGTACGAGTGTGTGTGTTCCAGTGGGATATCAGTGTGTCCCACCTGCTTCCTCGTCCTCCATGCCCATGGGTCCAGACTGAGGTGTCTCTCCGTTCTTTAGACAGTTGTGGATGTAGGTGGCCTTCCAGCGGGCGTACTTCCTGTGCTGGATGTTCTGGTGGAAGTTGTATAAGAGGAAAGAGAAACATTTGGGTTAATGATTGTTTCAGGAGTGGGCTTACAGAGGAAAGGGGAAAAATGTAGGTGAGGGTTGGTGAGTTATACTTTGGGGGGCTAGGGCTCAGGAAAATAGGGTATTTGGGAACTGGAAGGGTAGATATACCCCGACGGTCAAAGGTTTTAGAATGTCCCATTGATATACATTGAATAGCTTGAAATGGAACGAAGGAAAGTGTGGAACCGCCAAAGGTTAATGAAAAAGGTAAGGTTACCCAAAACTGAAAAATAGTGAACATTTCATAATTATCCAAAAAGGCCCTTTAACAACTTAAAGCTGCTGTTCTGCAGCAATGGAAAATGATCAAGCCTTGAAAGTTGGGGCTACCAGTTCCACCAGGTGTCCCAAGTTTTCTTGGTTCCTTCCAGCCATCTCTGTGTATATTAAATTCAATCTGAACACATCGTGGTACCAGACCTTCATGAGACATTTACAGAAACAGAAACAGGTCTGTCCTCCAGAGAAATTAAGTCAAAGAAAGTCAAGGTGAGCTCAGTGAGGAAACTCACCCAAGGTTTGCGATGAACTGGACTGAAGAGTGAAAGAAACCTACAAATGACCAACATTTAGAGGAACTTCTTTGGTTATTCGTTCTCTTCTTTCATTCCAGAGTCAATGAGATATTAATCTGCATCATCTTCAAAACAAAAATGGAAAAACTGGGCTGTTCTAAAACTTTTCACCACTACTGCAGGAGGAAGTGAAAGTCAAGACGGGTGCACTACAGCCGCCAAAGCAAGTCAACCCAGATGTCCCTCCCCTGTGCAACATTTTCTTGATCCTTCTTGGGGATCCCAAGGCAGAAGGGTTATCAAATCCTTCCACCTATCTCTGTGTGTATCCTGGGGTCTCCTCCCAGTTGGACATGCCCAAAACACCTCCAGAGAGAGGCGATCAAGGAGGCATCCTTACCAAGTGGCTGAACTACCTCAGCTGACTCTTTTCAATGTGATGGAGTGGAAGCTCACCCCTGATTTCTGAGGAACCTCTCAGAGTAAGCTCATTTCAGCTGCTTGTATCTGTGACTTTGTTCTTTCTATTGGAACCCAGAGATCATGACCAAATTTCACGATCCCTTACTTGGGGTACGGACTCACTCCACACCCAGAGAGAAAAGTCGTCAAACGTACAGCTGACTTTGAGGCCGTTTTGCAAAAGAAAGGACTTTAGTTGTGAAGGAAGGGAAAAGGTGACTGTAGTGGGTGAACTGGGGTACCAGGAGGAGGCGAGGGCAGCAGATTTACACTCTGCTGATAACACCGAACAGAGAAGTCTCTGCTTCTACCAGATAAGTGCCGTGTTTTCAGCAGCTGCTCAGAAACAATGACGAACTGGAGCGCTGAAATCTGTTCAGAGGAGAGGCTGTTTGTTTAGCTCCGCTCCCAGCGTTAGAAAGACAGACTAATGGAGGTCATTTGTAACCACTGGAACAACACAGTGGTGATATTATGGAGGGACAGGATCCTTAAAGACACTGATTAAACATTTAACATGACAGATGACTAACTGTGAAGATATTAGCAGACCAAACAGAAACCAAACATGAGATCTCCAGGATGTGGATGGGAAAGTGGATTCTGCTTCTGTTTTCACTTTCTCACCTGTGTCTGACCTTTCCTCAGGTTACTGTCTGTCCAAGTGAACATAAATACTTATTCTCTGTACGCTGAATGGGTGATAAAGCTCTGTCTAAGCAGACATTGTCTCTGTCAGGACTCACTGACTCATGGTGCACAGAGATAATCCACAGTGCAGCAGTGAGACAGATGGTGAACTCTGCTATTGTTTGCAGTGATTCAGAGCTGTCACAGTCTGGAGGAACAATAAGTAAATATATATGGCTTTCTGCAGGAACACACTGTGTGTGTGTGTGTGTGTGTGTGTGTGTGTGTGTGTGTCTGTTTCAGTGTAGGAGTAAACATCTCTGTAGCAGGTAGGGTTTGGAAATTTTGACAGGTATGTCAGAGACCTGGTTTCTCCTCCTCTCTGCTCTTTAGACCTCAGAAGAGTCCAGAAGCTGTGACAGAGACTAAAAGCTCCTGATGGGCGACAGTGTTATGTAACAGAGTACAAACACTCCTGATCTCTGGCTGCACTCAGCTCGGTCTGAAGACTGCCGAAAACCTCTTTTCACCAGCTGAAACCCAATCACTGCTGACTGACTGTCTGCAGGGCTCTGTCTGTCTGTCTGCAGGGCTCTGTCTGTCTGTTTGTAGGGCTCTGTCTGTCTGTCTGCAGGGCTCTGAGAACTCATTATATGACACTAAGTGTGTGTCTGTGTGTGACCATCAGGCCACACTCAGTCGACCGCTGACTGTAAGTGTCCTGTTGATGTTTTAATGGCTTCAGAGCAGCTCTCTGAAAGCACCTCTTTGACTATCCTGGTAGGAACTGCTGCAGAACAGAAATCACATGGACGGGGACGAGGACTCTGCAGCTTGTTCAGGCTTTACCGATGGAAATAAACATTGAAAAAACAATGAAAAACACCCTGTCACTCATTGGCTATCGCAAGAATCTGAGAGTCAGAGTCCATTTTCAGTCAATTTTCAAGTCAAGTCTAAGTTTGATCACCAGTTTAAAGGACTCAAATGGACTCCAATCTGAGTCCAGGACCTGGGAACTAAAAACTGCTTTTGAGTCACATTAACAGAAAGTCAGAAATGTATCTTTAGTATCTCTGGAAGCGTTTTGATCTCATCCACAAATAACGTTCTGTTGTTATAAACAAAGTTTGGCAGTGTAGCAGGAGTCAGTGTCGATTTTTATTTATAGACTCATTTCAGTGCTTTGAATCCGGATCAGTTGCTGATAAAGTCTGGGTTTATTTGAAAACCTGATGTCTTAAAAAAAATAAAATAACGCCAGACTTTCATTCAGAAATTTCAAGGCTAGCTTTTTGTCTTGAAGGTTTTTAGTGGTTAATCTAAAATATCTAAAGGGTCATCTTTATATAAGTGCGCAACATTTGCAGAGAGTATCGTATACTTGTGTCAAGCTCTCTGCGAGCAAGAATAACCTGAGTTTAGTTTGAGAGCAGCTGTTTAGGGTGTTTTTTTCTAACGTTTATCAGCTTTGCACCAAAACTAAACTGTTGGCTTTTGGCCATCAACCTGATTCCAGTTCCAGACCTTCAGGAGAGCCTGCAGCAGTGAGTTAAGGGAGACGTTTTGTTCTTCCTACCTCCTCTGATAGCTCCCCGAACACCGACAGGACGTCCAGCAGCAGACTGGCCGTGTAGAAAGACTTGATCATGTTCCTGATGGAAGAAAGGGGAAAAAAAGAGGGGGGTTGAGAAAATATCAGGCAAGAACAGAAAACTGCTCTTCTCGTTGATATACAGCCAAATCAAAATAATGAAAAACCTGGATCAAATCTGAGACACACAAAAAAAAATCAAGACCCAGATGTTAGGAAAAAAGGAAAAAAAGTGAATAGGATCAGGTTTGGTATTTTTGTTTATTATCCTGGTAAAACTTACAGTCTCATTTTTATTCTTGAAACTGAAGACCATGACTTTAATCTTGTAAATTTAGGACTTTACTCCCATAATATTAAACCTTTATTCTTTTAAATTCACCCTACAGCTGTAATTTGGTTAATTTGTGAGTTTATTCTTTGATTGGTCTGAGGCTAGGAGGCGGTCAAAATCATATTTGCGTATGTTAAATAAAAAAAATCATAGTAACTCAGTTAATGGAATAATCAAAAGTCTGTGTAAACCCATATAGAATAAATATTCTTATCCACTTCTAAAAATATAAAGTTATTTAGTAACCACATCTCTGAAACCGTCAGCGACCTCATCAATGATGAGGACAGATTCGTCAGACACTGCTGTCGTTTCACACAGAGATTTTTTTCTGTTTCTAGTGTTGGTTTGACATTATTTTTCCCGACTCAGTCCACTTCTCTGAACTGTGCTGTGTGTGATACAGAGAGCAAAGGTTGAGCACGCATGACCATATAGACAGATATGACGTCATCCAACCATAAAAATATGATAAATAACGTGAGACTATTTAGTCTGTGCAATAAAAGAACAAGATAAAGACCTAATCCATAAGCGAGAGAAAACTTCTGGCGCTAAATAAACAATAAAATTAACATTAAAATGTTTTGATCTCATTAACATATATATTATAAGAAATATTTAAATACCCCTTCAATTTTTATTCCACACACACTTTTTTTTTTTGGAAAATCATTGATAAGTTTTAAGAAGTTGTGGTGAGAATAACACTTAAATTGTTAACTTATTTAAAAAATAAAAAAATAAAAAAATAAAATAAATTTACTAAAAAAAATCACTAATAAGGTGCCAAAACCATCAAATTTATCAAATATGATACAAAAATATATAACAAAAATGAAATTAGAGAGCAATATATTTGTGGATTTTGCTTAAAGGATTAATAAACATCTCAGTTTGATGGGTCAGGCTTTTAGGGGCTAAATTAACTAACGAGAAAAGTTTTGTTTAGTTTAATTGTTTTTTTATTATTTCATTTAACTTTCGACTAGATCTACAGCCTCAATAATGTTAGTTTACGAGTTTTTCTTGTATCTCTGGTCAGTAACATTTATAAAAATTATGACTTCATTTTCAAAACCTTAATTATCTGATTCCTTAATGTGGGCCTCCATCTGGTTAAGCTTTTCTTCATAAAAACAGGATAAAAGTAAACTGACTTTTCTGATTCTGGACTGCAGATAAAATCTTCTGAACAACAGTCGAGATAAAACGTTAAGTTAGTGTATCTCTGGATTAACATCTTTCGTTTCAAAGCGTCGTCACACATGAACAGCAGCACGGAGTTCAGCGAGTGATTAAAAATGTTAAAGATGTGTTTTTAAGCTCGAGTTTCTTTGGTTTATAAATTGGATAAACTGAGCAGCCACAGCCCCGGTTTACCGGCACATGGTGAGGAGTGATTTCCCATAAGAGGACACGCACATTCACTAAACACACACACACACACACACACAGTGAAGGTGAGGAACATGAATGGAGTCCTTGTAGCGTGGTCAGAGCTTCTGATCAGTGGCCTCAACATGTCGGAGGAAGTTTCTTATTCCACCAGAGTTCCCATAAACACTCGCCTCAGCATGTGTGTGTATGAGTGTGTGTGTGTACGAGTGTGTGTGTGTGTGAGGCATGAATGTGAACATGTGTTTTATGTCGAGTAAACCTGTTTTTATTTACATCTGACCACTATGTTCTGGTTTCTGCGTGTGCATCCGGTGGTGCTCCTGTTAGTGCAGACCGCTGCTCCTCGTAAAGCGGCGTGCTGTTTGCGTTCCCCCTACGGCGGACAGTAATGTGACCCGGTGCTGCCGAAACACGCCTGATGGAGACAGAGAGCCTCTGAAGCGTCTGTTTACAGCACAAACACGTCCAGAGGAGCTGTCGCCTGTGTCCATTCATCCACAGAAACCTGCTGCTCTGGCTCGCTGACAGGCAGGAGGCCGACTTTCCTGTTGAGGAGTTCTGTTTATCAGGAAAGTTGACTCTGAAGTTTCAAGACTTGGATGTAGATGTAATACTTGCAAATCTGGTTCTAATATTTTGGGTCTTAGTTCAGATAACAGGGCTCAAGACCAAAATGTGTATATGTCTTAATGCTTACTTTAACACACGCTCCTTATCCTGCACCTGCACTCTCTCCTGTTCTGAAGAGAGCGCCGTCATGTTTGACGGCGGTGCAAATGAAGCGGTCTAACGCTGATTATTTGAAAAAAAAAAAAATGATGAGAGAGAGGAGGAGGCTGGTGGTGAAGAAGAGCCAACAAAAGGCGACGTATAGTCTATATTTCTGCACATTCACAGACCACAATAAGAGTCGAGATCTGAACTCATGAAATGTGACTCTGCTCTGAAAATAACGTCATTTTAAAAAATGAACACTGGGGTCTAAACTTCTTTCCGGCTCTACTGCGGCTCGCTGAGAGTGGCGGTGAAGAGGCGGCAGAGCGGAGTGTAGGGAGAGGGAGAAGGGTGAGAGAGAGGTACCTAAGCAAGGATAACATTAACCAATATTTTGCTCAAGCCTGTGAAAACGACTCTAATGTTAACGTCAGTGTTGATAATGCAACGTTAGCAACAATAACATTTAACGTTAATGATGTAAAGTTTCGCTTTTATGTGTTTTTTCAGATGATGAAACGGTTACATTTGAAAAAAAAACACATTATTCTGTCCTCCCTTATCGTAGCTGCCCAGCCTGACAGACAGATAAAGAGTTCTTTATATAAAATGGTTTAAATTGCAAGTATTCACAGAAGCTTCTTGCTGCAAGGTCTTTCTCACTGTCTACTCTATGGAGGCCCTAGACGGCCAAAACACTGGAACTCAAAAAGAAAAAAAGAAAAAAAAAGAAAAGTCATGCAATTTCATAACATGCCCATAAAGGGCAGTCTAAAGGACGCAGTTTTAACGTATGGAAGAACAAAAGCATCTGTCTCCTGTCAAAACTTATTTCACTCCCAGATATTTCCTGTCAGGAAGAGACCTCTTAAAGTCTCCACCTTATATTCCAGATAATAAGTGGAAGGAAAAGAACGAGCAGGGAGGAAATTTATCAGCCCTCATGCTTCACCATCTAACGCCGGCACCTTTCTTTGGAAGGGAGGATCTGATGAAGAGAGAAATATGATAACTTAAAAGGTTAAACGTTCCTGTTTTCTTATTTCAGACCTGTTTTTTAACCCGCGTTCCATCACAATCTTATCAGGTATTTTTCAAACACAAACACACGCTGAGGCTGTTTCCTGACCCGCATGCGCAGCCGCTCCGCAGATGAGGCAAACTGTTGGACGTCAATGGAAGGAGAAGTGACCTGCTGCTCTCTGGCTGTCTGGAACGACTCGCGCAGATTGAATTGCCTGCTGAGAGGAATATGGGATTTTTTTTTTTTTTTACTTTTTTTTTTTTTTTTTTTTTTGCTGCTACGCAAATAAAATGTACCAGACGTGACCCAAGAGATTAGAAAGCATGTTTTATTTTTCTCCGCTCTGTGGGAAAACCTGGTAGAGTCTGGTACAAGCGGCAAAAATAGTCCATAGAAGTTCAGTTACCCCTTAAAGTTATGCTTTCATGGTTCAGCATCATCTTCAGGTCTTTAAAGAGGGCGTTGTGCTTTTTTTTTTAATCTTTATTCTGTCCCTCTGGTGCCCCCGTAGTATCTTTACATGATTCTCTATTTTTCTCTCTCTGGTGTTTTAGAAAACTTTTATCTCAGCCTCTGTCTGAAACACTTCGTTTCAGCTCCTGTCTCTTTAAGGCTCCCCCTTCACTCTGATTGGCCAGCCCTCTGGAGGCCTGTAGAGGTAGACCTTGGTGTTTGAGGCCCGCCCATATCATAGCAGTTTCAGATCTTTTTTTTGATGACATCGTCTCGTAAGGATCTCGTGAAGATCTGGAACCACTTTGTGTGGCCAGTAGGGGGCACATATGTAGATGTTCGTTTGGGTGAAGCACTAAAAGATTGTAAGGAGCCGTTTCAGGCCCCGTGGTTTTCTCCTCCTCATGTTTTAATTGGCCGGCGTCTGTGCTATGGAGCGAAAGGACGCGTTATTATGGTGTCACTAGCATCATCCAGGGGGGCCAGAAAACGCATCCTGCTGGAAAGAGAAGCCGGTTACATCAGTTCCACATCTCACGGATAGTTGAGTTAAAGTTCGGGGAAGTTTAGACCCTCGCAGGCTTCAAACTCAGCCCCAGGTTCATCTCCTGGCTGCTTATCGTGGACATCCTCACTGGCTCCGACTGACAGCTGACTTTGTTTTATTTAAATTAAAGGTCGACTCAGTGACTGTGAGTTTGTAGTTGTTGTTTTTTTTTGAACATAAAACTGAACATTTGAAAAAAAACTGAACTGAGTTGTGTTTTTGTGAGGCAGGATTATCATAGTTTGAAACCTCGTTCGTCTCTGAGGAGTTTCTTACTTGTTGAATCGTCCCGATCGGTCCTCGTTGTCGGCGTACATGAACATCTTCAGGGCGTAGTTTTCGATGTGGGCGTTCCCAACGACCTCCTGAGTGATGGAGTCGTTGTCGCTCAGCTCCTTCTTCATCTGGAAAACACAAAACAAACATTCAGTCGACAAATCACAAGTAAAGACGCTCCTTCTAGTGAGGCTGTAACTTGCAGGAACTTTTATTTTGAAAGGTCCAAAATAAGGAACAGTCTGGAAAAAAATAATGTCAAAGAATACACAAAGAACCTTCTGTTACAATCTGTCAGTAAACATGTCCCCAAACAGTGGACAAAAGCTTTATGAAATAATGTCTCATGTTTTAAAGAAAACCTTAAAAAAAAGACTTTATGGTAAAGCCAAAGAGGGACAGGAAATGTGCTGCCAATGGAGCCTAAACCACTTTAGAGTCTATCAATTAGAGACGGCACATAAAGAAAAAGCCTTTTTGACATGGATGAAATCAGCATAGAGATGAGACACACCAGGAGGCAGAAAATGTAAAAAATGTTGCCTGCGACAGGCGAAAAAAACGTTTGTCTTTTGAAGGTAAAGTTTCTGTTTTCATGAGTGCAGTCTGGTGTCTTTACAGCGAGTGATGTAAGAGCTGTTACTCTTTTTTTAATAAAAGCATCCAGCAAAGCAGTTTTATCAAAGAGCTGAAAGGATCCTTTCTGTGATGCTGCCTGACCCTTTGAGTGACAACCGGAGCCTGTTAGGGACAAAAAAAACAAAACAACGGTCCTTAAATGGACACACTTTTCACACCGCAGCTATTACAGCTTGTTTCATCACTGCTGCCAAATAAAGTAACCTACTGGGGTGATTCCTGTGAGTCTTTTCAACTCTAAATTTAGGAACTCAGGTTTTGAAAAATACAGAATAACCCTTTAAAAAGATTTCTCAGACATCTTTGAAACGTTTCACGTTAAGGTAATACAGCCTGGCTTCAAAGTGCCTCAATCTCACTCCATTAGACTCCACTTTGCATTTCCTCTACCTGTTAGACATCTCTCTCTCTCTCTCTCTCTCTCTCTCTCTCTCTCTCTCTCTCTCTCTCTCTCTATCTCTCTCTCTCCATCACAGTGTCCAACATGTTTCAGGTTTCTTATAAAACCACTAAAGAAAACACGCTGGTTCCTTCCAGCAGGTGGACCCTGACCAGCCTGAATAGACACACTGTTCGCTGACATAATCAAACCGTGTGTGTGTGTGTGTGTGTGTGTGTGTGTGTGTGTGTGTGTGTGTGTGTGTGTGTGTGTGTGTGTGTGTGTGTGTGAGGAGTAAAAGAATGTAAAAGCAGCGGGCTGAGTGCAGAATGAAAGGAGAACAACTGGTGAGGGAATAAAAAGTATCTGGGATCAAAGCGAGTTCGCTGCTCTCTCTCAGGCTCGTTCCTCCTCGGGGGGTTTCTGTTTGACCATTAGTCCGACTCACAGTCAGTTTAAAGTGCTTTGAGACCTTTTTATAGACTAATACAGCTAAGATAGACGAATTAAATACAATCCGAGGTCTCTCAGGGATGTAAATACACTCACTTTGGTTATGAAACAGCTCTCAGGGACGTAACACTCAGCTTCAGAGAGGGGAGATTTACTTTAAAGAGGGGGTATTTTGATGTCCCATATCGTCAACATGGATATAAGTATTAACCCTGGACGTTCGAACTGAGCGTGTGCAGATTTTCAAACCTCTACATATTCATATGTTGTAGAAATCCCTGAATCTGTCTGTAAACTAATCAAAGCACCAGAACTACATGAGAGCTGCTGGCCAATCAGAGTGAAGGGAGTTTTTCGAGGGGGGAGCCTTAAAGAGACAGAAGATAAAAAATTAAGCATTTAAGAAAGAGACTGAAAAAAGAGTTTTCTACAAAACCAGAGACAGAGAGAGAGAATATATATATATATATATATATATATATATATATATATATATATATATATATATATATATATATATATATATATATATACACACACACACACACACACACATATATATATACATATATATATATATATATACACACATATATATATATATATATATATATATATATATATATATATATATATATACATATATATATATATATACACACACACACACACACATATATAGATAGATAGATAGATAGATAGATAGATAGATAGATAGATAGATAGATAGATAGATAGATAGATAGATAGATAGATAGATAGATGGATGTTTTTTTGTTTTCTTTTCTCCACTTTAAATCATGTAAAGATACTACAAGACACCTGAGGGACAGAATAAAGACTAAATAAGCACAATACCCCCTCTTTAAAGTGTAATAACTCAGATTTAATATTGTGTGTTCACGTTTGAGGTCAAAGAAGGCAGGGATCCCTCAGCAAAGGATAAAGCACTAGATAAATGAAGCTGAAATGATCGTTAAAAAAGTGTTTTTAGTCTGAAATGTTTCCTATTAGGCGCGTCCGTCTATGATTTCTCCTTCATTAATCATAAACACAGAGAATGTGCATCAGCTCACGGTGATTAAAAGTACTTCCTGTTTAAAGCTTTTCTAATATCTGAATGTTGAAACGGTTAATTATAAACTCTCCATCCTGCAGGAGTCCTGATGTCTGAACACTTTATGGACGTTAAAGCACAGAGAGAAGAAACTTCAAACTGAGTTACAGCAAACAGACACACACACACACACACACTTCAAAGCAGAGGATGTGTGTGTGTGAAGGTAACGACCATCCTTGCAACCTCAGTTAAACCTGCCTCCATAGATGCCTCTGTATGTGTATGTGTGTGTGTGTGTGTGTTTGCATGCGTGTCCTTGTCCATTTTCTTTTAATTGGCTCTGAGAGATCAATAAAGCATCACTCTCCTCCTGTCTCCTCCTCCTCCTCCTCCTGTCTCCTCCTCCCTTTAAGACTTCTAAAACAAACTTTTTTTACAGCTATTATCCTGTTCAAATCAACAAATTTAACCAATTTAATGACAGAGTGACGTCCTTCCAAATATTCCTCCATGTTTTATCGAAGCGTACGTCCCAAAGGGTCAGCGTGATTAAGAAATGAAAACTGAAGCCTTCAGCGTTTTCAGCGCCGTCACCTCCCCTGTTCCTCTCTGATAAAAGGCTCATTTCTTTGACCCCCACTGGGACCCCGGAGCATGTTTACCTCCTCTCCCTCCTGCTCTTCATAACAGCTCCATAAAGTCTAATTAGCTCAGCTCCTGTTGACGAGCAGACGGCAGAACGTCTTGTGCAAGAGTGGAAGATCGAGCCACGTAACCGTTACGTTTAAAAGAGGAGAGCAGATGTGAGCAAACAGAGCTGGTTCTTATGAAGTTCTTCTTAAGAGTGAGATCGAAAAACAGAATCAAGTATCGTGAGTTTTTCTACAATCAAATCAAACTTACCGACTCCAGCTGGTCCATGAGTTTGATGAGGAACTTCCTGCATTCTGGAGTTTTACTGTCCAGCTTCATGCCCGTCTGCATCGAGTACAGTCGACCTGCAGGGACAGAAGAGGAACTCATTTAAAAACAAGGACGGGTAAAAAGATCCACACCTGAATGAGGAGGTCTGATACTAAAGACAAGAGCCTGTATGAACTCAAACTCCCGCAATCCCCCATCAGTTGATTAAACCTGCAGTAATTCTGCTCTTTAACCCTTTAACAGGAGATGTGATAGAAAATGACCTCGATAGAAATACAGTAACTTTTCCACCGAGTCCTGAAAGCTGAGAAGCTGATATATGGCTGCATGTTATAGTAGAGGCAGCGGTGCATGCGCTGTGTTCAGTTTTGCAGAAGGCTGACGAAAAGGATTGTGGGAAAGACGGAGTGTTCAGCGGCGTTTAAAGGTGCCTTCTTTGTCTTTAGTAGTTTTGTTGTTGTTTTGTTTTTTTTCTGGAAGTTTTTAGTGTCGTTTTGTCGTGTTCTGGCCAAAGGCCAACTGTTTCTGCAAAGTACAACTTTTTATGCGATCAATCAGTCGTTGTTTCAGAAACAGTGTTTTTTGGGGGGGTTGCCATTTCAGTTCATTTCAATGGGAAATTTGATTTGCCGTATGAGTAATTTGTAGAGATGCACCGAAATTTCGGCCACCAAAAAATTTCAGCCAAAAATGGTCAAAAATTGCATTTTCAGTTTTAGGCCGAAAGACTTTGATCACTGAAACAACACGGCCGAAACAGCATCTTGTGATGATGCAAGCAAAAAACGCAACCGGGACGCTTTTGTCTGGACAAGGGCCGACGTATTTCAATATATCTGAGAAAGACCCACAGATAGTGATTTGCAAAGTGTGTGATGCGCACACGAGAAATGATCCAGGTCACGAGTGATGCGGAGAACCTGCTTGGAATCAGTGAAGGAGTGTTTTTTGTTTACACAATTCATTCACAGATTTATTAAGCTAATTATTTTCAATACCTTGTACATTTTTTTCACATAGGCTTGGTCTCAAAATGCTTTGTTATTGTTATTGATTACTTTACTGTCATATTTTTTATTCTATTTTTTTTTTTTTTTATTGTTTTACATTTCTTCCTGGAAATGCTCCCCTGAATTTGTCCCCAAACGGACTCTGGACTCTGCCTTCAACTGGACAGAAACTGTTTCAGGAATATCATTCATGAGAAAATCGTTGGTCATTACCAGACTTTACCAAGCTATAACAGTGAAATTAAAAAGTCCAGGAAACAAAACTGCTTGTGTTGTTGTATTATAGTTGAAATTTAAAAACCTTGGACCTGTACATCCACTGTGGTCATAAAAAGAAAAAATCTTGTTGAAATTCAGTTTTTTTTTTTTTGTTTTTTTTTATTTCACACAGTTTAAAGCATCTAAAACATAAAACAATTACAAATTCTTCAGAGATTTTGAAAGTTGAATTTATCCTGAAAAAGTGGCAAAAGAATTCACACAATAGACATTTTTAACACAATTATTGATAAAAGAAAAAAGAGAAAAAGGAACGGGCTGACTGTTAGTATTATTACAGGCTTCAAAGGGTTAAACTTAATTTAATTTCTTGACATCTTGGTCTTCTGGGCTGGACTTACATCAAACTAGTTTCTGTTGTAATATTTTGAGAGTTTATAAACCGTTTTTATAGAACAGGTGATTTTTGTCATGTGTTTGAGGAATATATTTGTATTTAAAGGGTGGAAGGTGAATTTGATTGAGCGAGAAAGTAGGGATTCATCGGCATATCGGCTGAACAATTGAAGAACCTTTATACTGTTTTTAATCTCAATTGAATGAAGTCAAGCTTGTATAACTTACTCCTGATTCAGAGAGGAGTTTTAGGACGACATTCAACGTGAAACAAACGTTGGCAGAGTGGGAATATGACACTGTCAGCCTCATGCAGTTTGTCAGACATGCATGGATGTAGGACAGATTTATTCCGCATGCAGAGGAACTGATCTGCACAGAAACACGACGTGCACACAGCAGGGAGGTTAAACATTAAAAGACATTAACGCTTTGACGGATAAATATCAGGAGGAAGAGAAATTCAAGAAAATGTGGAGGACGACAAACTCTACCTCTCATGCCTAGAATATTTTAAGCCATCAAGGACATTTTCAAAAGACTCTGAGCTTTTCTTTCCTTTTTTACATATTTCAGTCCATCCTCAATTATTTATCAAACTATCTTCTCTCATTTCTACTTCCTGTAGGTTTTGATCGGCGACAGCGTCTGTAAAGAGGAGGACAAAGACCCCAGTGAAAAAAAGGTTCTCTTAAATATTTTAAAAGCTTCTCTTCCGAAACGGCATGAAGCATCAAAAGCTCCCATAGTGGAATAAAGTCCTCCAGTTGGCACACACACAGACACACACACACACACACACACACACTCACACACATCTGCACAGGTGAGTTTGAGGAAGCACAGAAAATCACTGAGTCAACACACAGAGCTGCGGGCAAACAAACAGGACAGGTATCACCTCCTTAATCCACAGGAGTGTGTGTGTGTGAGTGTGTGTGTGTGTGTGTAAACAGCTGAGTCAGCATTCGGAGTCTGAGAGGAGTGAAGAGATTTTCTTTCTCTGCGATCAGAGAGGATGCTGGGAGGATTATCAGCTGACACGCAGTCCAATTAGATGAGCTCAACAGTTCACTGGAGTGTGGACGACTCGAGCTCGATGTTTGACAAGAGAGACTCGGGGACAGAACCAGGTCTCTGCCCTCTGGAGTAAAAGCTGGAAAGATGTTTTATAAAGTGATTTTTTACAGGACAGGTTTTATTCATCGAGCCTGAAGGAAGTCTGCTCAGATTCTGCTCTGACTTCTCAGACGGATCACTGAAAATAAAAGAACTCAGAGCATCTGTGAATACTTTTTTTTTAACTTGTTTTAACTTGTTTAAAGTTGCATGCACAATGATTGGCCGTCAAAAACAAATAATGGCTTTCTGAGATTAAGCAGATATATTTTATGACAGAGATTTTGTCTCCTTTCAAAGAACCAGATGTCAAACAGGACATCTCATAAGACACGGCAGCTCAACAGGAGTCTCCACCACATCAGTCTCTGTGTTTCCAAAAAGACAGACTGACTCTCCTCTGTGCAGAAAGAATCACCAACTCCTCAGCGGCTGAAGCAGCCAGTAAGTAAGACGGCCTGTTGGCCCGTCGAGGAGCGACAAAGACGTCCTTTGTGCCGTTTCACCCGAACAGTGTAACAAGACAACAAGCTGCACACAGGGGGCTTTGACAGCAGAGAGGATGTGAGGCCACAGAAACTGAAGGACCAAAACCAGGCTGAGATCAGCCCGCACACGCTCAGACTGACAGAGGTGATTGTCCAGCGCCTGAGCCCTCTGGTGGCCGGTGAAGGATCTGCATGCCACGTACAGCCCAAAATACAGGTTTTAAATTTTGAATTAAAGCTTTTTTTTTGTTTAATTCTGCCAAAAATTTAACTTTTGATTTACCGTATTGACTCAAATATAAGAAGATTTTTTTTTTAGTTGAAAATTAGGGTCGTCTTATAATCAGAGTCTAACCATTGACAAAATGCTGATAGTCGTCTAAGGTCGCTTCACGACCGAACAGCAGAGGGCGCCAGCATTTTGTAAAGCCAAAGACTTCACTGTGGCTGCAGTGACCCGGGGATCGTCCAATTATGAAGTTAATCTTAAGATAATAAAAGACCGTCTGAAAAATGCTAACTGAAAAAGAAAAACAGATCGTGGTCCTTAAAGCGGTTGTTTCCAAGAGACTGACGGGAGGGTGTATTTTTTATTTACTGAGAAACGTAACAAAGGCATCATTACCAGAGCTCTCATCGGGATAGCATTTGAAATCAGGAATGCACGATATATCGGAATTAATATCAGTATCTGATGTTTGTCATTTTTTAACATATCTGTATCGGTCCAATGAGTAAAACTGGGTTGATATTAGCAACCGATGTTTATATCCGTCTAGTGGCTGTTTGTGTTTGTGTCGGGAGGAGGTTGCCATGGATACTGGTAAG
This sequence comes from Labroides dimidiatus, assembly GCA_030710495.1. Lineage (NCBI taxonomy): Eukaryota > Metazoa > Chordata > Actinopteri > Labriformes > Labridae > Labroides > Labroides dimidiatus. The sequence continues at coordinate 4,800,906 of CM061158.1, read as the reverse complement.
TTTGTTCAGGTAACTCCGTCAGGATATTTTTTTGATTTATGATCCTTTTTGTAATTCATGATCAAGACTTTCTCACAGGAGTTTTGTGAGTTGAGAGTTTCATTAAACACTTGCTACAAGTTGTGGGTTGCTAAAAAGTAACACTGTTGGCTACTTGTGTTTACGGTAGCTTTGCAACGTTCTTATTTGAAAGTGAAACACCTTTGGAAAATAAAGGAAGACATTTAAAAAAAATCAGCTTGTATGATTTTCAGTCTGTACAAAATTTTATCATCTCATAAACTTTATCCCATAAAGTAAATCAGTAAACATCAGTAAATGTCGGTTATCGACCATTACAGAAATATTAATATCGAATATCGGTACCGGACAAAATTTTCATATTGGTGCATCCCTATTTGAAATACAGATGTGATTCTATTTACAGCCAAAAACCAAAGTGGTCTCTACTATTTCAATGATTTTCTCAGAATTTCAATAAAAATAGTTCCTTTTACTGAAGATTGAATGGGGTTGTTTCCAGGTCGTCCTATATTCTGGTCAATACTGTATCAGTGATGCATAAATGGGAACTATATATTCTTTCAAATGTTAACTGTAAGATTTAAAAAGTTGTGTCTTAACCCAGAGACAACCCTGAAAGACACCATAGATTTCCTTCAAAAATGTAATTTCTGGAGTGCAGATGGTCTAGTGGTTAAGGTCGCACTCCATATGGCGAAAGCCCTTGAGCGGGCAGCCAGGGTTCAAGTCCAACCTGTGGCGACTTTTCTGCAAGTCACTCCCCTCTCTTGCCCTGTTTCCTCCTCTATCCACTGTCCCGTTCTCTGTCATTAAAGGCATAAAAGCCCCAAAATAACGGCAAAAAAATAAAGTAATTTCATTTTTCATTGAGAAGTGATATTCTTTGTTAAAAGACGCAGAAAGAAGAAACTGTAGGTGTTTTAGTTTTACCGTAACACTTCAAATAGACATGGTTTCTCAAATCAGCGTGAGTTTTACTGAATGGCATCTTTTAAAAGCAGATCACACAGTTTATTCTGAATCTTTTGGTGTGTATCAGGTTTGTAATTAGTAATCTGAATTTATAACAAACTACGTCAATCAAGTGTTGAATGTTTTAAAGAGTCTCTGCGGACGCTGTTGACACCTAACCATCTTTCACTTTCATGACGCAACTCCTGCTCTCCTCACAAATTATCCTGACATCAGTTTGTTCCCTCACACTTTAAAAACTCTTAGATTCGTCTCTTTGGAGGAAAAACTGCAGAGCTTTTCCTTTGAGCCTTTCTGAATAAGACAAGATTTCTACATCTCCTTTGATTTCCACATCCATTACTTTCTAAGAAAAGCAGAAAATCATTTGGAAGTGGAGAAAATGGCTGTAATAACCGTTCAGACTGACATTTCCTGTGATTATCAGGTCCCTGAAGGTGTTTTACTCTCCTGTGAACCTCGTTTCTGCCTGACATGCACATCAAGAGTGAGAAAAACCTTATTTGTCTCTTTTTGGCCTCAGAGAGTTTTATAAGAAGGGTTGTGGCTCCATAACCTCCACATGGTCAGCAGGAAGCTGATGATTTCATTGCACAATAAATATCAGAAGCATGCCAAACACCAATCACTGCAAAACTAAAGGCGGGTACACACATAAGGATTTTCTTAATCAGAAAAGATAATTTATCTGTTAGAGAGCCCACACATGAAGATCAAAAATCAGGCATTGAACAGATGGCAACAACCAGCTAACACCAAACGCAACATGGAGGACATAGAAGAGGGAATGATGGTGGTCTTGGGACTATTTTTAACAGAAAATTCCTGAACCAAAAAGAAGAAAAGATAGTGGGAAAATCCTGGAGGTGGCAGAAACAGGGACTTTCCTCATGAACTTTCCGTGTCAGGTCAGCCATTCTTGTTTTTGTTTACGTCTGCTTCCTCATTCCTCAGTCAGCTCGCCTCCTGATTGGCTACATTCCATGCTATGTCACAATTCATGGAGTCATGAATCGGGAGTCGTCGGCTTTCCCCACACACATGAAGATTTTTGTCTGTAAATATTAAACAAGTTTAATATTTATGATTCTCGGTCCCGAACCGTTTTGAAGTCGATTATTGGGACAAATTCAATCTAAACACACCTTAAGACCACAGGATGATCTGATTGGATAATCTGATAGGATAATCTTATAAGTCTTAAAATAATCGGGCGTTGTCTGTCCTTGGTTGGGACAGTGAAATGCTCGTTGAAAACAGCCACACTCAGGGTTTGGTGGGTTACGTCTCAGAAGAGATGAACCCCGATCTTAATGAACGACTGTTTGATGGATTTTATCTCCAGCTCATGAAACGTGTTGATCAGGACCTCCTGGGTGGATGGAGGTTGTCTGGCAGAGAGCCACAGCCTCCGTGCGGCTCTGACGTCCGACACACAGAATCTGAGCCAATCTGAATCTGGGCCAGCGTGGTCTCTCCGTCACAAAGATGACAAGGGCGTTATTATGCAGCTGTGTGAGAGTGTGTGTGTGTGTGTGATTGAGAGGAAGACATGTTCAGACTGAGAAAAGAGTGACAACTGTGGATTTCCGACTGTCAGTAAAGATGTCACAGACGCTTTTTAGGCTGTCAGAGCGTCACTTCTCATTCTAACATGACATGTTTTTTTCATTAGAAACATTTATGGCTGTCAAAAATCAGACACATTTATCCATCCAGATAAATACATGTGCCTAATGAAAAAAAAAAAACAACAGTACAAATCAGGAAGTTTCCTGTCTGTCAAGACGTTCAACTCATGCTCAGGGGATTAGAGAGGAACAAGCTGCAACTTCAGAAAAGATGCAAGTTTGACACAAAAACAAAAGCAGCATCAGGATAGAAATGGAAAAAAGACAACAGACAAAAAGTGCTGAAGAAGTTTCTTTGTGGTAAATCAAAACAAGAAATGTTCTTCTCAGAAGTTTGTTTGGTTTAACTATGGCAGAGCATTAGGGCCAAATCAAAGAACACAAAGGCTGAGAAGAAAAGTTCAGAGGGTTAAGACTGGCCTAAAGGTTTACACACACTAAATAGACTGAGGGGCTTTGATCCTTGTGACAGCATTCCTATCATAAATTTACAAAAATTTAAAAATAGAAAAAAATGTCACGCATTTAAAGGAGTAAAGCCGTAAATTCACAATGTTTCAGTTGACAATCACGACGAAAGTTGTAAAGTTATGAGATGAGAATCTTTAATCCCCCCAAAAATAAACAAATCTCCAGGAATACAGCAGTGAAGTTATGAGATGCAATTCATCAGGTTCCCCCCCAAAATGTGTAAATTATAGATAAAAAATTATGACATTTCAGGTTTTGAAATATATGAGAACAAATTTGTAAATTTATAGATTTAAAGTTATAATTCTACCAGACTTAAGGAATGAAATGAGAATAAAGAAGTGAATTTACAAGACTGAAGCTGTGATTTTTTTATGATATTAAAGCTGCAAATTTCCCCCCCAAAAATGTAAATTAACAAGATTACCATTTTAAATATACAAGATGAAAGTTTTAAAGCTATGAAAAACTTAATTTACTGGATAACAGTTGTGCAGATTAAAGTTGTGTAATGATGAGATTGAAAAACAATAAAAAGATAAAGATGGACATTCACAAGATTGAAGCCATAATTCCACAAGATTAAGTCGTGAAATTAAGAAAATATGGCTGTAAATGCACAAGATTAGAGTTGCGACTTTTACAATATTGAATTTATAAAGCCGTAAATTCACAACATTTAAGTTGTAAAGTTGTGCAAACAGCCGTCAATTTACAGGATTAAAGTCATAAAGTTATGAGATTTAAGTGATAAATCTACAAGATGAAAGTTGCAAAGTTATAAAATCAGAATCTCTAATTTGTCCAATTTGAAAAATTGAAAAATCAAAGTTGTGGTGCTTTGAGATAAAAGTCATGAGGTTTTGAGAATACGGTGTGAATATACAAGATTAAAGCTGTGACTTTTATGATATTAAAATTCTAACACCCCCCCCCCCAACCCAAATGTAAATTTACAAGATTACAGTCGTAAATTTACAAGGATTGTCGCCAAGTTGTGCAAATAAAATCATAAAGTTGTGAGATTCAAGTCGTAAATTTTCAAGATTAGAGTCGCGTGAAGTGATGAGATTCATGTCGTAAATTTATGAGAACACAGTTGTAATTTTATCATGAAGGGATGATCAATTTTGTTCATAGTTAATCTATACATGGGTGAAACAATAACAGGTTGGTGATGAAGGAGCAGCCAGCCGCCTGCACTAAAATGAGGACCATCGATCGATCTCATGAAGGTAAATTCAACATCTAAGGATTTATGAAGCCTTCAAAAAACATTATTATTCTTCTTTGATATCTTTCTTTAGTGAATTTATGATGATTTTAATCACAAAAATGCAAACCTATTGCCACCAAATGGAGAAATTAAATTTTATAAATCAGTTGAGTTGAAATTGTTCTTTTATGTTACCAAACCTCATTTTAACTACTGGATTCATTTGATTATTTGGCATTGATTCATGGCTGGCAGAAAACGATGCTATATGAGTTCAAGAGGCTCCGAACTAATCAAATAAAAACACTTTAAGTTCCAATAGATTGCTATTAAACAAACTAACAGAGACATAAATCCAGCAGAGAAATAAACAGGAGTCAGACACAGGAACATTTTTCGCTGGACTGCAGCTCATTAATAATGTCAATGATCCAATCAACGAGAGAGAACAGCTGAGCTTCAGCCAAACGCTGTCAGCCAGGGAGCGGCGGCTGAATTAAAGCGCTTCATTACAGCTAAACAAATCACGCCTCTGACTGAACCTGATATTGATCATCCTGTTCTGGGCTGGAGGTGAGTTAAATATTGGCCGGCATTAGCCGGCTAATTTAAAGAGAGCTGCCGATGAAGGGCCGCAGGGGAGCGAGGGATAAAGTGTGGCAGCGGCGGTCAAATAAAAATGATGTAAGAGTGAAGTTCAGCTGAGCAGAGAGACGGACACTTTCTAACGCTCTGAGCTCCGAGCTCGGTGACGGCTGTGTAATAAAGTTGTTTTATATGTTTAATTATTTTTATGAAGAACAAATAAAGAAGGAGTCTGTTCAGCTGAGTGATTTGTGGAGAAGTCTGAGGCCGATAACAAACAACTGAAATCTAATTTGTCTCCATTCACTCTGAGCATTTAAAGAATAACGTTACATTGATTTACAACCAACAATCAAGTTCAAAAACAACATTTTCCTCCAGGAGGATGAGTTTTCATGTATCTTAGACCTCAGCCTATCACATTTTACATTTTAGATGGCGTCTTGGATTTCCTATATCTTATTCTGATGCTTGAGTGATTGAGAAAAAGGGCTGTCAGATTCTTCTGCCCGGACTTCTTTTTCAACCCTGCTTTCACAAAATGCAAACCAGATTTTTGTATTTGATGAGTTCTGGGTTTCATTCGTTGACCAAGTAGTTTCTTTCTTTAGCATTTCTGTGTTCAGGAGAACAGTCAGCAAACAGTCAGAAAACAATCCAGTTTAAGTTTATAATTTTTTCAATGAACAATTTAGGTAGAGTGTAACATGTCTGTTGTTTGTTTCTCAGGTTACGTGGGGCTTAAAATTGGTCTGTAATTTGTTTTACTTATTTATTATTATTGTAAATGTGCATACACTTCAGTACTGTATTATATATATATATATATATATATATATATATATATATATATATATATATATATATATATATATATATATAATAATAATAATAATAATAATAATAACGTATAGTATATCATATCAAGTTGCAATGCAGTACAACATGTCACTTCTTCATGTATCGCTTTGTTTATTGCATCATATTTTATGTCCATAGGCTGTCTAAAATATGGACGTAGTCTCCGCTACGTCACCATTCTGTTCCTGATACAGTCAAATGAAGCCAATCCTTGGATGGGGCCATCTTGGATATGACGCGGGCTGTGAGATTCCTTTCTAACAGCTATAGGGCGTCTGTCAATCACAGCTGAGCCGAGCCTCTGATTGGACAAACTCGTAAACCTAATACCTTCTAAACCGCTGAGTTAGCTTTCTGTATTGCGTTGTCTATCACTTCATGTATCACTTAATGGGTTAACTTAATGTAACCCCTTATGTTGCATTATATTGCATTATATCACATTGCATCGTGGTTTCATACTGAACTGCATCATGTAGCCTTGGAGCTTATCGTATAGTAATGCATTAGCTTGTCTTGTATTATGTCTCATCACATCACAACATATTATTTTGCACTGCAATAACTTCAAAAAGATATGTGCATGCAAGTGCAGCAAACATTTTTCTCTAAGGTCTTGTCTCTTAACACCTACTTCAATGTTGCTTTTCAAGTTGCTGATATGGATGTTAAAAACAGACTAATTTCCATGTAGTTTAAATAAAAATTTAAATTCAGACTAACTACATTTTTTTAATGGTGAGAACAGACTCAGAACCTAAACACAGCTAATCACAGGAACAAAGAGTCAGTGGCTAACACTAGCAGAGCTAGCTCTAGCAGCCTTCAGTTTCCCTTTAGGTTACCAGCCTGTCATCTGTAATCTGTGACTGTTTACATCCAGGTAGTAGAACTTCAGAACATTATGGCTACAGCCCCCGCCGGTTGCTAGTATCTGCACGATGGCTGCTCAATTATTTTTTTTGACTCAAGAAGCTCTAAGCAGAAGCAAAGGGCGCAAAAGAGAAAGGGTCAACTGAAAGTACATTAGTCCAACTGATGGCTACAGCAGAAAATTCTGTCAATAGGTTATTTCCATGATTGATAACTGCCAAGGGCCTCTGAGACGGATGATTCTGTAACAACATTACATGAGCCTGTTTTTTACTGTCAGAGAAAAAAAACAATAAACATGAGTTCAATTTGAGTTCTAAGAGCCAAAGGAAATTAAACCATCCATCTTTGCTGCCTCCATATAAGTGCTTTTGCACCTTTTGAACAACAGGATTTGAACCTCGATTATGAGTCCGGAAATAAGGTAATTTTGTTTCCATGGCCATGAGATGCATGTTATAACCAGTTATTGGTGCTAGCTTGTGAGAAATGTCACTGTACACACCTTAAAATGGTTAAAAAAAATAAGCAAATCAAACATAAATCTCTTTCCAAACTCTGTTTCAGTCAAGAATGTGCTCAACATTTCCCTTGTTGAATCCAAACTCATCCTTCTGGCCCCATCTGTCACCATCTGTTTGGCTGATTCCAGAAAGTCTTTAATTAGTTTGTGTAGAGGTGATGGTGAGAGCCAACGACAGTTAGACCAGGAACTCTTTCTCACCTAATGATCACACACAGCTTAACTCTGTCACTCTCTCACATACACCAGGAGTTCCTGTTAGGCTCAGAGGCCCGGACACATGCTGCTGCTGACCTCCAGTGGTCTGCACGGATCACTGGAGGCCAAACAGTCCAAATCCAGAAAGAAGGGACTTCCACAGGGATGAAATAATCATCTGAAGCCCCTTTTTTCCCAGGTAAAACTTCCTGACATAATCCACATGATTAGCTATTGAACTTTCCTCACCTTCCTTAGGGACCTGTCAATCTCTTGTATCTCAGCACATCAGAGATCAATGAGAGCAGCTTGTTCCCACTTTGAGATAAAGTTAATCTGCTTATCTGCGGCCAATTGAGCTCACACTTTGTACACACAATGCACAGCTTTTTGCTCTTTCTCAATGAAACAGCCCCAGTCTCCGCTTCTAATTCAGTGTTCAGTGTTTCCGTCAAAAAGAAAGAGATGAAGTCACTCCATTCAAAGCTGATCTCACAGCATCTCGGTCCAAATATTCACTGCACAATGACAGACATTTCACCCTCACCAGTGAGTGGTTGCCTGATTTGGATAAAGAAACAATCATGTCACTGTTTCCCCAGGCATAGGCTCTAATTGGGCAACCTGCAAATTAAGACCTACCATCGTGTTATGATTTGCAGTTCAACCAATTCAGATATGAAATATAAAATAGCCTTAATGCTGCTCATGCAATGTTCTGTTGTGAAATAATTCACCTAAGAAGTAGAATGTTAAGACATCCACAGAAACACTGGAAACATTCTTTCAAGCAGTGGTCCCCAACCGCCGGTCCGTAGATCAATTGGTACCGGGCCACACAAGAAATAATTATTTCCGTTTTATTTATTATCTGAGTCTGAACGATCTTTTATTTTAAAAAAAACTTTTATTTTGAAAAATGACCGGATTCTCTCGGTTACATCTGAGTCACCAGAGACTTTGATGTTATACTCATGTTATGTTGTTTGCGCAATGATACGAGGAAGCTGCTAATGAAGTTGCATTTGAGTACACAGTGGATTCACTATTATTATTATTATTATTATTATTATTATTATTATTATTATTATTATTATTATTATTATGTTACAACAATGTGCATGGTAGATAATGTATACTGAACAGGGGGTAATGTAAAATAGATATAAATATATGCCTAGGGTCGTAACGATCCATCGATCTGGATCGATACATCGATCATTTAAGCAATGATTCAGTCAAATCGACTGAAAGTGTAAACATCGATATTTAATGCCGTTTTGACCTTCCACTTTTATTTTGAAAGTCCACACATTCTTGGTTATGACAGTTTCCGCTCAGCCATGAGTCACAACACCGCTAGCAAACATAGCAGATAACTGCAAGCAGGCGAGAAAGAGATAACAAAGACATTCACTCCCCTCTCTGGAGTAAATCAATGAGATGGAAGTATTTCAGAATCCAGACGGATCAGAAGACGGAGCATATGCAATATGTTAACAAAGCCGTGGTGAGATAGAGTATGACGGAAGCAGGACAAATGAGTGGCTGTTTACATCAAACCAACTGTTTTTGGGTTAGGTAGACAGTACAGCACATAAGAGGAATCATGTGGATCTAACATGGTGTAACACAAACGTTACCAGGGCCCCTTAATGATGAATGCACTTTAAAATGAAACACAAGCATGTGTTCACTTCGTTAAATAATGTTTTTCATGTAAATGTCCGAAACATTTAGCAAAAGTTTAAAAAGTCTCAAAACCTTAACAATATATGTTTTATTCCTTTACGTGAAAAGTTACAGAATGTTTGATATTGATCGTAGGCCTCTAAATCAATCCAATCAAAATCGTATTGTGGCAGACGTTGTGATATCGGCAAATAGAATCAATATCATATCATATTATGTATAAACTGGTGAATTACACCCCTAATAATGCCCAGCAAAAAAAATGTATACTGCACAGTTAGTGCAATTTTTATTGCCTGTAGATAATGTTGATTGTGCATTCATTTTGCATGCTGCCGGGTAAATAGTGTACGGGTAATTCAGGCCTTCAGGAAAGTTAAAATGTGAGCTAGCTGCAGGTATCATAAAACTGCTTCACAGTCTAATTTTATTCTTTTTAATAGTGTTCAGTCTTCAGGAACAATTCTTCAAATCAGTCAGTAGAAAAAGCCTGGACTCGATTCAGGTCCCTGTGTGAAATATTCTCTCACGTCTTCGGTCCAAGAAATGAATGCCTGTCAAGCTGAGGGCCGCTTGTTGGAGAAATGGTGTTTTTCCTCTGCCTGATTTTAAAGAATGAAATGAAAGAGTCATTAACTGAATGTAACTGCGGAAAGAAAACTCATTACTGCTCCCAAAATGCAGATTTAGACTCAAAATGTAATAACTTGATATTTTTAACTTCTGGCTCTGTTTTTCTCATGCTGCCAAAAAACGAAACCACAAAACTTTTCCCTAATGAAAAAAGACACAGCAGCCGGTTAACTGCTACAGCAAACACATACTGGATTCAGGCACTGGACTAAAGATGTTCCAGTATCAGTTTTTCTACCCTCCAGAGACCAGTTCCCCTACCTCAGCTGAGTATTGAGATCCACTCAGATATACAAAAACAAGGAAATGCCCAAATGTAAAATGATGTTCTTCTGCCAGCATCACTTGACACCTGCCCACACTGCCAAAGGAACCAAAAGTCCACTCTGACTGACACGCACTGGCCAGCATCCAATTTTTGGCAGTTTTGGAAAATCTTCTACTGGTATTGGATTAAAACTTTTTCCAGCTGTCTCGTGAAAGCTTTGAGTAACACCGGAGCCTCTTTGGATGGAAATGTCCAAACTTCATCCTTTTATTCGATTGGACATTCCAGTGAAATACTAATTCCTGACTCTAGGCCTCAGGAGATTGCAGAAACCTTTGACCTCTGGACCAAAACCTAATCAGTTTATCTTTGAGTCCAAAGAAACTTCTGTTTATAATATTGAAGTAAATCTCTAACATCGTTCCTGAGATAAAATATCTTCAAGAAGTGATTGAGAGGGAGAGATAGAAGAGACTAAAAGCATTTCAGGCCTCAGACGGATTCAACACATCATGACACTTAAATCCTTCCGTTTCATCTTGGACTCAAAATACAAACTAATGGAGCAGAAAAACTGGAAAGTGTCCAACCCCTAATGCCGAGGTCGCATCCTCTCCCAACAAAAACATGACGTTTGTGAACACTTTCAGCACCTCTTCGCCAAAAATCTGTTCTTATTTATGACATCCACATCAGAGGGAACCAAAAGCCTCTCAGTAAGTAAACCCTCCTCTTACAAACATTTGCTTTCAGCCCCGAGGTTAAAAGCAAACACTGTCATCACACCATTGAAAACTAGAATTTATGAAGTCAATAAGAAAATCACCCGCTCCCTGCCAATTCCTGTTTGCTTTGCGTTCAGATTTATGCTTTTAGTGCTTCAAGTTGAAAAGGCTGAATGTTTGTCGGTGAAAGAGGGAAATGAGAAGGAAATATCCTCAGAGAGAAACAGAACAGCATGCTTTGGTGACACTTACTGTAACTGGTTTTACAAAATGTGCTCAAATATGTTTCAAAGAACAAGCTGTGTCAAAACAAAACACAGAAAGTAGCCTTCCTCCTACCACGGCTCGCCTGTTTCACTTTAAATCAGAAAACTTTCCAGGAGCTATCATTACTACACGGACAATCCATCAGCACTCCCATTGAAGTCTAATCCGCCTCCCCTCTGGACGTCTGCCTCTCTGCCTCTTACTGTGTCACATTCACCCTCAGCCATTTGCAGCCAATCAGGGATCTGTAATGAGCCATGCTGGGGCTCTGATTGGTTGCGTTTCCACGGAGAGGCTCAATCAAGCTTTCCAAGGACATCAAAAACCATCGTGGCCTTTTGTCACATCAAGGTAAGCAAATCTATGCATGTATGCAAGCGATTTCCAGGCCTCTTCCTTTAAGCTGTTTGAAGTTAAGGTATCGAACAGAAACCCTCCACGCTGCTTTGACTTTCATTGACTTTTTTTCATTGACTGACCAGCTGCACTCGTAGCCGGCTGTCACTCACACCACATGGGGCCACAGAGAACAGCTGAGGGATAGTATCACTGAAATTTTACACGATGATGATGATGATAACGGTAGATGACTTCAAAGTGTTGGCAGCTCCAATAAAAGCACAATCTATACGCTCATCTGGCCAAAGAAACAAGGAGGGAAGTGGGAAGTGAGGAGCCACTCCGAGTTCAAAGCCCCAAAGCTGCATGCATCAGTCCATTAATGCTAATCTGAGAGAGGAGGACCCAGAGAAACTTCAAATGCAGACTTTCTAACCTCTGTCCATGGAGGGAGTATTCATCAGGAAGGCTATATATGCGTGCAGAAGAATAATAATGCAAATTATCTCATCACATTTCTTGCAGTGCTGGGAATGAATAAATTGTGTACTGTCTCACTGGTCAGACTGAATAGTTAATTGGCCAGTTTTTGTGGCTAATGCTGCAGCCGAATAGGATTGTTCCATAATGGTACATGTTACAGCCATTTGTTTATCTACCTGTTTATCTATTTGTTCATATTATATGGGTGGAGTCAAGGAAGGGAATATAGGTGTGCTCACCAGGTGAGAGGGTGTGTTTTGTGGACTGGATGAGCACACAGTTTTTTGACCGTGGAAAACGTGCTAAGAGGAAGCATGGAAGAGGCTCACGTCTTTTGTTTGATTTTATGTGGAGAATAAATAAGTAAAAACGAGCAAGAAGGCGTCCGTCTTAATTCACGCGTCTAAACACCATTTCAACCTGGTCTGCAACTCACACGATGACTATGACAAGCATTAGTCATCACAATTAAGTCAAAAAACTGCTCTGAAGAAGCGAATATTGGATTATCCGGGCCAAAGATGTTCATGGAACAAGGACTTTGCGCTTCAAGTGGATAAAGTTGGAGCTGATGTTTCGCCGCTCGAATGGAGTCGAGTTTTGGAAACAAAGGGACAACAATCAGCGGAATCTCAAAGTAAATGGATCGTTTGTCTAAAGTTGTTGGTAAACTTATCAACAAACAGGTCAGTGGAGCACACACTCACACAGCTGCAGCAAACAAAGGTGGAGCGCAGGCCGCGCGTAAAATGTGAGTGACTTGCTGTCAAATGTTAAACAATGGAGAACGAAGCGCAAACTGAACTGGTGGGTGCCGAATCTATGCCGATGAACAATGTTAATGAACAAAAAGGGCATAAAGAAGCTGTGGTGGTTAAACCGAAAGATAATCCTGATGTGCGTCCAAAAAATGTTGAAGCACAATTGGAGACTGGAGTCCCCACAAAACGTCAATCAAAATTAACAGTTAAAGCGCTGATGGACAAAGTTGACACGCTTCAAAAGGCCAGAAAAACTAAACTGAATAAAGCAAGTAATTTAAAGGCGGTTGTTGCTGAACTAATGACGGACACGGAATGCAAAAAAGAAGTGCAATGTACATTTGAAAAATACAGACTGGTGTGTGACGAAGCTCAAAATGCGCATGACTCTTTGTTGGGTTTGTTGCCTGCAAAAGAAGCTGAAAAACATGAAATATGGTATAAAGCAAAGATGCTGAGTATAAATGAGTTCACTGATAAAGTTACCGCGTGGTTGAAAAATGATGATGTTTGTGATGAAGCTGAAAATGAAATAGAGGTACAGCCTCACGACAGTGTGTCCAATGTTGCAACTAACGTGGCCCGCAAATCATCATGTTGTGGAAGTAATCACAGTTTAAGGAGCGGTCGCTCATCTGTTTCATACAAATGTATTCAAGCAATGGCAGAAAAAGCTGCATTGGAGGCTCGTGCTGCTGCTCTGCAGAAAAAACACCTTCTGGAGGAACAAACTGAACAGCTGCGGAGACAAAAAGAACAGTTGGAACTTGAAACGGAAATTGCAGCTTCAACTGCTAAACTTGCAGTCTTAACAAGCTGTGATGGACACAGCACAGCTACAGATGGAATGGATTCATATATAAAGAAAAGTGAAAAACCAAGGGAACTACAAAAGGAACAACCAAAACATCTTAATCCTCATGTTAGAGAATTTAGTCTCTTGCCTGGGAACACAGAAAAATTCACGGACTTACCGATAAGGCAGGATAATGTACATGCTCTGCAACAACCAGTACAACGTGCACCTGAAGCAATTACAAAGAAAAAAGAACCAGAAACACAAGGCCATGGAGCAACAGCACCACTGGACTATGGTCTGCCTTCTTACAGTCAGGACACACCTCTTTACAATTTATTAAACAAACAGAATCAGATCACAGAGCTCCTGGTGCAACAGCAAGATACAAATTCATTACCAACAAGAGAAATACCAGTCTTTGATGGAGATCCTCTTTCGTACAGAGCTTTCATTAGGTCATTTCAACACTGCGTTGAGAAAAAGACAAACAACAAAGGAGACTGCCTGTACTTCCTCCAGCAGTACACCAGGGGGCAACCTCAGGACCTTGTTCGCAGCTGTCAACATCTGGCTCCAGACAGAGGTTATAGGAGGGCCCTGGAGCTGCTGCAGGAGCATTTTGGAGATGAATTGATGATCAGTGCTGCTTATGTAGAAAAGGTGCTTGGATGGCCTTTAGTAAAGTCTGAAGATGTTAAAGGTCTTCAAGAGTATTCACTTTTTTTACGCGAGTGCTGCAATGCAATGGAGGATTTGGAGTATATCAAGGAGCTTGATATGCCAGCTAATATGCGAGCTGTTATTCAGAAACTTCCTTACAAGCTAAAGGAAAAGTGGAGATCAAGAGCAAGGGAATTAACTGAGAGATTTCAACGTAGAGCTTGCTTTGAGGATATTGTTGTTTACGTCGAGCGTGAAGTCAAGATTGCATCTGACCCTATTTTTGGAAATTTACAGGATGGAAAAACAAATACACTTGGAAACAAGAGCAAGTTACCATCAAAAACAAAGATCAAGGGAAACAGCTTTGCCACAACTATCATAACCACTGATCCAAGTGCTGCTGGAAGTGATGCATCTCACTGCAAGAGACAAAGAGTTCAGAAAAATACAACAAGTTCAAAAGTATGTATATGTTGCTCTAGTGATCATAAGTTGGAACAGTGCCCTCTACTGGGAAAGAAGACACACAGGCAAAAAATAAGCTTTCTAAAGGAGAAAGGAATCTGTTTTGGCTGCTTGTGCAGTGGGCATATGAGCAGAGACTGCGAAAAGCGCATGACCTGCAAAATTTGCAGCTTAAAACATCCAAGTGTTCTTCACATCAGCAAAGAGAAAAAAGGCACAGACGCAGTTCAAGAAAATCCAGTGGACAATACTTTTGTCTCTACTTGTGGTCATATAGGAGCCGGTAGCTGTGACGGAGTTCTCTCTATCCTCCCAGTTCAAGTAAAGTCCTCTAAAGGTGACAAAATAATTAAAACGTATGCATTTCTGGATCCAGGAAGCACATCAACTTTCTGTTCTGAAAGCCTAATGAGAAGGTTAAAAGTGAATGGTACAAAATCAAAAATTCATCTGCGGACAATGGCGCCAGATCAAGAAGTTCATAGTTTCATTCTTCAGGGTTTGGAGATCTCTGGTTACAGAGATGGGCATTTCTTTGCACTTCCTCAAGTACTGACTCAGAAGAAAATGCCTGTGTCAACCTGTAATATAATCTCCAAAGAAGAATTGGCAAAGTGGCCATATCTGAACGGCATCCATGTTCCCCACATTCAAGCTGATGTGGACCTGTTGATTGGCACTAACGCTTCCAAGTTAATGGAACCCTGGGAGGTAATAAACAGTGTTGGAGATGGACCATATGCTGTTAAAACCCTGTTAGGTTGGGTGATCAATGGACCTCTCCAAGGTAGCAGTGGAGAGCAGAGTGGCTGCTCAGCTGCTGTAGTGACTGTTAATCGTGTTGCTGTGGACAGATTGGAAGAGTTGCTTGTTAATCAATATAATCACGACTTCAATGAGAAAATGGATGAAAAGGAAGAGATGTCCAGAGATGATATAAAATTTATGGACATTATGTCCAGCTCAGTCAAGCTTCATGATGAGCATTACACAATGAAGCTTCCTTTTAAGTCAGATGCTGTTGTGATGCCAAATAACCTCTGTGTAGCTGAACAACGCATCAATGGACTGAAAAAGAGATTCCTGAAGGATAAAGACTTCCACTGTGAATATACAGCCTTTCTTGAAGATGTTATCAACAAAGGTTATGCTGAAAGAGTGCCACAACATCAGCTGAAGCAACCTGATGGAAATGTTTGGTACATTCCACATCATGGAGTACGTCACCCAAAGAAAGGAACATTGAGGGTGGTGTTTGACTGCGGTGCTGAATTTAAAGGAACATCTCTGAATCAGAATCTGTTGCAAGGTCCCAATCTAACCAGCTCTCTTGTAGGAGTCCTGACAAGATTCAGGCTGGAGCCTGTGGCTGTTATGGCAGATATAAAGGCTATGTTTCACCAGGCCAGGGTTGCAGATGAGCACAAAGACTTTCTCAGATTCTTATGGTGGCCAAATGGTGATGTAAATCAAGAACTGGTGGAGTATCGCATGACAGTACATCTTTTTGGTGCAGTATCTTCTCCAAGTTGTGCATGTTATGCCCTTCGTAAGACAGCAGAAGACAACAAGCACAGTTTTCCTGCTGAAGTGATAAACACAGTGACTCATAACTTTTATGTAGATGACCTGCTTAAAAGTTTGCCTTCAGAAGAGGATGCTGTATTCATGGTTGAAAATCTCATAGCAATGTGCAAAAGAGGAGGATTTCAGCTGACAAAGTGGATCAGTAATAGTCGCAAAGTGCTGCATTCCATTCCTGAGGAGCACAGGTCTGCAAATGTACATGACCTGGATCTTGACAGAGACAAGTTGCCATTGGAAAGAGCTCTTGGCTTGCAGTGGTGTGTCGAGACTGACATGTTCAAGTTCAAACTGACAGTCAAAGAGAAACCACATACCAGACGTGGAATATTGTCAGTAGTCAGCTCTGTATATGACCCTTTGGGTTTTCTGGCACCACTGACACTTGTGCCGAAAAAGATGTTGCAGGAGCTTTGTCGCATGAAGTATCAGTGGGATGAGCCAGTACCTCATGCTCTGCATATACAATGGGAAAAGTGGTTGACAGATCTTCAAAAGGTGGCTGACTTCAAGTTCAGTCGATGCTTTAAACCAAACAACTTTGGACAGCCAACAACTCTGCAGCTCCATCACTTCTCTGATGCCAGCCAGGATGGATATGGCACTGTCAGTTTCATCAGAATTCAACATAATGAAGATGTTCATGTTGCTTTTCTCCTAGGCAAGGCAAGGGTGGCACCTTTGAAGCAAATGACAATACCCCGCATGGAGCTCACAGCTGCAGTTCTTGCTGTTCGAGTGAATAGAATGCTTCAATCAGAGCTAAAACTCAAACTGGAGAAATCTGTATTTTGGACTGACAGTACCTCAGTACTCAAATACATTAGAAATGAAGACAAAAGATTTCACACATTTGTTGCTAATCGAATATCTGCAATCCGAGAAGCTACAAACATCTCACAATGGAGATACATTTCCACAGTACAGAATCCAGCTGATGATGCCTCAAGGGGACTCAGAGTGGAGCATCTGTTAAACAAAAGCAGGTGGTTGGAAGGACCAGAGTTTCTGAAAAAAGAAGAGGAGAAATGGCCAGTCAACAGATTAGTTTCTGATTGTGTTGATGGTGACCCAGAGGTAAAGAGAAACCTCTTGATGAATGCTGTTGTAGTAACGGATATCTCAAATGCCACTCATCAGCTGATGACCTATTTTTCAGATTGGAAGAAGCTAAAAAGCTCAGTTGCATGGTATGAAAAACTGAAGAGGACTCTACTGAAGTTGAGTCAAAAAAGAAAGCATTTGCTGGAAAAAGCCCATAGAGGTGATCGAGTTCAAGTGGAACATGAAATGCAACAACTGAAAAATACACTGGGTGGACAAAGTTTGTCTGTTGAGGACCTCAAGGAAGCAGAGAATTCCATCATTCGCTACTGTCAGAAGGAAAGGTTCTGCAGTGAGATTGAAGCATTAACATCTGGAAACTCTGGAGTAAAAAGAGAGAGCAACATTTACAAGCTAGATCCTATTCTGCAGGATGGGTTGCTCAGAGTTGGAGGACGTTTGAGTAAGGCAGCTATGCCAGTGAACATGAAACATCCCGTTATTCTTTCCAAGGAGCAGCATGTATCCTCTTTGATTTTAAAACACATCCATAATCAGCTGGGTCATGCTGGCAGAAACCACATCCTCTCCAGACTGCGTCAGAGTTATTGGATAACAAATGCTAATGCTGCAGCAAGGAAAATCATCTCAGACTGTGGAGTCTGTAGACGCCAGAGAGGAAAGCTAGTGGAGCAAAAGATGGCGGACTTGCCCAAAGAAAGAGTTTCTCCTGATCTCCCTCCATTCACCAATGTGGGTGTCGACTATTTTGGTCCTGTTGAAGTGAAAAGAGGGCGCAGCTTGGTGAAACGCTATGGTGTTATTTTTACATGTATGGCATGCCGGGCAGTTCATTTGGAATGTGCTTACTCACTCAACACCGATTCTTGCATCAATGCTTTGCGCAGATTTATCTGCAGACGTGGTCAAGTTGAAAACATGAGATCAGACAATGGAACAAATTTTATTGGAGCAGAGAGAGAGCTGAGAGAGACCCTTGCTAACTTGGACCATAATAAAATTCAGAAAACTCTCCTGCAACAGGGAATCAAATGGTGCTTCAACCCCCCAGCAGCATCTCACCATGGAGGAGTGTGGGAAAGGATCATCAAAATGATCAGAAAGATACTGAGTTCAGTGCTGAGGCAGCAGGTTTTGGATGATGAAGGCTTTCACACGGTGTTGTGCGAGGTGGAGGCAATCCTTAATGACCGTCCAATAACCAAAGTTTCTGATGATCCCAATGACTTGGAGGCCCTGACCCCCAATCATCTGTTGACAATGAAAGGGAAACCTGTGTTGCCAACAGGATTGTTTCAAAGCTCAGACTGTTATGCAAGGAGACGTTGGAAACAAGTGCAGTACATCTCTGACCTATTTTGGAAAAGATGGATCCAAGAGTACTTACCTTTGTTACAGGAACGCCACAAGTGGAATAAGGAGAAAAGAAATCTTGCACAGGGAGACATCGTCTTGATAGCTGACTCTACAGCCCCCCGCAGTTCATGGTTGATGGGCAGAGTACTGGACATCTTTGCAGACAAGCAAGGATTTGTAAGATCTGTTCGTGTCAAGACAAAGACTAGTGTACTAGAAAGGCCCATCTCCAAACTGTGTCTTTTGCAAGCAGCACAGTAATTTGTGTTTAAGCCAGTGTAAAAGACTTGACTCTATGATGGGTTACCTGATGGATGGAATTGTTGAACTCTGAGGATTTATTCCTGATGAATTACAAGAGGACTTATGAAAAAAAAAAAAAAAAAAAAAAAAAAAAAAAGGAAATGAACTTGAAATGAAATGTATTGTTTGTTTATTGTTCTGTAATGGCTTAATGTTTATTTGATTAGAATTGTTATGTCATTGGACATTGAACAATTAGGAGCCGGTGTGTTACAGCCATTTGTTTATCTACCTGTTTATCTATTTGTTCATATTATATGGGTGGAGTCAAGGAAGGGAATATAGGTGTGCTCACCAGGTGAGAGGGTGTGTTTTGTGGACTGGATGAGCACACAGTTTTTTGACCGTGGAAAACGTGCTAAGAGGAAGCATGGAAGAGGCTCACGTCTTTTGTTTGATTTTATGTGGAGAATAAATAAGTAAAAACGAGCAAGAAGGCGTCCGTCTTAATTCACGCGTCTAAACACCATTTCAACCTGGTCTGCAACTCACACGATGACTATGACAAGCATTAGTCATCACAGTACATAATGACTATTTGTGTCATGACTAGACGTGCGTACAGGCCTTTGATATGAACCCTGCAAATCATCAATCGAAGTCCAGAAAAATGTCTCAATACAAGTTATTTAAGGACAAAAATATCACCTGAATTATGAACTTAATTTTAAAAAAATAAACAGGTTATTTTCTTCTTTCCATAAAAAGAATTCATACTTTATTTTTGTCTTTTAATATCTTGAAATAAGAAATTTTTCTGGACTTGTGTCTCATATTAAGTCTACTGGGACATCACAAAAACTGAGACAAACATTTGCTTAAATTTCAGCTTTTGCAATGTGGAGTGTTTGTCCATGTCTCTGCTGAGTCACAGATTAACTATACGCGATACTTGGCCCACGATAATGATAAATCACGATACAGGGACAATCAATTTGTTGTACAAAAAAACAAAAAAAAAATCATGATACATCACTATAGTAACTGAAGGATAAAAATGCTCTCTAAAAGACAAAGATTATATTAGATGATATCTGTCATCTGTGCTTGTTTACATCAGGGTAGTGGAGAATTAAAGCAGCCATTAACTGGAGCTACAGCCATGGCTAATCGCAACCGGCTGCGTTAAAGGTTGATTATACTTTCGGTACGAAAGTGATGCGAGGAAATTGGACGCATGAGAGCGGCACAAGAGAACACGTGGCGTTTATACTTTTTACATTCCGTGCGGCGTCCGTTCCCAAACTGCAGGGGGGTGGTGTATCGCAAACAAACGTATCACACAGTACACACAGTTTACAACATATTTTCTTCAATTTCTCTGCCAAGTTTGGCTGCAATATCACACCAGGAATCGTTAATCACACACTTATCAAGGTGATTACTGTGTGGTAAATCATTGAAATGCTAGCGTTTCTTATACCTTGGACACAAGGAGTTAGAACTTTTCAGAGGTGCGGGACGTAGAAAATTTCCACATGAAATGGACCATGCAAGGGGGCGAGGCTGTTAAAATGAAATCATTCATCCGCATGAAGCCGTGCGGACCTCACGGACACGTCAAGCATAAATCAAGCTTTATGACCAGAATTTGAGGCCGACAATGATGAAAACGTTACCATCTTACTGATATGATGATTAATTCTGGTGCTGGCTGGCATGTAAGGAAAGTTTCCCCGGAGGCCTGCATTTCAAGCTAAAATACTGCACAAGAGTCACTGGCATCTATTGGTCGATCGGTCACTCAACATTCATCCCGATGTTTCTGTGATGCAGCAGCGCGCCATATTTCTTTATATCTTTATATCTTTATAAGATATTTATATCTTACAGTCATGGTCTCGTACCTCCGGCGACTGTGTTTTCTCTTTCTTTTTCTATTTGATGCAGTCACAATTCTTATTCTTCTGTTGTTTAATTTGGTAAGCAGCTAAAGGGCTTTCCCATCTATTTTTGTCTCAAGTTTCAACTTTGATGTCACTCTTACAAGAACACAAGTTTCTGGACTTGGAAGACAAGAAAATTATCTGTATTTTTCATTTTACACATTATTTTTCACATCGACATCGAGCTACGTTCTGCTCATTTAACACACTTGCTGGTATAACAGCCTCTCCGCACACTCATTCTAACCTGAAATCAAAACACCAACCACTGACACACTAAAGAGAAACTCCCCCTCAGCTGCCAGAAGACACAGGCTCACATCTGTTAGCACAGTGGACACGCACAGCTTTTATCTGACAGGTTTTTTGTGTTTTTCTGCCTTTTCACACCTCTCCGTGTGCAACTCGCCTCCAGCTGCCGCCCCCCAACCTCCATGTCACAGCTCAAATAGGTCAGACACAGACCCCCGCTGAACTGAAGCCTGTGCACTTTCTATTATAGAGTACGAGTCAGATCTGATACACTGTCCTACTTCACCACAGATGAAGTGCGGCTGCGGGAAACTTGATCCACCAAAACATCGTCAGGATGCTGCAGACGAGATTTTAGAAATGTTTAACCATATATACCGAATATCGTTCACTCTAATGGAATGAGTAAATGCTGCCAGGTGATATCACGGCTGAAAATGATGATTAGAGGGTGTTACCATGTGTCTTCCCTGCTGCTTCCTCTGACATGTTTCCTATAGCTATTCCCCTTTTTATTTATGTCAGTCGTCTATTCTTATGTGCCTATCTTTACATCTAAAGCACGTCGTCACAATAAAGTTGAACCAACCCAGATGCTGCAACAATGTTTGGCTCAAATCTGATTTCTCCCCACATAGATAAAGGTGTCTCTATTGGAAGTGGTTGCATGGAGGAGATAAGACGCCTAGATGAACCCCACATGTCCCAAGGTTTGGTTTGTGGGTGACAGGATATCACCACACTCTTAATATAACCTCTTTGCTCTTTCTCTAACGGACGCTGGAACATTTCATGAAGTAGATCATTCTCTGTGCTTTTAGCAGATGTGACTCATCTTTATGAATGGAGGTGATATAAAAAAAACTTCAGGAAACTCAGACAATCGTGAAAAGCAATATTCCAGCCCATTTCAAACACCTTTTATGAGTCAATCTCATGCACAGATTTCTATCTGTCGCTCTCCTTGACAGGTTCCTTCAGGGTTAATTAGATTCAGAAAAAAACTCCTAAAAGGCTTCACATTTGTTAAAGGCGATAAAAGGTGTTTAAACAGGAATACGTGCAAATGTCTCAGTGTTCAAAATTAACTTTTTTTTTTGGTAGCACTGGTGCTCCTTTCTTCAAAAAGTTAGGAGAAAAATTCAGGAGCACAGACATTAAGTTGTAAATCATAAGCAATATGGACTGAAATTTAATGATGGCAGACTCTTCTTTGAGGACAGTGAAGGTGGTGACTTATAGTTTTTTTTTCTTCCATTTCTCTTTGGTTTATCCTGTTGCTTCACAGCAAGACGGTCGCCAGTTCGAATCTTGGTTCGGGCATGGTGTGCCTTTCTGTGTAGAGTTTGTTCTCCCCGTGCGTGCGTGGGTTCCTCCTACAGTCCAAAAACATGCTCATCAGGTTAACTGGTGATTCTAAATTGCCCGTAGGTGTGAGTGTGTGTGTGTGTGAGTGTTAAAGGTTGTCTGTCTCTCTGTGTGTCAGCCCTGTGATTGACTGGTGACCAGTCCAGGGTGTACCCCGCCTCTCACCCTGAGTCAGCTGGGATAGGCTCCAGCCACCTGCGACCCTGAATAGGATAAGCGGTATAGAAGATGAATGAACGAGTAAATAATTACGTTTTTCTTTGTTCTGTTTTTTTTTTTTTTTTATAAATTACACACGAAAATAAAAAATTGCAGGGGCATTTATACTATATACTTCAATACAATCATAACATTTTAATGTTAATTTTACCTTCTATATGGCGCCGGAGCAAATCAGAAATAATTTCAGGTTTCCTCTCTTATAATTTAGGTCTATACCTTGTTATTTTATTGAACAGTTTTATTGACCGTGATTGATACAGTCTATGAGTCTGACCCTGTAACCTTTTAATGCAGAGCCGTTCAAAGTCTCTCTCAAAGACACTCTCTCTCCAAAGACTGTAAGCCTTGTTGGCCACTGGTGCATCAACACTGCCATCTCCAACTTTAGGAGTTACAGTCTCCTTAAAAATAAGCTGTCTATAAAAGTAAACTCTTAGCATCTCTATCTTCTCTTTTCAGCTCCTCTAAGTCCTTTGCTAGTTAGCTCTTTGTCATGTTACAGTAAAGCACTGTGAAATTTCAAGACCTGTGTCTGAGCGGCAGATTATTATATGATAGTGTTTATGCTTTTGTTTTGTGTTTAACAATAAGTGTCAAAATATGCCTTGAGCATATTCATTTCATTAATCTTAGTCCAGTTGGTTTTGATGTTAAAGTCATGTGATCTATTTTACATGATCTCCTGCGTGAGGCCTCCTCCGATCAGATGTTGCCCTGAATGCAACTCTCATGAGATGGTGTGTCCTGTGACTCAGCCTGCTCTGGTCTTGCAGGGCTGCAGGGTGGAGCTCATTCTTTACAACTGAGCCAGACGTGTCTGATTGTAGATGACTGTCTTCTAACACACACAGCAACAAGGAACAAGCCGGAAGAAGGAATTTAAAACATCCAACTGTCAGCTGCTGAACTGTATTAAACACAATGAGACAGAGAGCCAAGATAAAGTAGTTACAGTAATATAGCACAATGACTCGAGGGTGGGAGGGTGACTTGAAGTCAGCTGGGTGCAAAAACCCTGATTAAACTCTAAGATAAGATAAAACTATGTAAGTAAATATATTAATTGAAGGTACCCTCAGAGTTAAAGCTGTCATAATGGGAGAGTAACGTCTCCAGACGAATGTTAATTAAGTTTGAACTGTCAGAGCTAGCTTTAATGCTAACACAGTCCTAACCTCATTGACATTTCTCTGTTTCATAAAAGCTGAGTTTTTAATGTCTTTATAATGACATTAAAGATCTGTTTTCTAAGAAAAGTGTATGTCCCAGGTGTTAATTTATATTAAAGTTGTCGGTAACACACAGGTAAACAAAGCTGTGATGCTAACGCTGCTAGCCGCAGTTAGCACTCAAACTTACAGTAATAAGCGACGACCGGGTCCCGTTTGTCATGCTCCTGAGCTGTCCGCAAGTGGTGCTGGATGGATTTGAGCTGAGGCGGTAAAGCCATGTCTGTTTAATAATCCTCCAGGAGACTAAAAATCATCAGTTACAGAAAAAAAAGAAGCTCACTGATGTTGACAGCAAGTGTTTCTCTTACTTCCGCGTCTGTATCCAATAGGAGCGGCAGCCGATGCGGGACATATGACGTCACCAGCTGCGCTGCCTGGATTCACGACAGGTTCGTGACTTTTTATCCAAAATAAAAGTACTAAAACACGTTTAGGGGAGCTTTACGCTGACTGAAATTCATTTAGTAACTTCTATGATTATATGAACATAAACTTTGTTTTCCCCATCAATACTACCCACGCACAGTGCAGCAAGACTCATTTATATGGTTTCCTATTTTTTTCGACCAACTTTTTAATCATTTTGACAGCCGTTCAGCTGTAAAACATCCAATTATTTAATACAGAAGCACCCTATGCAGCCATTAACTTGTTGTTATTACAATACAGATAAAACAAAGAAAGTATAACAACATAACCCGCCAAACATGCAGTTTTCAGAGCCCCATCCCTCATCGCTGCCCTGAATTAGGAGTATATTGTTAATTACCAAAATGTTTTAATGGTTTTGTGAGGGTTAGTCCACCAGTTTGTGCAAGCTCTTTAACCAAAATGATTTCTTGAATATGAAAATATAATTACTATTTTTTTGTTGTTGTGCAAATTGAGTTATTTACTTTAATTCCTGAACAGAAAAATGTGATTTAGGGCTTGTTTCTTATTCTTGATTAATTTTTTACTTCTTAGGGAACTCGGTGTGCTGGCTCAGATTTGGGGATAAAAACACACACAAGTGACGTAGGTTGTAAAGGAGTCTATATCCATGCATCTAACATCGACTGTTTATAAGAAGATGGATGGCACAACCCAGCTCCAAAAGTAAAGCCAAAACATTCAGTGCTCGGTCATGGTTTTGGTTTCTGTAACACATCTCTTCCTTGTTTCACTGTTTGCTCTTTTAGTCCATCAAATTTACAGACTTACACGACAAAAGAGACAGATGGGAATGTAAAATTACAGATATTTCTTTTATGAGCTGGTGTAGACCAAAATCAGAGCTAAAATAGAACAGATGTTGAACTTATATTCACCTGGTAGACATACTTTCGATTTTGATCGGTGAATCTGGCCAAACTTGATCATTTTAATCCAGATTAGAGCCTGATTTGCCGCCCCAAGTAATCATCAAGTCGATTTTTGAGCTCACGAGCAAGGCAGAGAACGTTAACTAAACTGTACCTAAGAGGAAAATCTCACTTCCATGGTTCATGTGATGTGTTTATATATATAATGCCAAAAAAGTCTTGAAGTTTGGATGATTCTCAGCACTTAGAAAGTATAATTAACATTAATCTGAACATTTGTCTTCATAGTACAGTCCAAACCTTAGTGTTTTTTTATGTAGGCATTGTTGATATATACAGAATTCAAGCAGTTAATCCCTCTCTTCAGTAGCATACATGCAGATTAATACTGGGAGATGACTGAACGCTCACTGAAGGGTTTTGTTGATTAAAAACTACCAGGAAATGTTTCAAAAAGATGCTGTTCTTCTGTGTCACAGCCAAAAACTGTCATTAAACATTAAACATATCTTTAGAATCTGTTAAATGAGAATAATCTGACACAATCAGAGTCAAACCCGACCTCCCCCGCTCCTCTTGATGAGATTTCTTTCCATCACTTCACATATGGCTCCTGACAGCAAAGACTTTCCAGTTTTAAAGAGCTGCAGGTTGGCAGTGATTGAGTTTAACGCACTCTGTGGTCCACAGGAGACATGAGAATCCCCAGCAGAGTGGGACTGATGGGCTTATCTTCCACTCACACCTGCACACGGACGTTTGCGTTGTGTGGGTTCATTCAGCGTATCATTAAGTGTCCAGGTTTTCCTCCACAGCTCCGTCGTCTGTGGACGGTCATCTTCTAATCCCTCGTGTTTCCATCACTGCAGAGGAATGAAAGAAGGGGAATGACAAAAACAAAAACAAACAAAGGCTTCGGCTGTTAGAAGTGTGCAACCGTGCTTTACAAGACGTGATCTGCAGGTGGGATTACATGACTGACAGATTAATGAGGCAGTTCTATTCAGTTCTTCTAAGGCCCCGTTTTTACAACAACGCTTCACAGCGTTTCACTCGAAAAAGCAAAAAACGCAGAGAAAAATGTGTGCATCTACACTGAAACACTCAGAGACTGAAAACGCTGTAGTATGCATACCAGGCCTGTAGGTGGCGATATAACTGTAGAGTCTTTTGGTAGTCTGCTGCTGAAGAAGAGATGGGCTGATCATCTGATATATCCACCTTTTTCCTGACTACCCATAGCTCATCGTGACTGCCGGTTTTGCTCGTCAGGTTGACCGTTCTGTTTATGTCGCCATGGAAACCACAAAGCTGATTATGTTAGCCTAGCTATCATACTTGCTCTTCAAAAGCAAGAAAGCGACAAAATTAACAAATTGGAGGTGGGGTTGTAGTGCGGGAGTTTTCAAAAAAGTTTAAACTGACTAGGTCGGGTAAAACGGTGTTTCCGTGCAAACAAGAGGCCGAAACACAACAAAACTTTTGGGTTTCATCCTAAAACCGTTGTGGTATAAATGAGGCCTAATGCTTTCAGATTTTATTATGAAGAAGATGATTCTATTCAAGGGGCTCTGCTTACCTCCAAACAAACATTTCAGTTCAGGACTTCATGGAGAGAAGAGAGAAAATACCTAAATTAAAGAGAAGGTATTGCCCTTTTCCTTTTTGTTTATTCTGTCCCTCTTGTTCCCTCATAGTATCTTTACTAGAGGCTGATTGAATGTCTCCAGTCATTTCAAGAAAAGTGTTTGTTTGTTTGTTTGTTTTATCCTCAGTAGGTTAAGGATCCAGAGAATTTAAAGGTTGTGTGAATTATCTTTGTGAGATAAAGAAAGATTTATGCAGCTGTTAATCCCCATGTCCAGCTTTAATGTACAGTTTGAAAGTGGTGGAAGTTTCATCTTTGTAAAACAAGTGAGTTTACAGTCCTTATGTTGACAGTGTTACTTATTAACCCTTTAAAATCCTGGAAATTTTTTTTTCTTTTTGGAACTAAAATATTTATTGACCCTTTAACAGAATCCACTGAAAATATTTATATATTATTACTAATTAACCCTTGAAATCCTGACACCCCCCCCCCCCAAAAAAAAAAAAAAAAAAAAAAAAAAACCAACAAACAAAAAAAACAAAACCCCAAACTTTTCCTTTTTTGGAATTGAGATATTTAGTGACCCTTTTAACAAAATCCACTAAAAATATTTATTTATTTCGTCTGTGTTATATTTTTTGTATCCCATTTAATAAATTGGTTGGTTTGAGCACCCTTTTGTTTTACTCACAACAATGTGACAAATGGACAAAAGCTAGTTTTGTCCGTAACATTTTTAAATCTAGAAAATGTCATGAAGTTATTTTTTTCCCCACAAAACACTTTTTAAGGCTCTTTTGTTGTTCAGGTAAAGATGCACCCGACGCTTTTCACAGATGACATGTGAACAGTGATTGTTGGTGCATCTCTGTTCGGTTTCCCATGTAGGAAAATGATCAGTAACAACCCAACCTTTCCCTTCCTTTAATGCTCCATGTCTTAAACCACCGTCCTCTCCGGCCTTCATCAACAGGTCCACCTTCAGAGCAGTATCTGAGAAGAAAGCATTTCGTACGAGCTGACAGGCGCCACAGCAGCAGGTGGAAGCTGAAGTCACACATTAACAGCTCTAACAGCTCTGAGGTCAGCTCTTTTCTCACAGGAGCTTTTAGGTGACTAACACCTGGTCTGAATCAAAGGGAACCAGCGTAAACATCCTGCGAATGCTCCGGTGGTCTGAGGAAGATAAAGCAGGCGAACTCAGAACATGATTCACGTGGCTTTTAGTTTAATTTTCACTAACTTACATTTCCCTTCCCGTGCTGTGAGGCTTTGAGATTAAAGTTGCCATCTGGAGCGTTTGATTCTGGCACTGCAAGAGGCACAAACGGGATGAAAGTTCACTCTAACTGGCAGAGTCTGTGTCTCTTCATGTTCTCTCTCTCTCTGTCACAGACGGCATATCTCCCTGACAGACCGAGGAGGAAGAACATCATCCAGAGCTTGATCATAAAGATTAAAAAAAAAAACACACAGTCTGTGACTTCTGATCCCGGGAATTCAAAGACTGTTCAGAAACAGAATAAAGAAGTAAGAGGAAGCAGAAACTCTAAACTCCTGAGCTGTTTGTTTCAAGATTTAAAGCTCCTATAAGGAACTTGGTGCTTCTCTCACCTCTGGCACCCCCTTGTGGACAAAGTTAGGCCTCTCATCTTTTTGCTGATTTTCTTAGGTTTTCATTAATGTAAACGTCTCATTCTGCTGTCATTAAACAGGCTTAAAAACAAAAATGGGTATTTTCAAAATAAAGCTACAGAATGATTAATCTTATGGTTAAAGGCCTGTCACTCATTCAGTCCTCCTCACAGTTGGCTTAAACTCCTCATAACCCTTTTTGACACCTGAATGACTGGTTGAAACACTTCCCACAGACGTAGCAATGATAGGGGTCTGGAAAAATATTAATATGTTTACATTTTTTATTTTTTTGGGGAATATTTTTTATCATGTCCAGTGGAAATTAGGCATTATATGTCAGGAGCAAAACAAAGTGTATATTTGTACATTAGCTTCAGTTTTCTTTAGAGGCTACCGGTTAGCAGCTGAGAGGCTGGCCCAAAGCACTATTAAATTAATTAATATATGTTTAATTATGTCTCACATTACATTGCAAAGTTAAGGTTAGCCTACATTTACGCTACCTTATCTTAGCTGAAGCAGCTGTTTAGATTGGAGTTTGTTAGCTGCTCATCTGCTAACTGGCAGACCCTAAAGTAAACAAACTAAAGTGTAACTTACTGGTAGGCTACAGCTCCACCCAGTGGCTGGAAGCTTTTCGTGGCAGCTCTTGTAGGTTGAAATCAAGACAAACACAGTATTAATTAATTTGTTATGTTGTTGTTTGTTTGTTGTTGTTAAACGAGAAAATGATCTTTGTTATATCAAGATAACATAATAATAAGTCGTTATCACAGGATAACTGTGCATAAAATAATTTTTTTTTAAAGAAATCCATGGCCATTCTCGTTTCCATAAAAAAAAGACGTTTGCATTGACATTTTTAAAAACACGAAGGAAACACATTTCTTTTCTTTCTTTCTTTTTTTTTTTGTATTTTGTTCTCCATGTATTTTCAGTCTAGGCACTAACACACACACACACACACACACACACACACACACACACATATAAATTTATATATATTTCCCCAGAGTTGTCAGTTAAAGTTTGACTTTTGGACATTGTTTTCTGTTTACCTTCAC
Source organism: Labroides dimidiatus (assembly GCA_030710495.1). Taxonomy (NCBI): domain Eukaryota; kingdom Metazoa; phylum Chordata; class Actinopteri; order Labriformes; family Labridae; genus Labroides; species Labroides dimidiatus. Next base: position 4,771,592 of record CM061158.1, on the reverse strand, counting down.
GTCACCTGTTTCTTTCAGATCCGCTCTGTGATGGGTTGATATCTGTCGGTCATGTTTAGTTCTGTGACGTCACCCCTCTTTTCCCTGAGTCAAGCCGCTTTTACACACAGGGTCTGTGGTCCTCGGCCATGGCGCACAGTCAGAGCCAGCAAAAGTTGGCTGCTGAAACTATGACAAGCACAACAAAATCAATACACCTGTTACAGGAAGTCCATGGACTAGACCTTCAAAATAAAAGTATGAGTAAAACAAGTGATGGAAAAAACTTGTTACTTGAACCATAATGACGAACTTTGTGTCCAGAAACACTGATATGAAGAATGTGGATGGGGTTGGGGCCTTAAAACATGGTCCAACAATTAAACAATAATTCTATTTTTACATCTTTTATGTTTTTATATGAGATATTAAATTATAAATAAAAGTTTTCTGTAAATTAATCTCCCAGGATTGAATTTTAACTCTTAACATTTGTGAGGTAAATGTTTAATTTCAGCAAACATATCCAGTAAAACTGTGTTCATGTTCTTAAATACCTGTTGACACCCTGCTGTGTGTGGTTCCTCAGTGTACTGATGACAGTTGTTGGTATCACCCTCTCCCAACAGCTCTATCTCTCTGTTCCCATCCCACTCTTCACATCTCTCCGGTGTACTTTCTTAACCTCCTCGTTTTGCTCTCCTGTCATCTCTCTCCCGCTTATTGTGAAAGCACTGACCGGAAAAACCCTGCGTTAATTCCGTCTGACTTGACTCTGCTCTCTGTCCCCGCAAGGTCCCGCAACTGGCATGAGTTTAGGATCCGTGAGTGGAAAAAAGAGGGGGTAATGAACAACACGCCGCCTGGATTACGGTTGGTGTGTGGACTTCCATTTTTATTTCACTTTGTCCAGTTTTTGGGTCTTGGAGTTTAAAGTTTGCTCGGGGTTCTTTCTTTCTGTGGCTGGGACAGTGTTTGGGACAACAGCGGCTCCGTGAATGCTCTTCCAGAAGTATTTGCAGTGCAGGGTGTGTTGGCATCACTCTTGGTTTTTTGTTTTTTGTTTTTTTAATTCTCACCTTTCATAGTGATTGGGCTCTTTGATTTCCTCTCTAACAAAGCAGAGTGACAGCTTTCTGTCTGCATGACTACGATTATTTCAAGACCATATATTAACGATAAACTCAGCAAAGAGGACAGACTTTAAGAAGATCTTCAGGACTTTAGGATGGATTTAAATTAGGGGAGAAAAGTTAAGTTGAGCTCCTTTTCCCGGTGGGCTGCATTGTATTTTGTTGCATGTTTGCCATCTCTGTCTCTGCATTGTGTGTGACAGGAGGTTGTTTTTTTTGCTGACATAGTTCTATAGGGATTATAATGCAGGGACCACATGCCCTCCCCGGCCATTGTTGGCCCCTCTGTCTCTGTTGTGCCTTTTCTACTGAGCGAGTCAATTGATGGAGGGATAAAGGGAAAAAAAATATGCATTGACACGGGCTTTGAGTGCAGCAGAGAGAGAGGGAGAGGGGTCAGTTGGAGAGGTTTAGCCCTCCTGTTGGTGGCCTTTGACTGGCAGCGTCAAACCGGCCATGAGGGCCCAGAGCAGCCCCGGAGTTACACCGACAGGCAAACCATGTCCTTAAACTACATCAAAAACTTCTATGAAGGATGCGTAAGTACTCCACGGAGAGCCGTGATTGTTCATTTCATGCAGACACTTTCTCCCTCTCAGGGTTTGGCAAGAGCGATACTGAACAGTCATTCCCCCCCCGGAGGCATCAAATGTAAAGACATTGATCTGTTTTCATCCTCAGCCATGTAACCCATCTCCTCTGACTTCCGTCTTTGTGGCACAGTGACATATTTTTTGTGCGCGTGTCATCGGGGTCTATTTAAGCGTTTGAGGAGAGAGCAGGTAAAGATGGGAAATGTTTCCTCTGAATGGGTTTTGTTTTAGCTCTCACAGCTCAGGGCCTCAGTGTTGCAGTTGCATTTATCTGGCTGACAAAAGCTATTTTCGCTTTGTCTCTCACTGCGTGTGTGTGTTTGTGTGCATGCATCTGTGTGTCATGTTTGTGCCGTGAAAACCTGGCCTTTGTGCGCATTTATGACTGTTACGTGGATGCTGAATATTTCTGTTTTATCTCTTCTCAGACAAGAGTGTCTTTCAGATGTGTGTGCTGTTACATAACCGAGCCTGTGTGTGTTGTTAATGCCCGCTCACATCTATACGTGTGTGTGTGTGTGTTGTAGCTCAGGCCTCCGACGGTGATAGGCCAGTTCCACACCTTGTTCTTCGGCTCGGTGCGGATGTTCTTCCTGGGTGTCCTTGGCTTTGCTGTCTATGGGAATGAGGCGCTGCACTTCAGCTGCGACCCTGATCGCAGAGAGCTCAACCTGTACTGCTACAACCAATTTAGACCCATAACGCCTCAGGTAAGACTCAAACGTGTAACCAAACTAGGCAGATATAATCTAAAACTACATCTACAGACTTTTACTGCCAGGTCAAGTTCAAAACTTATCAGAGCTGAGCTGAACTTTGTAAAACACAGCACAAGATATCTGTCAACTACCTTGCAAGGCAATGGTCCACCGAAAAGGAAGATAGCTGCCTCTATAAGTCCCTCCCCTCTGTCTGATTGCGTAAGTCAGATGTCGTACACAAGTTGCGTTTCCACCGAAACCATCTACGACCAAAAGTCCCAAAGAAACACTTTCTAAAGGATGGGAACCAAGAGCTGGCTCAAAGTAGTATAGGCCATTGTCATCTTTGCCTTTACACTTAACTGTTCCCTTATTGATTTCTTCGTCTTAGTTCCTGGTGCCCTGCAAAACAATGCACCTCAGCAGTGCACAAGGAATAAGCTAAAACTTTGCTTGGAACCAGTCCCAGACTGTCCCAGTCTCTGCACTTGGTCTGTTCCAGGACTTGAACCAGAAATCTCATTGGCCAAGTCTTTACAGACCAAGCTTTTTATTTATTAATTTATTTAGTTAGTTAGCGAGTTGTATTTTTGGGACTTTTATGTCTTTATTCAGTTAGGAGAGGACAGTGGATGTAGCACGAAACCAGGAGAGAGAGAGAGCAAGGTGATATTTGAGAAAAGGATCTCGGTTGCAAGTGAACCCAGGCTTCCCACTTGCAGCCTATGGCCTCTGTACATGGGCATGTGACTTAAAAAATCATCTATACTTTGATAATCATACAAAGTTTGATAGTTATAAAAGAAGAGCTTTAGCCAACCTAAAGTTCACTGAAGTTACTATCAGGTTGTATAAGACAGAGTTACAGCCGAGTCATCACTTTAACAAAGAGTTTTATGTCCTGTTTAAGACTTCTGTCTTCAGGAAATGGTCACAGGGATTTTGTCATTGGTGAAAATGCCCTTTTCATAGATGAAGGATTTCAGCTTATGAGTTTCCTGTCAGCCTTTTTTCTCCTGAAGACTAAATGCTTTATTTACCTGGAAAATCTAGAAAACCAATAGAAAAAACAATAACAGTTTCCTTCACTCAGCCGTTCCACTTTCTGCTTTTTGCTGCTGTCTGATATATAAATTAAGGTCCCTCTAACCTTTGCTTTTCTCACCCTTCCCCCCATCTCCTCTCTTTCCGTTCTCCCCAGGTCTTTTGGGCGTTACAGCTAGTGACAGTGCTGGTTCCTGGGGCAGTGTTTCACCTTTATGCGGCCTGTAAAAACATCGACCAAGAAGAGATACTTGAACGACCCATCTACACCGTCTTCTACATCATTTCTGTTCTCCTGCGCATCATTCTGGAAGTCATCGCCTTCTGGCTACAGAGTCACCTCTTTGGTTTCCAGGTGGGTTCATTCCTGATGGTTTGGACCTTGATTGATTTAGTAAGAGGCTAGAAAATGTCCCTTTATGGAGTCACTTATTTCCAAGTTGGGAAAGCCTTGGGTTCTGTCAAAGCTTACCCAAACAGTGGCAGATGTAATCCCTTCAGGCTGTCTGAGGATCCTTTAGTTGGGGCCTAATTGTTGCAAGCACCTTGAAAGGGTAGAAATACCTTGCAGGGAAACTCACCAGTTGGAGAAGTTGTTAAGATGGTTCCACATTCAATGATAACAAGTTTTCACTTGTTTGGGAATCAAGATTTGTCTTCCAACAAATCTGAGAACAGTTAAGTGGGCCAGGGCAAGTCAAGTTTTGAGACACCTTGCAAGTGGACTTCAGAAAGTAAGATAAAAATTTAAAGAGTTTATCTCCGCATCTAAATGCTCTGTTTGAATAATTCTGGTATCATAATAAAGGGAACACTTGTGAAATTTGTTCAGATGTGTCAGTATTGGTATTTATTTCACTGGCTCAGAGTAATTATTCTACTTTTACTCAAACTAACAGAAAGTTTGGTTGAAGTATGGCTTGATGACGTTTGTAGCTGAGTTTCTTCTGCTTAATCTGATGTGCAATATGACCATGTTTATATAATAAGTGCTTCGTTTTCTGCCTTTTGTTGGGGAGTTATCTCAAAGTCCCCCAGTTTGGAGACATTAGGGTTTAAAGGGTTAACAGGGTCACTGATTAGACCAAAACATAGGTCACAAAGCATGCAACTCCACAGGGACTGATAAGAGAACTGATAAAGATTTGGGAAAAGTAGAACTGATCATGATATTGCTATCAATAAAGCCATATCATCTTCATTCAAGATGTTTAAATGTTTTGGAGTACCAACTTTGTCTTAGTTTACACAGATGTCTTGGGATACAAGGAACATTGGAAAATTAGTCAACTTATGTGTGCAAGATTCTTCTGTGTACCTTGAATACCATATCAGTCTAAATTGTTGAATGCTACAGTCAAACCTTAAATATTCTCTACTTTTAGAAAATACCCCAACTTAAGGAAACCTCTAGGAGGGTGAAGTTAAGTCCTTAAACTTTATTTAGACCCTCTGTCACCATGACTGAAGGTGCTGAGTACCTCCTGAAGTGCCTCGTTTTTGTGGATGAGTCCTGCAGCGTAAATGTCAACAGCTGACATCATTAACATGTTCAGTATCTTTATTACTGTGAGCAAGACTTAGCTGAACTCAGTACCCAACTTATGTATGTACACAGGGACTGTACAATGAGTGCCTGAAGGTTTCGGTCATCACCTCATGTTTGTTTCCCTTTCCTCCAGGTCCACCCGCTGTACATGTGTGACGCCAGTGCTCTGGAAAAGGCCTTTAATGTGACTAAGTGCATGGTTCCTGAACACTTTGAAAAAACTATCTTCCTCAGTGCCATGTACACCTTCACTGTGATCACCATACTCCTCTGTGTTGCCGAGATATTTGAGATACTCTGCCGGCGGCTTGGTTATCTCAACAACCAATGACACGACACACGAGAGCACACACAAAATTACTTAGGTTGAAAATCTATGAAGCTATTTCTGCCAGTTTTATGAAGCTCTTGGTTAGCCACTGCTGGACTTTGACGAAACAGGAAGCTAACAAAAGAGACAAACCTCACCTGTGGTCGGTCGTGAGTGAGTTGCGCCAAGAAATTCAAGATGTGCAACAGTTTCAAGACTGGAAAGTCTGAAATATTCTCTAGGTGTTATTTGCTGTAAACTAATGAGTGATCAATCCTAGCTGTATTTCAGATATCAGTGGGTCTGTGCTGGCTGTGTCAAAGGGTCTTGTATGGATGTGTTGGCGAGGAAATAAGCACCCCTCTCTCTGAACTGTTTACACCAGAAGACTAAAAGACAGGCATCATCTTCAAGGAAGTGCCAGAACCTGTGGCCCTGTGACCATTGAGGTACCCTAACTACCTAAGTGTTCCTGAAACCTTGGACCCGGCTGTGCCTCAGATCTGGCACTATTACAGAAGAAACTCCGGAAACATTCGCTACACACTTTTGCCATTTGCCCAAGAAAACCAAGATCCATCAAAGGATCTTGAGGCATGGACTTTTTTCATCAAGGCTCTGACTGAAGTCTTGTCGTCAAGCAGCCCCACTGTTAAGCTGAGTCAAAAGTTGTGCAGAAAAGCAGAATTCACAACTGGTTATGGATTATCACTTCAATCATCCTGAAGAATCTGTGACTCAGTAACCCTTGGGCCAGTGAGTTGCAGGTCCCATTGCTCCTGACACTTCCATGTGTGACAGTTTTCGCTTCCAATAAGTGTCTGTTACCTCTCCCAGCTCCCTCTGACCTTTATTTCCATTAACATGAGCGCCACAGCATTGGAGTGGGCTCCTTGAAGGGATGCCTGCCTCTCCTGGTACCTTTTTCAACCAGATGGGTGTGAACGACCTGCAGCTTGACTTGTGGAATGGAGATTGGCTGTGCGACTGTCATTCACCAGAAGGCATCTGTGAAAAACACATTTTGAAAATCACTTACTCTGGTTGAATGAGGTGCTTTAGCAAAAGTGAACACAGAAATTGGAAAAGCTGAAACACCAACTGCCACTTCAAAGAAATCCTTGATTTTAATACAGTCGTTCCAACAGATTAGCTTGTGGTGTAACAGACAGTACTTTCTGTAATTTACTTTTGGTGTAAGTGTCCATGTTTTTTTGAAAATGATTACCTCTACTGTTTTGTAATGTTTTTATTTTTAATCAGACATCCATCCAACTTTTGTTATGAAGTTTTCAGCGATCTGTTTATCATCTCAGGTACAAAATTGCATTACCAGACAAAAGTGGATCAAACCTTAATTTCAAATCCTTTTCAACCCATAGATGATCTTTACAAGATCACTTAAAGATGATCCCCACCAGCGACACCAAAGTCTTGTTGGGTTTAAGAGGGTTTGAAACAGGTGTGTCACTCCTGCGGTTTGAATTCCTCTGCAATCTGGTAACTGTTAGTAAAGGATGGTTTTAAAAGTTGCCTCTAAAAGTGCTCTCACCAAGACTCATGCCTGGCTAAAAGAGAAAAGGACAGGGCAGGTAAATTGATTTGATAATATCTGGTGGAACATATCCAGCTCCTGTAACCCTGTGGATTTGGAGCAACTCAAATTTGATCAAATTAGCAATAAATGAATACAGTACAAACCTGATAAAGTAAAAGGACTTACCCTTGACAGTGTCTTACATCTTTGATGCCTCTTCTGGGATATTTGTAGGCAGTATAGCCTGGTCACATCAGAAACAACATCAGGTCATTTTAATTGGCGAACTGCAGATTTCCTTTGGCTGTCTTTCATAAAACGTCAGTAGAGAGGGGGCATTTTGCTTTCCTATTTAAACATGGAAGTAAATATTATCAGTGCTGGATGTTAGCAGATCTTCACTAGACTTGCTAAATTGATGAGGTGATCACATTAGGATCTCCGAACTGATTTATGACACGTTAGAGGAGTGGGCCTCAGACACCAAAGTCTGCCCCAGGCAGGCCTCTAGAGGTCTGGCCAATCAGAAAGGGGGAAAGGGGTTTTGTCGAGCAGCTAAAATAATCACCTGAAGCCCCAGAACATTGGCTGTTGCTCCCATAGACTGCATCATTGTCAAATGACAATTCCCAGATTGTCCTACCAGCGGCAAAGCTAGCTAGCTAGCTAACTTAGTGTTTGACAATTGGTAGCCTGTTTCCAAGTAAGCAGGTACCACGTTAGGTATATTAGTTTTCCAACCAACCACACAGGTAGCCACCATGCTATTTAACTTCCAGCACACATATTTCATGGCGATTCAGGGATGAACTTGTTTTGCCCCTTTTTCGATGTGACCAGGCTATGTTAGCATCTGATCTTGAAGCGCTGAGCTTTCATGGACAGCGAGAATAATACAATGCTCAGGTTTCCCAGGCTTTAAGGTTTCTGGACTTAAGGTCTAATTTTTGACTCATAGGCTAGTCCTGGTGGAGAACTTGTTTGAAATTGTTCATGAATCTGTGTCAGCTGTCATGGAATGATTGATTCATAGTTAGCAACTTGAAAAGCAGATGGGTATACTTTGAAAGATTGAGTCCTTGGTAATAGTTTGGTGAATAACTGTAGAGACTTGATTTGTGTTTGTTTTTATGAAGAATGAAAGTTTTTAATATTAAACCCCAAATTTTGGGAAACTCAAAACTGTACTGAAGTAAAAAGGGTAATCAGTACTTTGACTTTTATTTTGAAGGTTTGGATCCATATTAAGAAGTATTTTCAAATCAGGGAGTGCATATTTAACAAGTCTTGATGCTTTTTTGACCTCTGATATTAGCGTTAATTGGAGAAACTGTTTAACAATGACGCATCAAAGACTCAAATACGTAAATTTTGAAATAATATTAGATTTGACTGATGTATGTTACAGGTTAGTTGTGAAAATGGTGCTAAGACCAACTCATTTGTCCCTCATTTGTGTCCTTCATTTTACAGCTCTGTGGAAGTTAAGAGGCACACTTTATGACCAATGCAAACATATGGAAACAAACTGTCTTCCTGTCTGTCTCAGATGCTTTTCAGGTGACCAGTTATCCTTCATGTTTTGTCTTGAGATGATTGATTAAAAATGTTCTACAATTGTTTTTGTTTCTTTTTTTCCCATTAATTTATTGACTCAATATTTGATTTTAAAAAATGGTTTAAAAAAATTACATATAACCATCAATAATAAATTACCTGAATCTAAAACACCACATAAAACTGTTTGTCTAGTTTTCTTATATTATGCGTAAGCAAGGGCATTAGCAGTATTTTGAGTGAGGTGGGGATGGGGTGGAGGGGTATATCTTTGAGGGGGGGTCCGGGGGTTTTCACACAGAAAATTTTGAAGGAAGTAGATGCAATTTCCTGCATTCTAGTGAATATTATTGTTTTTTTTTTTTTTATTGATAATTATCTCCTTCTTTCATTGTTTTTCCTTGGGGCTGGCATGGTCTGCAATTATTATGAGTGAGTTGGAACTGCTGAAATATGAGGAACCTGCTGCTTCCTTTTTGTCTTTTATGCAAAAGGTACCTTGGAAATACCCCCCTGGTGGATGTATTGGTTAACAGCAACAACCAACCACTAACATAAAGGATGCAAGGAAGTATGTGAGACAGTAACATCATTTTCAACGGACGTATGCATTTTCGTACGTAAAGGGAGAATAAATTAGCCTTTAGCTGTTTGGTCACTGAAAGGAAAACTTGGGCAAAATTAACCCCTGATTCACACATACAGCGTCGGCGCCGTGGTCCGTCAGCGCCGCACACTGCGCTGTATTTCGCTGCCATTCAAGTCAATCAGTGCATTCACACAGCCCGCGCCGCGGTCCATCTCCGGCGCGTGCTACCAATGGCTGCTCGTGGCTGTTTCGCTGCAAGTCTATTCTTGCCGGAGTGCGCTGCAGAGACGCGTCAATCTCCGCAGAGCAGATCGTTCCAAACAGGAAATCAAACACAAAAAATTATCCGAGTTTCCGGTCTTTTCAAAATAAAGCACCATGTTCAGACTGTCGATCGTAAAATTATCCTCGTTTATTAAAACATTCCTCAACAGAAACTAATGAAGCTCTGGGAGGGCAGGTGAGTTTAACATACTAAATATCATGGAAGCAGTGGTCATGGGTGTGATTCCTGCGGGAACATGTGGTTCTCCTGTGATCTTGTGATCCGCGGCGCTGGCGCTACATGTGTGAATCAGGGGTAACGGCTGAAATACACCGGCTGCGGCTGCATTGCAGCTCCGCTCCGTCACAGCGCCGGATAAGATAGGTTTCCCTTCAAGTCAATGTGTTAACTTACACTGGCTCCGTTCTGTTGCGGTTCAGCTGCGTGGCTGGTCCGACAGGTCGCAGCCAATCCGCAGCCATCCTATTTTTTGCCAGAGCTGTGACACGTTAATTCAGAGTAGAGAAGATCGAGTGGGACAGGAAGTGGTGCACGGAAACTACCTTAAAAGAGCCTGAGACTTTCAAAATAAAACAAACTGTCAAAACTAGTCTTCGCCAGGAGTCAACAGGTTTTAGGTTTAACAGCACAACATGAATGAAGAGAGGTTTATTGGCAGAGGGTGTGTGTGTAGGAAACTAGGAAAACATGGAGTGGATTTCTATTGATATGGCTATTCCCCCAAATAAAAAACTGGGATGGATTTGACTGTGAAGCATTCGAAAGAATGCTGAAGTAGACCGGTCATGCACTTACACTTTTGATCTTTTGATTAATTGACTAATTATATCAGTTATGTGTCCATGACATGGGGAGCTTTCACACCTGTGAAGGCCTCATGCCTTTTTCAGGCCTTACATATTTCAGCAAGATAACAACAAATCACATACTGCGGATCACAACAGCATGGCTCTGTAGTAGAAGAGTCCAGGTGCTGAACTGATCTGCCTGCAGTCCTGACTTGTATCCCCATACTGCCAGGGATGCTAAACTGATTTTGAGCCCATGTGGGAATCTCCACTACATTCTTTTCTGCTTTTGAAAATCTCATCCATCCAGTCTTGGTTCTTGCTCTTTTGTTCAGAGATTTTTCCAGAGTCTCTGAATCTTTTTTTAATGATCTGAGGAACTTTATTCTCAACCTGTTGAACTGTTTGCTCATGCAGTCTCTCACAGAGTGTTGAACCTCTTCCCGTCTTTCCTCTCTGGAGTCTGCCTTTTCATATCCAGTCAGAGTAAAGGTGATGCTGACAGTGAACAGATGGATGTACGAGTCCTTTGTTTCCAGCACTATAACACGCTCAGAAGGCAAACCAAATAAAAATAATGTGGAATCTGGAATAAAATTTGTGCTTTGGATTTAAAAATATAGAAAACTCATCGAATCTGAGCTGAGAAGGGTTTATAAAACAAAACAGACTGATTCAAACATCCTCTCTGTCATCAAACCTGTGAGCCAGGTTTCAGATATTTAAGACACATCATGAAATAATTTGATATTCCACAAGGACGGATTTAAAGACAGAGCTGAACACACACCAGGAAATATGAAAAATCTGTACATGAAATTAATGAAAACAGATTCTATTCCAGAACACAATCGGGGGGGGGGCTGTTCCACACTGATGCAATGAATACAGATGAACCATCACACACACTAACACACACACATTGCAAAAACACACTCTCTCTCTCACACACACACATTACACACTCATGCAAACACATTACACACACACACGCGCACACATTTACACATGCACACACACACACACACACACGCACACATTACATACATACACACAAATTACATACAGACACACAAGCACATTACACACATACACACACTCTCTCTCTCTCGCTCTCTCTCTCTCTCTCACATACACACATGCACACATTTACACACACACACACACACACACACACACACACACACACACACACACACACACACACACACATACGCGCACGCTATTAAATGACTGAATGAAAATTATCAAATGGATTGGACAGCATCTCTCTCTCTCTCTCTCTCTCTCTCTCTCTCTCTCTCTCTCTCTCTCTCTCTCTATCATCACTCCTCTGTCAATCATTCCTCTTCACTATGTTATTTTCTCATTTTGCTCACAGCCCCATCACCATTGTTGAAAGAGTGTCTCTCTCTCTCTCTCTTTACGCGCGTTACTCCTCTCTTGCCCTCCTCTTTCTCTTCTCTCTCTCTCTCTCTCTCTCTCTCTCTCTCTCTCTCTCTCTCTCTCTCTCTCTCAGTCTGACACTCCTTCGGTTTCAGATCATTTCTCGCTCTCAGAGTCTCTGGATGTGAGCTGAAGTTGCTCTCCCTGCAGCTCTTCTCGGAGTAAGAACCTCGCCGTCTTTGCGTCTTTACGCGCGGATTGCGCTCCCGGCAGCGCAGCCTCACTCCTCCCTGGATTTTTCCCGCTCCTCTCACCGCTGAAATGGACGACGAGTTCCTCTCTAGCTTCCCTGAAGACCCTGAAGCTCTGAGCCCCAACTCCACGGAGGACCCGGGCTGGTGGGCGAACTCTGACGGCGGGGAGACGGTGCACTTCGTGGTGCGCTGCGTCATGACCTCGGTATACATCGTGATCATCACGGTGGGTCTGCTGGGGAACATCACGCTGGTGAAGATCTTCATCACGAACAGCGCGATGAGGAGCGTGCCCAACATCTTCATCTCCAGCCTGGCGGTTGGAGACCTGCTGCTGCTGGTCACGTGCATGCCCGTGGACGCTTTCCGGTACTTCTCCGAGGAGTGGGTGTTCGGCGAGGCGGCGTGCAAACTCATCCCCGTGATCCAGCTCACCTCGGTCGGCGTGTCGGTGTTCACGCTCACGGCGCTCAGCGCGGACAGGTGATCAGTTTATCCTCCTTTTTTTTCTCCTGCAGGTCTTTAATTCTCTCTTCATCATATGTCTGCTCCTTCATTTCCTCATTTTTAATTTCTCATTCCTCATCAACGAGGTTTTAAATATTCTCACTGAGCAGCATGCATCTTTAAAGCTCAGGCAGCCTCTTTCAGGACTCTTTTGTACTATAATATGTCGTTTTTCAGCTCTAACAGGTGGAAAAAGTACATTAAAGGTCACAATAACAACTCCAAATGTAAGCACAGCTCAGAGGTAGATGTTGGAACCTTTTTCCCTTCATTTATTTGCATAAAAACAGAAATATGGTCCAATCTTAAAGTGATGTGACTCCTCGTTCCAAAACAGCCTGCATTCAAAGAGACAAAAACCACTTTTCTTTGGCTTAAAGATCAAATATTCTCCTGCAGAAATCCCCATCAGACTCTAAAATCCTGGTTTTAATCGCATTTTTGAGGGGTTTTATCATCAAAGTTTCCTCTTTTTTTGTGTAAAAATGTCAGCTGATAAAATGTGATAGCTTCTGTGGATAAGAATCAAAATACTTTAAGTACATTTTTACATTTAAGTACAATCACATTTATATTTATTGAGATAAAACTTCTCTTTTTGCTCTGTTGCTCCAGCCGTCTAAGATTTTCACAATAAATTTCTTTTAATAAGCGATCATTTAGATTTAGAAAACATCTCCAGCTTCGTTTGTTGGCACCTTTCAGTCCAACCACGGCTCCTTCACCAGTCCTGATTGGCTGTTGTTCCTGCAGCCTGATTGATCCGTAATCACTTTAACGCCGTCGTTCGCTCACTGATAGAGACATCAGTCTGATCAGCTCTGATTCTCCCACAGCAGCTGTGACTTTCTGGATATTTCTTTAATCTTCATCAGCCTGGGTTTGTAAAATGACCGGTAATGAATCTGTGATTCACTCGGAGCTGCAGATTAAGAGTCTCTGGTGTCGTGTGTTAAATGTGCAGCGTGATATTATTAGCTGGAGCAGGCGGAGACGCTGCTTTGATTGGAGTGAAATAATTATCTGTGTGAGAGTGAATTGGAGGAAGATAAAGTCCTGGGGCTGTTGTAGATCACTCCATGGATTAAGACTCTCATGGTTAGTGAATGAAATCGTCTCTATCCGGGCTGAAGTCTGAAATATTTGCTGGATTTCTTCTGCTGGCTCACAGATTCGTGGTTTGACAGAAGAAGGGAGTTCAGAAGGTCCCTTTAGGGTCTGAGAAAAACAGTCACAGAGAGTCAGAACCTCTAAGTTTGAGGTCAAAGTTCCCTGAGCTCCTGGACTCAGCTTTAGAGGTAGATCCAGGAGCTTGGAGGAAGCTGAGACATCGTGGGCATATGGGGAGGATGCCTCCTGGGGGGCCCTCTTGAGAGGTTTCCATTGGACCCACTCGGGAGGAGACCTTTGGTTTGACCCAGAAGGGATTTTTTATCCCATCTCCCCCAGGTGGAGCTGGAACGTGGTGCTGAGGAGAGGGATGACTGGGTCGACTGGGTGGCTGCCACAACAAGACCTGAGATAAGAGAGGAAAATGAATAGATGGATGGATGGATGGAAGAAAGTTTGGATGGATGTTTTGTGGGACAATGAATGGATTGATAAATGGATGAATGTTTGGATGGATGTTCAAATGGATAAATGGATGTATTTATAAATGGATGGATGATGGATGGTTGGATGCATGGATGGATGTTTAGATGGATGGATGTTTAATGTATGTGTGTATGTACCAATGGATGAAAGACTGATGGATGGATGGTTGGATGATGGATGGATGGATGAATGGACAGCTGGATGGATGATTGGATGGATGATAGATATATGGATGGTTAGATTGATGAATGGATGGATAAATGAATAAATGGATGAAAGGATGAATGGATGGACAATTGGGTCGACAGTTGGATGGATGGACAGATGGATAAATGGATATGTTTATAAATGGATGGATGATGGATGGTTGGATGAATGCATGAATGTTTAGATGGATGGATGTTTGGATTGATGGATGTATGGATGATTGATATATGTGACCGATGGATGAAAGACTGATGGATGGACAGTTGGATGAATGGATGGATAGATGGATGGATAGATAGATGGATAGATGGATGGATAGATGGATGTATAGATAGATGGATGTATAGATAGATGGATAGATGGATGTATAGATGGATGGATGGATAGATGGATGTATAGATAGATGGATAGATGGCTGTATAGATGGATGGATGGATGAATGGATAGACGTTGGATGGATGATGAATGGATGGAATATGAATGGATGGATAAATGAATGAATGGATGGATGAATGGATGGATGATTGTTGGATGCAAGGATAGATTCAAAAACAAAGTCTCTTTTTGATTTTTTTTCCCATATTTGTAGTTCAACCATCAACAAATCAAACAAACAGACGAGGAAGTCATAAAGGTCACCTGATACCAACCGTCTAGATCTCCTGCCCCTCCAAGAAGCCGGTCCCAGGTCTTAGTCTCATGAGATGACGGCTGAAGGGTTCTGAGATTACTCAGATTATCATGTCTGAGATCTGTGAACGGAGACGGTTTTTAGAAGAAGAGTTTTCGTTTCCTTCAAAGAGTTTTAAATGATGCTCCATCTGTGCACTGATCGCTGAGAGCCTCTCAGGTGGTTTCCATCAGCTCCAGAATCTCCTCCCGAACAGGTCTGCTTCTCCCCGGTCTCTGTTCATGCATGGAGAAGTAATCAGCTGATCTAACTCTTCTAAATCATCAACCCATGGATTATCAGCACCATCCTCAGATGAGTTATCACACAAACACTTTGACTCGTCTCAGATCCTCATCTGAACTTTTTACACAAACCTTTCTGCCCCCAGCTGACGTTCTCCTCTGTAAATATCAGAGCACAACACGAGGTGTGACCAGCTCGCTGAGAGAGGCGACAGGTGGTGGTAAATCCTCTGATGTCATCCTCTGTCAGGTGGAGCAGAGCGGACGCCGTGCCAGCTCTCAGAGACAAACAGCTTTTTAATTTACGCTCAGAGCAGCAGGGGCTGAGTCAGGATCTGCAGACGCCCCAACAGAGTCTGACAGACGGGGGCACGGGTCTAATTTAGTCTGACTCTGAGTGTGTGTGTGTGTGTGTGTGTGTGTGTTTTTCCTGACGCTGCACCAGGACACATTCTGGGCTGGATAGCTTTTTTCTTTCTCGAGGATCAGGGGATCCAGATCACTTTAGCCCTCGTTTCCAGACTGGATTAATCTGACTTTGATATTTGTACTCCATACTTTGTCCATAGGGGGCGCCCAATTCCAGATGAACTCTCAGCTTTTCACAGCTGCTTTGAATTCAGTATGTGACAATTTTTTTTTTAATCACAAATTCAGGCCTCAGAGGAGGAAGAAAACACGTGTTGTTTTTACGTTAATTAATTTCCAAATTTGGTGCAACAAATGGCAAACTGTGAGGTTTTTATCCTTATTAATGCCGTTTCAGTTTACTGTGCAGCTCTGTGAGCCGTGTGTTTTGGTGCATGCACTCCGGTCCACGAGGTCTCAGTGTGTGATATCAGTTTCCTCTCCTGGAGTGTGAACGATCTTATTTCCTGTGTTTATGTCTGATGATCGCGCAATCATTCCACGCCGATGAAACACTGATGATGCATGAAATGCAGCTTTAATTAGCAATTATCAGTTTAATTCTCTGTGAAATATTTCACCTCCAGCCTCTTTAACAAGCTTTCTTTAAATACATCACGGTGTTGTGGTTCCTCTTCGCTCGGGGTCGTTTCTGAAGAGGAGGGAAGGAAGGAGATGTCAGGTTCTGGTGGCGTTTCTGGACGTTAACCTGAGCCGACAGTCAGATCGCCTTCAGGGCTGCGCAGAGGGCTGCTGAGGTGAAATCTGATTTAATCACATTGTTTACAAACCAGATTAAACTTTGAGAGACCTTAAACTGCTTACACACAGCTCCTCTGGAGGCTCAGAGCAAATATGCATTTTTAATTATGTTGGATTAAAAAGTCGTTTTTGTTTATGAAAATGAGGAAGAGCGCGTTTCGTCTGGAGATGAAAAGTTCAGTAAGCATCTGTAGTCGAATTAGTCCTAAAAATATTTGGGTGCCATGTTAAATATGTGAGAAAATCTGTTCAATTACTGATTTAATTCATTCGGAATCAGAAAATTATTCTCTGTAGGAGGAAGTCTCATCACTAATTTTACTCTCCTGCTCGGAAAGTTTGTTAGGGTCACAGACTTTCCATGTCTGACTGACAGTCATCTGACAGTGTGATGAGCTCTCTCTCTCTCTCTCTCTCTCTCTCTCTCTCTCTGTGTGTGCACGTGTGTGTGTGTGTGTTTATGAAGTTGACTTCCAGCCGCAGCTCTCACTGCTCTCATAAACCTGCTGCATTTTAATTTCAGTTGACTGCACAGAAGAACAGAAGAGATGAAGTGACTGCAGTGAGGCTGGAGGGCAAGACGCTGCCGAAGGAGAGAGAAAAAGAGAGAGAGAGACAGAGAGGGTGCAGCATTAATATGAGCGAGAGTGCAGTGAGAAAATATATACAACCCTCTGTGGTGTTCAGGACGGACAAAACCTGAACACAAAAACTTAATTCTTCTGTTTGGCTAGTTATCGTGGCTGGTTGCTGTTTGGCTAGTTATCATGGCTGGCTGCTGTTTGGCTAGTTATTGTGGCTGGTTGCTGTTTGGCTAGTTATCGTGGGTGGTTGCTGTTTGGCTAGTTATCGTGTCTGGTTGCAGTTTGGCTTGTTGTTGTAGCTGGTTGCTGTTTGGCTAGTTATCGTGCCTGGCTGCTGTTTGGCTAGTTATCGTGGCCGGTTGGTGCTTGGCTAGTTATCGTGGCTGGTTGCTGTTTGGCTAATTATCCTGGTTGGCTGCTGTTTGGCTAGTTATCATGGCTGGCTGCTGTTTGGCTAGTTATCATGGCTGGTTGCTGTTTGGCTAGTTATCGTGGCTGGTTGCTGTTTGGCTAGTTATCGTGCCTGGCTGCTGTTTGGCTAGTTATCGTGGCTGGTTGCTGTTTGGCCAGTTATCGTGGCTTGCTGCTGTTTGGCTAGTTTTCGTGGCTGTTTGCTGTTTGGCTAGTTGTCGTGTCTGGTTGCTGTTTGGCTAGTTATCATGGCTGGCTGCTGTTTGGCTAGTTATCGTGGCTGGTTGCTGCTTGGCTAGTTATCGTGGCTGGCTGCTGTTTGGCTAGTTGTTGTAGCTGGTTGCTGTTTGGCTAGTTGTCGTGTCTGGCTGCTTTTTGGCTAGTTGTCGTGTCTGGCTGCTTTTTGGCTAGTTATCGTGGCCGGTTGGTGCTTGGCTAGTTATCGTGGCTGGCTTCTGTTTGGCTAGTTGTTGTAGCTGGTTGCTGTTTGGCTAGTTATCGTGGCTGGCTGCTGTTTGGCTAGTTGTTGTAGCTGGTTGGTGCTTGGCTAGTTATCGTGGCTGGCTGCTGTTTGGCTAGTTGCTGTAGCTGGCTTCTGTTTGGCTAGTTATCGTGTCTGGCTGCTGTTTGGCTGGTTACCAAAAGGGCTTAAACTATACATTGGAGGGACATGTTAATCATTTTATTGTTGAGAAGGTCCATAAAAAGCTTCAATTACAAGACAAAAACTCACAGGTCCCAGTACGAACCTGATAAACCGCATCTTGTTACCTTCATCATCTTAGAAAACAAGACAGAGGATCAGCATCGGTCAGGAGAAAAATCTAACCTCCTTTTTACCATCTTTACCAAGAGTGTCTCTGTTAGTTTGGAGCTACAGTATTCACATTGAATCATTCAGCAGAACGTTTACCAACCTTTGTTATCTGGGCTGTTACAGATAAGCTAATGAAGCTAAGCTCCAGAAGCTAACGTTAGTTTAACTGGAGCCCTTTGGACAACAGCTAACAATGATGGACGATCACCAAAGAACAAAAACTAGAACAAAACAGGCCAATGAACTCCAACAAACAAAGAGACATCACGAACAACACAGAGATGTTAACGTTAGAGATGTTAAAGATAACTTTATATCTCTTTACAGCAAAGTGACAACATGTCGCCTCAGATACGATGTTGACTTAACTTAGAACAGACGTAAACATCCTTGTTCATTTGATTCACGTTGAGTTGTCTATCACACAACTTTATCCAAAGAAGACACTTTTCGGGGATGAGATGTGGCTTAAGGAAAAGGTTAAGAATACACCCCGTCGTCCAGCCTCTCAGGATACCTTGTGTCAGAGTTGCATGAAACCCATGAACGGGATACCAATGGATATACGCATTGTGACTGGCTCATTTCATTTGAGGTCAGTCAGCTTTCTATTCTCCCTTTTGACCCCGGTTCAATATTGAAGTTAGCTGTCAGGCTTCTTGGCTGTATGTATTTAAATGTTTGTATCGAGCAGCTCTGATTAGTGCTTCACAAACACACCTCAGTACTCTGAAGATGAACAGAGAGGGAACAGACAGTAACCTGTCTCACTGTGTCCCTGTGTCCATGATTTGCTCATGGTGTTGGGGGAAAATGACGTGGGGGGGGGTCACAAACTGCAGCAGTCTGCGGTTTTAATTAATGATGTGCGAACATCATTCTGCGAGCATCAGGTGTTTAATCCCACTGAGATCACCTGTGCCTAATGATGGAGGTGATGCTGGGTCGTGATTGGATCCTGAAGGTTTAGTGTTTGAAAGCTTGAAGAAATCAATATTAACAGGGAAGGAAATGAGCAACAGATCAGAGCCTGATGTGATCAAAGAATAGCGTTGTATCGTCTGCAAACAGGAGATAAATGACGGTGGTGGACTCCAGCAGACATCACTGACTGTTGTTTTTTAATCAGCATGAACATGGTGAAGCTCTTCTTAGCCGTGTCATGAATTAAAATCACATGAACATCATAAAAATCTACTTTATGATGAGCTAACGTAAGTACGGCAATGCCTACATAAGATGTGGATTTTGGGTCCTGGCTTGTCATTGAGGGAAGATGGTGGGTCCCGAAGACGGACCAGTGATGTAGACAACTGAGGACAGTTAAATGATTGAAAAACGTATGACATGTCAACGGCCTGGAATGACCTCTGGAAACATCAGACAGAAACGTGTCTGCAGCTCTCAGAGGCTGACGACAGCAGAGAGTTCAGAGACTGATGTGAGGTGAAGTGGACGTGGATTCTCCTGGACTCCTTTCTGCATCTCATTTCCTCTTTTTGAGTCGTAACCGCAGAAAACAGAGCACTTCCCGTGTTTCCTCCTGATCACGGCGTTTGTTTGTATGTGATCTGACAGCAGGCAGGAGACACAAGTCAAAGCAAACAAACGGCAGCACAGAGCGATGTTCTTCTGCTCTGATTCAGATTCAGACTGCACAGGCCTCAGGGGGCAGACTGTGTGTATGTGTGTGTGTGTGCAGATGTGTGTGTTTCCTGTTGTAAAGGTAAAGGTCAGCGCCTTGTGTGTCATGCATCGGAGAAGCTGAAGTCCTCTGAATGTTAATACAACAGGACAGCAGCTTTTAATCCTGGTCATGACTTGAACATGCAAACCAGAGAATCAAAGTGACACATGAACTGTTTCACATTCGTGCACCTGCTCGCTGCACGTCCATCTGTTTGGGTTTAAAGCACTCGGGAACAGGTGGAGGTAAGAGCGCTCACTGGAACTCAAACTCTACATCTTTTAACAAACCAAATCTGAGGGTGTGAGAGAGGACGCTGGGTTAGACAGCTGCATGCTGCAGAAACCCTCCTGGGTAAATACAGAAACACCTCCAGCTCCAGACCCGGGGGGGGTGGGGGGCTCAGTTTGTGGACTCCTCTCCTGCAGCAGCAGGGAAAGTGCAGAACTGGTGCTGCAAGGATTAACATAAAGGAAATTCTGCAATAAAAATGTTGTTTTCACTGATTCTGTTCAGAGAGATAAGCTCGCTGAATTTGCATCCATAATGCTCTAGTGCTTAAAAGTTGCATTGCAGGATTTAAAGTTACCTGCTCAGATTTCTTCCAAGTTTACCTCTGAAGCATCATCGACCTCACAGGAGTCATCAGGAAACACTGTTACAGCTATGAAAGGGTTAATGCCAAAGTCGTCCACCATGCTGACCTCTCACATGGGCTCTGAAAACTGGAGACCCAGTTCTTCCAGGAACACTAACCCACCTGAGCTAGACCCTCTTCCTCTGAAGTCCCAAGGTAGGAATTGGTCACTTCAGATCCACACAGTCCTCTTGAAAATGATGTTTTATAGATGATACTGAGAGTTCACAAGGATACAATAACTGTAAAGTTTCCAATAAAAGCCTGCCCCAGTTAAAGGCAGGGTCTCAATGAGAAGCCTGTGAAAAATTTGTTTTGAAATCTTAAATCTCAAAGTCCCTGTGAGGACTTTCTAAGCAATCTTGAGAAAGTCTCACTTCTCTAAACCATGATTTAACCTGAGATTATCGGCACCTGTCTGGGACGTCCAGGACAAAATTATGTTGACTGAAAGGAAAAAAGACGTCAGAACAGAAGAAAGCTTAACAGGATAGTGACAGAGCACGAGGGACGGGTATTGATAAGAAATTATTGATACCAATACCCTTATCGATTCCACTCACCGATCTGCTTCATTATCAGTTCCTCCTGTGAATTTTCTGTGTACAAAAAGTCGGCTTTACAGGTTTCCTGTGACAACAACATTTTATTGAGTTTATAAGTAAATGAACAGGAAATTGGTAAGTGGATCTGGATATCTCTGGATGTAAATAAATAAAAATAAGTTAAAATCTCTTGTCACATGTGTCCATGTGTTATTTCGTTATGTGTTATTGACTGAAGTAGGATATCTAGTTTCTGGAAGTGCTTAGAGCAATTCTTTGAGTTGTTTGGAACCTTGAGCTTGCCGTAGTTCTGCTGCAGTCAGCCATGAGCCTGCAGTAACTTTTCTTTTCTCTTCCTGTTTGAAAACATTTCCTGTTTGTATTTTGACATGTAGAGTTTTCAGTGTTGTTTACAAAGAGTAACTGTGATATGTTTCTGTGATGAAAGTTATAAAAGTTATATCCATATATGCTAACTGCTAGCATATCAATGCAATTTCCCATATACGTTAGCATCAAGCTAGCTCTATGTTTGCTCTCTGGTTTTTGGCCCATTAGGAGATGTATAACATGTTGAATGTATTGAATATGAATCTCTTGTCAGAGAGTAATGTTCATTTCTTTGTGTGTTCAGTTTTACAGCTTCTCAAGTCAAACTTCAAATGAAAAATCCTGAATCAGACTTTTCTTGAGATGCTATTATCCATCTGCTAAGCTAAGCTAGCTGGGGCAGAATAGTCAAAGTAAGGTCCGGCCGCTTTTCCATTATGAAAACAATCAATGAAGGAACCGTTAAGCATAAAGGCTAATTATGTAGATGGAATGAACTGTTTCTATTCGCTTCTTAGCAGGAACCAGTTATCCAGATCCATTCCTTTGGAGCACAGGCTAAAACACGGGTTAAAGGCTAAAACATGGGTTAAGCTGTTTGTGATAATGTTCATTCCAACCCACATGCAGCAGTTTTACTGCAGTGATCCGAACAAACTTGAGAGTCTGTCAATAAAATGAAGAGTGAGGTTACGTTAGCTCTGCTTGGTGAGGTTGGAGTTGGTAGATGAGCCTTGGTAGGACATAACCAGGATTCACTAACGTTACAGACACTAAACAGATTGTCTGCTCACCTTCCGAACACTAAACTACAAACTGACTTTACAAACTTTGACTGGTGTCACTTTGCAAAGGATGCATAAATACATCAGCTCATCCAGGGAGAAATTGTCATTGAACAAAGAAAAGTAGAGTTATAAGAAAAACAAATGCACGCCTTGGCAAGAGTCATGTCTTCAGGACAGCGGGTGATGGAAAACACCACAGATTCCTGCCACAGGTGTCACTGGGGGGGGGATAAAGAGTTGGAGTCGAACCAGTGGCCACTGCAACAAGAACTATAGCTTCTGTACATGGGGCGCATGTCGGCCAATAACACCAATAAAGGATCCAAAAAACTTGAGAGAAAGGTTTCTGAGGAAAGACTGATTAACGCTGGACCGTTTATGAACATCTAAACAAAATATCCAGCTCACAGCATCAGAAAAGCTCTATTTCAGTCAGCCAGCAAGGTTTTTAGGGAACGTGTGATGAAATTTAAACTCGGCATCATCAGCATATCTGAGGAAAGATGAAGTTTGTTGACAAAACCAGCAAATGAAGCACATGCAGGGTGTTTTTTTTGCAGTACAAAAGCTTTCTTAAGACAAAACTTATCAGTATGTAAATAAACTCAACTTTATACTCAGCAACTAGTTTGAGAACAAGCCAAGCAAATGTAAGCTGGAGAAGGAGCGAATGAAGAGCAAGGATGGAGTCCCTATGGAACCACCATTCACACTATCCATTATTCATGTTTTTTTCATGACCTTGAATGAAAATAGGAGGAGAGACACAGTGGGATGAGTTGTTTTTGTTTCCTGTAGTGTGATGTGAGTGGAAGCTGTGAGGCCCAGAAGCCCCAGCGCCTCTCCTCTTCACCGCATCATTTGCCACTTTGTTGAACAACAGGCAGCGTTATCACCCTGACCGCTCTAATGTCATCTCGCTCTGGGGAAAGGCATCTCCTCCTCACACGGCTGCAGGCGAAGCTTTAGCCGTGTGGCTAACCCTCACGGCTTTTGATTAGCTCCTAACAGGACTGAAGGCACGCTGAAGAGCCCACAAAGGCTCCTGAGTCGCCTGGAGGTCCTTGACAAACACAGCGAGCCAAATGGATAATTATCTCAATGACTGGAGCGGATACTGAAGCTGTAATCACTTCCTATCAGGATAATGTTCACAAACAAGCTGTCCAGCTGCCCAGAACTGACGCAGGGGTGGAGCAAAGTTTTGGGCAAATTTCTGCATAAAAACAAATTTTTTAAACTCCATCCTGAGGACAACGTGAGTCGTACAGTGAGGGCAGAAAATGGTCAGAGTGTAGACACGAGAGAGCTCAGGGATAATAAGAGGTCAGAGTCTAGACTAGAACGTTCCCCTTCTCACCCCTCCCTTTGGTGAAGCTACGGTGGCCTGGACATCCAGTTTACAACAGCTGTTCAAACACAGAAGAAGTCCTGATATACTATACGTATATGTACATGTCATAATCTGCTCATCAGATATGGATCGAATAAAGATCTAAAGCTGTTTAAGAAGCATGCATCCCGTTCAAAGTCTGCCGTCTTCGTGTTTAGACAGGGGAGCGCTCAGTCCGCTGTTTCTCCGCTCCAAGCTGTTTGGGGCTTCAAGAAACGGCTTCGACCGGGTTTAGACGGCTTTGTCTCTGGAGCTCATCCCCTTTCAAGAATCAATAAATCCATCTGCAGTGAAATAAAGCATCATCAAAAGCAGCACAGACTGAATATCCTCCATGCTAACAGGCTAACAGGCTAACAGGCTAACTGCAGCGCAACACAGCTTGTCTTGTCTCCTTCTATGGCGGCATTTTTGCTGAAAGGCCTACATCGTTGTCTTACTGCCCTCTACTGGTCTGGTTTTGCATAATCAACCCAGATCTTTGGCCCGGTGGTCAGGCAAACAATGGGCCACAGAAACCATTTAGTTGATTGATTTAGTTGACCATTTGGATGATTTCGGACTCTGATCAAGATGTCAGAGTCCGTAAAAACTTAGAAGACTGAGTTGCACTACAGAGATCTTACTTCATCAGTCTCAGTCTGACTGATAGTTTTTGGGATGAAACTCAAAGGTTTCCTTGTGTTTCAGCCTCTTGTTTGGACAGAAACTGCGTTTTACCTTGACTTCTGAAATTGTAGATTTTTTTTGAAACGCTGTGGCACCAGTCACCTCGTAAACAGAAAGGAGTTATCAGTTGAAATGCCGACGTCACACAGCGGTTGCCATGCGCGATCCGGACAACAACAACAGTTACATTGGAGGACGACCATGTTGTGCATCTTTTGCTCCACTTCTGCACTCAGATAAGAAACCTTCAATATGAACACCAGATGATCAGCCCACCTCTTCTTCAGCAGAGGGCTACCAAAAAACTCTACGGTTGAATCGCCAACTACAGGCCTGGCATGCATACTGCAGCGTTTTTGGCCTTTTTTAGGTGAAACGTTGTCGCGGAAACAGCCCCTCAATGTCTGCTCTAAGTCCGGTTCTTCACTTGAATTGGTGGCAATTGGTGGAACTGGTTGGTCAAATTCCAGTAATCAGTAGAAGAATAGAAAGAAGAACCAGGCAGAGAACAGAGACTCAATATATAAAAGGTGAGAAAGAAAAGGGAAAAGGTGTAATTGTCACTAGAACATTCTATACAGCTGACGCAGTTCAGAGGAGACCGACTGAGGTCACATCAGCCTGATAACAGAGGAAGAGAGCTTCCTTTTAGCAGCTTTGTTTGTGCCATTGATTTTTCTTTCAGTTTTCTGCCACAGGAGTAGTGACAGTGGGGGTCCTGAAGTGGAAGAAAACATTGCTTTTGGAGTCACGATTGCGCCTGACAATCACCTCACTGATAGCGTGGGATGGCTTTTTGAGAGAGGTAAAAGGACGGTCAGAGGAGAGATGATATGAGGAAGAAGGAAGATACCAGTGAATGGGAAGGGAAGATAAAGTGTTAGAGATCTTTAAAGCGAGCTGGTGTCCTCGCTCTGAACCCTCGTCCATGTTGTCTTTAAATGCCACTGCACTCCGTCCTGAGGCTTTGGAGTTTCAGGTTGTCTCTTCATGTTGGACTCGTCTTCGTCAAAGAGATATCAGTGGAGGAAATACCTTTGAATTCAGCACAAACATCCACTTGGATCCAAGAATGAGCTGATTTGATTATGAGGGTTTAAGGTCAGAACCTAATCCTTAGTTGAAGCACCATCTCTGCATCCACAGGTTGATTCATGAGTCACCGGCCTCAGGGTTACATCAGAGTGCAGAGGAGTCCTTCTCTACTCGGGTAGCACGGCTGCTCGCTCTGAGCTGCAATTACAGCTCTGTGACAAAGCCTTCCTCCAGCGAGGAGGAGGAGGAGGATGGAGTGTGTTTGGAGCAGGTCTGTGGCTATGGTTACAGAGGGTGTAGGTTGAAGGGTTGTCTTGGACACAATGTGCACCTTCATATGGAGGGATCTAAAGTGCAGCCCTGAAGTGCCTATGAGGCTCAGCAGGTCAGTTTTATAACCTGATGTGAGCCAGCGAAGGTGCACGAGCTGCTGCTGGAGCAACACACGAGTTTAAAGAGGCAAGATACTGAGAGCAAGTCCATGAGGAAGTCAAGAGTCACGTTCGGTCAAACAGCAGCGTTCACAGCAGCGTTGGTTTTATGTTTCTCTCATATTGTAGTTGATGTTTGAAAAGCCTCAAAATAAAAAAAAAAACAAATTCTCCTCAAAGGTGCTCAGTGTCAAATCTCAACATCAGGGCTCACCCTGAAACCAGACTCCCAGTATTATACAGACCCAAGTTAAAACAGGGTGGAAAATTCCCAGTGAATTTCAGGAAAGTTTCCTGAAAATTTCCAGTGGAAATTAAGCTGAGGAATATGGGAATGTTTCAAGGTTTTGTCTTTTAAAGTTCCAGATTTTTTTTTTCTGGTTATCAACTTGATTTAAAAATATTGCATTAGAAGTATTTGTGTGCATATCTGCTTATAAATTTCCCAAAATTCCCATGGAAAGTCTCCAACTCTAATGCCATCATCTTCAAAGTTTAACCAAAAATTTAGTACAAAATAAAAACAAAAAAATCCCGCTTATAAAATAATATAACTGGTATTATAAAAAAAGACTGAGGAACAGGCTTTTTAATTGTTGGATTTTGCAATTCCATTTTTATTTATTTATTTATTTATTTATTTATTTATTTATTTATTTAATTACTTTTCTGACATTAAGCTGGATGGTCAAATCTATTTCTGCTGAAGTGTTTAAAACTTGTCTGATAGTCGACAGAATGTCAGTTTAATGTGCAAATATTTTCCTAAAAATTCCCAGGAAATTTTGTCTCAGAAATTTCTGGAATTTTCAGGGTTTTTCTTCTCGTTATCAACTTGATTTAGAAATTTTGCATTTCACATGTTTCACATATCAGCTTATAATAAAAAAAACATGTTTAATATTTAAACATGTATATGACCAGATAAATGCAGTTCATATAAATTCCTGAAAATTCCTGTTAATTACGGAAAAATCCTATGAAAGTATAAACTTTGAAAATTCCTGAAATTTTGCAGCCCTGATACAGACCTTAAATTAAACATGAAGAATTCACAATGTTTGGAAAACTGAATTTTTTTCCCCAGTCATCCCAGGAATCCACCACAGGAGCTGCAAAGTACAGAGGAGTGTGTGTGTGTGTGTGTGTGTGTGTGTGTGTGTGTGTGTGTGTGTGTGTGTGTGCGTGCGTGCGTGCGTGCGTGCGTGCGTGCGTGCGTGCGTGCGTGCGTGTGTGTGTGTTCAGGTCGGAGCTGAATAAGAGCAGAGAACAACTTTCCCTTGAATAAATTAATGTGCAGAGAAGCTTTCAGCCTTTTGTAGCATGTTTAAATACATGCTCAAGGTTCTGACCTTGTGACTCTGTGCTGTCTTCTAACAGAATACACACAAAACACACACACACACACACACACGCACGCACACTTTCATCTCATTACTGACATTTTCTCAGCTGTAGTCTCAAATTTCACTGAGTGGTAACCAATGAAACCAGTTTTTCTATATTATTTGAGGAGCTTTGTCGTTCACATTTAGAGGTTTATAACGAGGGCTTCAGTAATAAGAACCATTTGCATGGGATAAGTATTTCATGGGGACCTCTGGTAATTTTAGAATTATCCCCTGATGTCAGTTTTTGGTGTGGCATATTTGCACAGGATAATCGAAGCCTGTGAATAACTTGACGTTACTCATATTTCTGATTGAAATCGCTGCACAGACCCACCGTGCGTGAGCGGCAGCACCTCACAACCAGCCGCACATTCAGATAAATGAAGACGACATCCACATCCGTCTTCAGTCAAACTTTGTTCAATCAAACAATGTGCATTGAAAACTTCTGGACATGCTGAATAAATTTAATTATCTTCAAACTTAAATAATATGACTGCTCTCTGCGACAGCGCGTCAGTGCCAACCTGCTCTGCGCAGAGAGGGACTCAAAATCAATTTTAGGTTACTTGTTTTAAGCATAGACTTTATATAGAATGGACAGTATGGCCACTAGTTTAGTGGGTGACAATTTTTTTTTTTTCTTTCGACAGTCCAATCTCTTCTGAACTCTCCCTCCTGACGTATTTTCCTTTTCCTGAAAAAAATTACACAAGAACAGCAGCTGTCAATCATCGTTAAACGAGATAAAACCCCGCTTTTACACAAAAACACAATGCAGCCCAATAATATCTAAATATCACCAAAGTGTGTGAGAAATATTTTTAGGTGGTGTATTCATTTATGTAATTTTGACCACAGCCCATCTGGAATGAATAGATAAGCAGAGTTTTGGACCTATACTGCAGCCAGCCACCAGGGGGAGCAGTTCCCGTGACGATGACGTCCATTTTTTTTTACAGTCCATGATCACAACGGCAGGAAAAGACATGACCTGAAGTGAGAGGAGAGACTTGACTGCAAAACAATACCAGACACGACAAACATGAAGGACAAGACTGATGTAAAAGGTTTAACTTGACATGCACATGCATGCAAACATGTCTAATGCAATATTTTTAAATCAAGTAAAAAACATGAAAAAAAAAAAAAAGATTTCCAAAGTTTCCCAGGATTTAAAAAAAAAAATTCATTCAAGTTGACGACAACAAAACCCTGAAACTTTCCAATATTCCTGAGCTAAAATTCCCATAGAAATGTACGGGAAACTTTCCTGAAATTTACTTTACAACCCTGCTGTTTAACACACGACTGCATGGAGAATGCTGAAGGGAAGCAGTGATTCTATTTCCTGCAAGGCCGAGACCATTAATCTGAAGATTTGATGGTGACCCTGGAACTGGTGCTTAAATGCACTTTTTCAGACAAAAGGAGCTGAGGTGCAGCTGCTGTGTGGAGCGTTCCATCTCATCTCCCATCTCTTTATTTCTCTTGAAATAAAAGCGATGATCAGGGTCTGTTTGTGGGTGAACTTCTCCTCCCCTCGTCCATCCACTGCAGACTTCTCCTTGTATCCGCACCCCTCACAAACGCAGGCATGACTCAGTGAGCCTGGACTTGATGTGTGAAACATTATCGCCTGGGGAGGAAATGTTAAACTTCGAGCTCCTACACAGCATAAATAATCAATGAGGCATTAAATCCATACGACACAGACGTGTAACAGGGCGAGCTGATGTCAGAGAGGTGTTTGACAGAGTGTGAGATTCAGAATGGATGGACTTTGACCTCCCTGTGACTCTCTGAGTGTGAAGAAAAAGGCGGGAAGAGTTTCTTGTGTCGGGTTCCAGGCTTCCTTCAGTCAGATTTTCAGCATTTGAATGTATTTAAATAAAAATGCAGCTCGACATCTCCTCGTACAGAATAACTCATAAGAGCCAGCCCATTGTTTCCTCTCTTTGTCCTCCAGCTGCAGCCGCAGCTCTCCAACAGCTGCCTGAGTTTCTCATTAACTCACAGAGCGCTCCGAGTCGCCAACGCTGCCCACAGAAAAATTATCTTTCAGATTTAAGGAGGATTGATGTTTAGTTTCAGCCGAGAACTCGTGAAAGGGAACGGTCGCCTTCTCTCAGCAGAGTTTTCTACTCTTTTATTGATGTAACAGCCTTTTCAGGTCTGAGCCATTATTACGATAATTTACATCATTTATTATCTTTCATGCCGGTTTGTACTCAGATTTATGAGGAAATTTCTTTTGGGAGCTCAGCAGAAAAGAAAAAGTGGAACTCCTTCATCATCACAGGAATAATAATGTCGTGTTTTTGTGGAATTTGGAGGTGAAAGGAGACGCAGACTGTAAAAGATGATCAGACTGCTGCAGCTCAGTCATCAGCAGACCTCTGCAGAAGACCCAGAGTGCAGCAGCGTGGCGGTCTTCATATCCTTCCACTTGCTTCCACCTGCAGCTTGCATCAAATTCAGAATCCTGCATCTTCACAGCTCTATAAAGGCGCCAGTTGTCCCTTCATCTCTAACCTTCAGTGATGTGAATAAAAAAAAAAACACATTCAACCTGCATAGTCCCTTTCCACTGTAGGAAGAGAAGATCTAGTTCTTCCAGAAGAAGCCTCACACCTAAGCTGGCCTCCCCTCCTCAACCAGGAAACACTGAGAAATGCAGAGAAACAATGAAAAGTCCTGACAAACAATGAGAAACACTGACAAACCTTGAGAAACACAGAGAAGCAAAAGAATGCCAAGAAACCCAGAGAAATGCTGGGAAATACTGAGATACTGAAAAAGGCTAAGAAATGCTGGGAAATGCAGAGAAATGATAAGAAACTGAAAAAAGCTGAAAAGAAAATGTAGAAATGCAGAGAAACAATGAGAAATCCTGACAAACAATGAGAACAATGACAGACGTTAAGAAACGCAGAGAAACAAAGGATTGCCAACAAACCCAGAGATATGCTGGGAAATACTGAGAAACACTGAGAAATGCTGAGAAACTGAGAAACACTGATCAATGCAGAAAAAAACTGTGAAACTGAGAAACAGAAATGCAGAGAAATACTGAGAAACTGAAAAAGGCTAAAAAACAGAAATGCAGAGAAAAATTGAGAAATGTTGAGAAACTGAGAACGACTGGAAAAACACTGTGAAACAGAAACAGAAATGCAGGGAAAAACTGAGAAATGCAGTGATAATTGTGAAAGGCTGAGACATTTAGAGAAAACCTGAGAACTGAGAAACAGAAATACAGAGAAACACTGAGAAACTGAAAAAGGCTAAAAAAAAAAACACTGAGGAATGCAGAGAAAAATTGAGAAATGCTGAGACACTGAGAACGACTGAAAAACACTGAGAAATGCAGAAAAACACTGTGAAACTGAGAAACAGAATTGCAGAGAAAAACTGAGAAATACTGAGAAATGCAGAGAAAACTGTGAAAGGCTGAGACATTCAGAGAAAACCTGTGAAATGCAGAGAAACACTGAGAAATTATGAGAAACTGGAAAAGGCTGAGAAACTCTGGAAACAGAGGAGCAGCCTTTCACTACGTCTACAGGTGAGACAATGAGTCAGAACTAGGAGCTGGAGCTCAAGCATATACATGAGCTTCAAATTAAGGCACACACACACACACACACACACACACACACACACACACACTGACGATCACCTCACCATAGTCAGAGGAGTTAAACTCCTCCTGTCAGACTCTGCGAGCCTTATATCCTCAGGCAGCTCGCTCCAAAGTCCAGAAGGCTCTGTCTCCTCATATTTATTCATAAACACTTTCCTACAGTTTGATTTGAGCTGCTTTTTTCCTTTTTGTCGTTACTTTTGAACTCTTCAGAGCTTGAGGAGTGTGAATCATATGATCTAGCTCTCTGTATGATTACAAACAGTCTGTTTTGAAGAAATTACAAATTTGACCTCACTTCCTCATATTTACCGCCTGTGTCTACAGTTTGAACATTTCAGATGCTTCGTCCTGAAGTCTGCAGGGTGCATGGGAGAACTTGTTGTGCAGGTCTTTTGGACGAGGTTCAGCTGGCTTGTCTCGCTCTTCCACCTTCTGGTAAACGAAGAGAGAATCTGTTTCTGAATTCGTCTCCCTCTCTCTCTCTGTCTCTGACAGGTATAAGGCCATCGTGAACCCCATGGACATCCAGACGTCCAGCGCTGTATTCTGGACGTGTCTGAAGGCGGTTTCTATCTGGCTGCTGTCCATCCTGCTGGCTATCCCTGAGGCTGTTTTCTCTCAAGTGGTCACCTTACAGGTAAAAACAACCACTCACAGTCTGTTTCCCTCTTTTTAAAGCGATGTTTAAGTAAGCAGATGTCCACATGGACTTTAACAAACTCTGCAGGGTCTGAAGCAGAGTGTTTGTGACCTTGTGTCCACTCAGACTGAATGTTTTCCTGATAGCAATAAACTGTTAGAGTCAGATTTATAAACGACTAGATCGTCTATTTCTGTTTGATTTCTCCTTAACAATCGCTCTCTTCCTTCTCCTCCCCCTCTCAGGGACATCGGGACAGCACCAACGTCACATTCGTGAACTGCGTGCCCTACCCGCTGTCCAATCAGATGCATCCAAAGATCCACTCCGTGATGATCTTCTTGGTGTACTTCCTGATCCCTCTGGCCATCATCTCCGTGTACTACTACCACATCGCCCGCACGCTCATCAAGAGCGCCCACGACATGCCGGGGGAGGTCAGCGAACACACCAAGAGACAGGTGAGTGGATGAAACATCCATCGCGAGCGTCACTTCACACAAACACACAGCGTTTGTCAGATCACAACATGTATGACGCCGTGAAAGACGTATTCACAGAGTTGCGATGCTTTTTGCATCACACCTCTGCTAACAGCTCCTCAGAGAGAGAGAGAGAAAGAGAGAGAGAGAGAGAGAGAGAGAGAGAAAATCACTTTACAGGAGCTGAATTATTAAACACCGAGCTCCAGCAGGTCAGATCAGGAGTACTCAATCAATGATGGAGTGATGAGTATGAGAATCACTGCTACACCTCCGAGGAACGACACAGAGTTATCTTTAAAGGGGAGAAAACATTATGAGGTGAAGTACCAATCCTGGATCTCCAGACTGAGCGTGTGCAGATTTTTAAACCTCTACATCTTCATAAGTTGTAGAAATCCCTGAATCAAAATATCTATTCTAAAAATAGCAGACTAGATCTTTATGAGACAACAAGATATCGATGAGACAAGATATCGATGAGATGGGATCTAACCAAGACGAGATAAGAGATCTACACAAGTTTAGATATTCATGAGGTGAGCTGCAAGATCTTCACTATACAAGATCTGCACAAGACAAGATATGAGATATTCACAAGATGAGATGTGAGACCTGCACAGGATGAGATACAAGATTTTTTAAGAGACATGATATGAGATCTTCACAAGACAAGACCTTCATAATTTGGGATATTCACAAAACCAGACACGAGAACCTCATGAGATGAGATATGAGATCTTTGCGAGATGAGATGTGAGATCTTCACAAGACAAGATCTTCATGAGACGAGAGATGAGATCTTCATGACACGAGATAAGAGATCTACACAAGATTAGATATTCACAAGGTAAGATACAAGATCTTCACTAAACAAGATCTGCACAAGACAAGATATGAGATATTCACAAGATGAGATGTGAGACCTGCACAGGATGAGATACAAGATTTTTTAAGAGACATGATATGAGATCTTCACAAGACAAGACCTTCATGATTTGGGATAGTCGCAAAACCAGACACGAGATCCTCATGAGATGAGATATGAGATCTTTGCGAGATGAGATGTGAGAGCTCCACAAGACAAGATCTTCAAGACACGAGATATGAGATTTCCCCGAAATGAGGTGCAGGATCTTCATGATATGAGATATTCACAAGATGAGATGTGAGATTTTCACGAGATGAGATATAAGATATCCGTAAGACAAGATATGAAGTCTTTGTGCAATGAGATATACACGAGATGAGATACAAGATCTTCATGATAAAGGTTCTTCACTATACAAGATCTGCAAAAGACGAGATGAGATTTTCATGAGATGAGATGAGATACAAGATCTTCATGAGGCAAGATATTCACAAGATCAGGCATGGGATCTTTATGAGACGAGATACATGATATGAGATGAGACTGGAGACGAGATTTTCATGTCACCGGGTACGAGATCTTCACAAGATCTTCTCCTGACTTGCTAAAACAAGTCATCACATAAGGGTCTTAAAACTGCCTATAGCTCCGCCCCTGACTGACTTCCAAGGTACTGGCCAATCAGAATAAGCGGGGTTTGTGGAGTGGGGAACCTTAAAGAGACAGCAGCTAAAACAAAGTGTTTCAGACAGAGGCTGGATTAAGAATTTACTGAAACATCAGAGAGAGAAAAACAGATTTTCCTTTTGAGCTGTGAATCATGTGAAGGTACTACGGGGGCACCAGAGGGAAAGAATAAAGACTGAAAAGCACATCGCCTCTTCTTTGATTTACTACATTAACATTTTTCTTTCATTTTAATCTCCTGGGAATAAAAGAGGAAAGTGTGGCATGAATCAGCAGCCTGTCGTAGGAGCGCGTTCAATGGACGGCACTAAAAGAGCATTTCTACTCTTCAAACCGCTCAGAGCACTCTACGTTTCAGCTCTCATCCTCTCAATAATCTCCATTAACTGATTCTGTATGAAAGTGGAGCGTCAGGGTTTCAGGCGTGTTTCAGTTTCTGTTTATAGTGCGATATCGACCTCTTGTGTTTCTGCAGGCGTTTGCTGGGAGTAAACAAATCAAAGCCTGCAGAGAGACAACACGACTGAGAGCAGCAGCTACACCGTGACTTTAAACGAACGTCTGCATGCAAGAGCATCTCAATGTCAAACCCGTTCTCACTTCTGGAGCTGCTGTCAGACTGAAAACCAGTCTCAGCCTGGAGTCCCAAACCAGCAGCTGCACCAGGAGTCCTGAGATGTTAGATATCACCCCCAGAAGATAGACCCGCACTGTGTTATGGGGGTGCAGATGTGTGTATGAGAGAACAGGCTGTCAGACACACTCATATTCACACACCTTCAGATGATGTTTGAGTTTCTCTGCTGAGGACACAAAGAGTCAACCTGCAGGTCTACCGCTCAGACGAATCTGCAGCCAGAGGGTTTCAAAATCTCATCACACGTCAGAGAATTCAAGTTCATGTGAACTCCGATTCTTAAACCTGCAGTTCCTGGAGTGTCCACTAGAGGAACCACAAACAACCATTCAAAGAGCCGATCTTTACAGCAGAAATCAACGTTTACAGCCCGGTTAAAACAGGACTGAAAAACACAACAAAGTTCAGAGTTAAGTCTTTCATGTGTCATTTTTGTCCCTTCGTGTCCCTCCATGCCCTTCAAAATAAAAGCATCAACACATTGACAGCGCGATGACATCACCTCCCAGCGGGAGAATAAATCAGCATCTTTAATACTTCCTCTGCAGACACATGGTCATCAATCAGCTGAGGGATTTACAACTTTAAAAGAAATATTTCCGCACGAGGCTGCACAGGAAGGGTTTTTGCTAACGGGTCAGCTGCGATGTGAAAGAGCAGAACTGACGGGTGACGCGTCCTGAGGGCAGCGCCGATGTTTGCTTCTGCTTTGGTTGTTCTCTTGTGACCTTAGAGAAGCTTACATCCTGGAAATACATTTACAAACAGGTTGTTTTTGTTTTGTTAGGACTCCAAAGAGACTGCAACAGGTTTTCAGAGGAGAAGAAGCGTTTGATGTCTGCGTAAATATCTGCGGTGATGAACCTCAGAGGTGACAGCAGGTTTGAGACAGGTCCTGTCACCTCCTGCTCCGTGTTTTATTTCTTTCTTAGTGTTGACGGTGTGTTGTCAGCTGTCAGGTTACATGATTGAGGCCGGAGTCCAGGAGCTGCGGAAGAGAGAGAGAGAGAAGTTGGATGGATGGATTGGCCGCTTTATAACCCAAAATCTGACTTACTGCTTGCACTGCTCTGTTTTCCCTGACGTCATTAAAAAAATCAAGCCTGCACCACCTGCCAAGCCTCCGCCTCGACCGGCCTCAGGTCTGATCGATCCAGGGCCAAATACTTCAGAGTTTTATAGATTTTATGTTTTCCTGTCAAACACCTGAGCTCACACTTCACTGTTGCTTTTAAACTGTCAGTCAGCCGTCTCCGAAAAGAAGAGCCGAGCCTGCAGCAGAATAATGAATCGACCGAGGTATCTGACAAAATAAAGCACCTCTTACCTCAGATTTTTTTTACAAAGACGAAACACGGATAGAAATAATCAGCTTTCCATTTTCCCGGCACAAATTCTTCTTTATTTTAAGTTTCAGATGCCAAATGTTTCACTATTTTAATCAAAACGTAGGATTAAATCTGAGAGATATGATTAGATGGATTATCTCCTCTAATTGTACCTTGAAGGTTTACTTTTAAAGATTTGGATACTCTAATTGGCCGATGGAGATGTTGTCTTGCATCATGGGACTCACAAGACTTTCTAGAAATAAAATAAGCTCACGCTCCTGAAAACACTTGAACCACTTCCTCAAAAGAACAGTGTTCCAGTTTCTTTATCCGTCTCTGTGTGGGGAGGTTTGTGTCTTCTTGCCTCCACTGCTTTCTGATTTCACGCTGGAAGGCAGCGGGTCACAATCACAGAGGATTTTACAGTAACTGGTTATTTAAGCATTACCTTTCAAAGACGTGATTGGAGAACGTTTTTTTTCTGATGATACGACATATTTAAAGTGTAGACGTGGACATAAAACCTTTCAGCGTGTCAGTTTGTGTGTGAGGGTTTCCTGAAAGAGGCTGCAGTCCAGTCTCTTCCAGCTCCCAGCGTGTCTGAGCCTCTTATCTGTGTGAACTAATGAATCAGCTCAGCTCTCGGATAAGAAAGGAGGCGTGTTTGTTATCGATGTGGGCGTCTGCAGTCAATGCAGCTGATTGGCTTCCTACGAGCGTCGTGTTTCCAATCTGAACCGCTCTGATAACATCGCTCAGAGGCACAGGTGGATTCATGTGATGAGATCCATTAGAGCCCGCATGTCATGAGAGGAAAGACACCTGAGGTGTGTCCCGTATGATCTTATGTGTGGAGGTTAATTAGATCAAATCCAGAGCTCTGTAGAGACCTCCTCTGTCATTTCCATCACAGAGCCTCAGCTCCTCCGTCTGGTGTTGATGTTTTGCTGATCTCTCCCTCTGAATCTCTCCTTATCTTTGTACTCTACAGCTGACTGCTGCTGATCATCTGTGCAGGAAAGCTTCAGGATGTTATTTCCACTCTGCAGCTCATCAGAGACTCTTTCACGTCTCAGTGATCCTCCTCTCTCTCTCTCTCTCTCTCTCTATCTCTCTCTCTCAGTCAGGAGTTGATTCACTGTTTGTCCATCAGCAGCTCTCCATTAACCTCGAGGTCTATGGAGGTCGTGGTCACCGCAGAGTGGGAACACCGGGCAGCAGCTCTGCTCTGTGTGTCGCTGAAATCACCTCCTTTTCTGTATTTATGTTTCAAAGGTGACTCCTTCAGGCTCCACACAGAGGAGGAGGAGATATAGAGTAAAGTAATAACAGCTGATGTTTCAGCTTTATCTGATTTAACTCTTCTTCCATCTGGAAACTTAAGAGTTAAATCAGTACCAATGGATTGCTGAAGCTAATAACACCAAAACATTCTCCTGATTTGGTCAAGCTCTATGCTGATGATACCATCCTGTATGTTTCATCAAGACATCAGAAGAGGGAATTGAGAGCTCATTGTTTTTTTGTTTTGTTTTGTTTTTCATCTTCTTTTAGCTGATCCAGGGACAGGAACTGTTAACTAGCAAAAGCTATCAACCCGCGTCATCATAAAGATTAGCACACATTTGGGCAGCAGAAGCAGCGTTTAGCTCCGTTTATTCAGACGAGTTCTCGTTCTTTAAACACTTAATTCAAACTGTTAGCAGCATAAAAATTAGGGATGCACCGAATATTCGGTAACCGAATATGTTCGGCCGAATATTGCAAAAAAAGCCACATTCGGCCTTCGGTGAAGTGAGTTAAAAGCAAGGCTGAATTGTAGCGTGTGACACAATGACGCAATCAAACAGCAAAGGCTACTGGAATATTTAAAAAACGTCAGAGTCTGCAGACAACAACCCGCTGCTTCACGTTCAAACAAGCGCCGCTCCTCCGCTGGTCTGTCTGCGGACACTACTCCAACATCAAGCAGACTTCGGGTGCGCGCACGGCTCGCTTACGTCACCATGAAGCGTCTATCAAAAACGTTTTACATGCAGCGCGGTCTGATCAGAGTCAGTAGAGTGAGACAGAGAACAGGATTATAACTTTAGAGACTTTTTGGCTCATGTTAAGTTGTTTTGGTCCCACACAGCCCTCTAACACCCCGTTATTGTTGAAATAACTGTCGAGAGGAGCGCTCACGGCGATCATGTGCGCGTGCTCGTGCGTGAATTGTACCGTGCCGGTAATATTGGAAACAAAAAGAGAGTCACACTTGATCCCAGTCAAGTTGATAGATTTGTGTTTCTGGCAAATAATTAAGAAATGAAGACGGGCTGTTCGGCTTGAGTATCAGTTATATGTTATACCTTCTTATTCAAAGCTGTCGAAGCTTTCTCTTGTTGTTAAGGAGAGCGCGCGCAGGGGCGGGGGGGATATTTGGATATATTCGAAGAATGACGGGTCATTTAATATTCGTTCGAATATGATTTTTTGAAAAAGTGACAGCCCTATTCGGTATTCGGTATTCGGCCAAGCGTTTATATTTTATTCGGCTTTGGCTTCGGCCACAAATTTTCATTTCGGTGCATCCCTAATAAAAATGTCCGGTTGTTCTGTGGTCAATTGTTGGAAATGAGACTACACTATGGAGTCAACTTCTGTGGAGTTCAGAGCGTTACAGAGCAACCGGTGTTTTAAAGTAAAGAGTGACCGTGCTAACTGGTGACTCTCAGACGAACGTGTCAGAGATGGTCGGCTGATATCTGTCCACTTGTTGATGTCTTCCATCCACTCACTGATTTCTCACAAACCTAGGAGTTGTCTGCTGTCTGTCAAATCAGTGTTATTTATGTAAAAAAATATATATATTCACACCCTCATGTCACTTGACAAACCATTGTACTCCACAGCACTTCATTCATTTAATGTTTGCAGCATTTGTGTCGACTTTTAATAAATACTTTGCTTTCTTTGAGCTGGATGGAAAAATCTGTTTCTGCCAGAGTGTTTAAAACTCATCTGATAGTCGACAGATGTGCAAATTGATTTCCCGTTTTTCATCTCGCTCCTTTGTTGTTCGGTGGATCTTTGCTCATGAAGACAGTTTTGTTTCTGTGCTCCCGCTTTGAGAGAACAGTTTCTGAGCTCTTTGACATCCTGACTGATGCTGAGAAACGTCTGAGTGTGACTTTCCCACTCAGCCTGACGGGAGACTCTGTCACGTCTCAAACCGTCTCTGTAGTTCATCTTCAGACCCGTCAGCATCCTCCAGCATCTGGAGTGTAATAGAGATGTGACATCCTCATGTCTCGCTGGCGCCTCAGGTGTCGATCCATCTCAGACGTGTCTCTAATGAGACCTGGCATGCCAGAACTCCCAGGTGGCTTTGCAGGTCTCTCCTCTAAACAGCAAACGTGCCGTCACTGCGCTGTGGCTCTGCAGGAGAGCTGTGAACATTTGTCATCACCAGCTGATGGGAAACTTTGTTACAGACGTCTGAGTACTCTCTCAGCTCTGGAGGAGGCTGCAGGTGTGTGTATTGAACACGCAGCATAAAGAAAGTGTAATCATACTTCTGGAAATGCATGCACACACACTCTCTGACACACTCTGTCCTCAGGCTGAGTGTGGCTGCTGAGTGTGAAGGCGTCTGACTCAGAGTCGAGATGATCCCTGCTCCACAATCAGCAGAGTCCAGCAGCACTTCACTTTTTATTACTGCTCTTTAAACCTCCTTCTTCCTGTCTTTGAGAGATGGGTCAGTCAGGGTAAGATGCTGCCGGCTGCTGCTGGAAACTATCTGCTCTTCACTCAGCACACTTTAATTAATTAAAGAGGTGTTCATTGTGAATATTCTCCTGCAAATGTTCCCATTTAGTCACCCATCAAACTGTAATAATCTGCTCATTGTGTGCAAATTAGTTTCTGCTGCAGTCATGGGTCCAGATCCAAAACGGAAACAATAGATGGAGCACGAATCAGCTCAGCGTGCAGCCTGAGGATGTTTGCATGAATTCTGAAGCTGCCACACTAAGATTTCTGTCACATGCGTGTTCTTGCATGTACTCAGACATCATTTGGAAATGTATTCATGAGCTCTTCAAAATCACAAGAAGTAAGAAAAAGTAGTTAAAAACCTGCATTTTGGTTCGCTGCTTTTTTAATTTGAGGCTCTTATTTTGAAAAACAGTCCATCAGGAGTGCATCCATCCATGCAGGGGTCAGCAGGTCCGACATGTCGGACGTGAGCCGAACACGGAGAAGCACTTTCAGAAACACGGCTGACATTTCTCCGTGTGTTTGTGTTGACTTTAATCTTTACATGCGGAGTCGACTGACCTGTGCAAACCACCTGAGTGACCTTTTCGAGACGCCTCTGACGGTCTCTCAGTCAGAATCTGACAAGGTCAAACTCCTCGTCTGTTAATCCATGCACAACGTGTCCATTTTTTAAACAGTTCAGGACCAGGCTCCATCCATCCATCCATCCATCCATCTATCCATCATCTTTACTGCTTTAACCTTCAGGGGTGACGGAGCTGGAGATTTAAGCCAGGCACAAGGTGGGCCCACTCTGGACAGATGGTGAGTCCATCGCAGGGCGAGAACGTAGAGACAAAGAACTGTTAACACACACTTACATGAAATTTAGAGACACCAGCAGGGGAAACATTGTCCAAATCTTCTCGCTGGCAAAGCCAAACAGCTTGTTCTGCTACTGGCTCTTCTTTGGATTGTATTTGCAGACCTTTCCATCCTCTAGTCTCTGAGAAACCCTTCTCTGTTTAAGGGCAAGAACCCTCATCAGAATCAGAATCAGAATCAGAAATACTTTATTAATCCCAGAGGGATATTCGGTTTTACTGTTGCTCTTACATAGTACAGAATTTGGGAGTAAGAAGGAGTAGGATAATGGTAAATGGACCAGTACTTATATAGAGCTTTTCTTAGAAGATAAAGGCATCTCTCTGCATTGAGATTTCCTCCAGTGATGCCGTCCCACGCCATCCCTCAGCCTCCACCAAAAGAATGTATCTGTGCATCCTCTCCACACTTTGACCCTACAATCCAACTGCTGGAGGCAGAATCTGGACACAACATTCCTCCACATGTTCAGGTTACAGTGCACGTGTTGCCGAGACCAGTGCAAAAGGGCCTGACCGCCAAGGATAGTCATAGCAGGCCTAGGGGACCCAAGATAGGCAGCATGTTTCTTGTTCCGAATTGTCTGGCCGTAGCGTCCCACAAACCTTGACAGCAAGTTTGTAGATGATAGTTTACAGTTCCTAAGTGCTGACAGGGTAAGGAAAATGTAAATCCTGTTTAAACTACACTACTCACAATAATTTAGAAATATTGTTATTTACATGAGTGCTTTTCCTATTTGGTCAACATCATGAGGCTAGTGATGAGCATGAGACGCCGCTGTCAAGCTGTCATTGCAGCAAATGGTGAAAACACCCGCTCCTGACTTTTTCAATTTTGGGTATTTGGGGCTATCTTTGTTATTGTCTAAATTGTTGAGGTAAGAAATATTGAACCAATGAAAATGGTGTTTCTTCTCATCCATTAATAGTAATATCAAAGGGAACTCTTACTAATTTCATTAAAATTCGGAACAAATTGGAAAAGCACTCACTTATAGTTTATAGTGTATTTTGGAGTAACGTCTGTTCTGTTCGGAAGTGTTTGCATTCAAGATTGAAACATGGTTGCAGCGTTTCTCCATCAGCTGAGCAGATACGGCTGCTTCACGGAGCTAAGATGATTCAATCAGGAAAACAGAGCAGATTTCCACAAGCTTCAGTGGTTCTGCTTCAAGAGGCTCTCTAGCTCCTCTCTCTGCTCAGATAAAAGGGTCGAGTCAAAGGTCACATGATGC
Source organism: Labroides dimidiatus (assembly GCA_030710495.1). Classification (NCBI taxonomy): domain Eukaryota; kingdom Metazoa; phylum Chordata; class Actinopteri; order Labriformes; family Labridae; genus Labroides; species Labroides dimidiatus. Next base: position 4,730,610 of record CM061158.1, on the reverse strand, counting down.
ACATGTTTGGATTTACATCTCAATGATCCTGTGAGGAAACACAAAGCTTTGAAACGAAATGAGAACATGAAGCACCCAGAGCTCTCTTTGTTAGCGTCTCTCTGTATGTGTCCCTGATTATGAAACTGAACAATGTATTTGGAGCAGGTTTCCATCTTTGTCCCGTGTTTGTCTCCCCCCCGCCTACAGATGGAGACGAGGAAGCGGCTGGCAAAGATCGTGTTGGTGTTCGTCGGCCTCTTCGCCCTCTGCTGGTTCCCGAACCACGTGCTCTACATGTACCGCTCCTTCCACTACCACCAGATGGACCTGTCGCTGGCTCACCTGGTCATCACGCTCCTTGCCAGAGTCCTCAGTTTCTCCTCGTCCTGCGTCAACCCCTTTGCCCTCTACCTGCTGAGCGAGAGCTTCCGCAGACACTTCAACAGGTGGGAGGAAAAAGCATCTTTCAGTATCCAAACACACGCCGGGTTAGAGTGAGTCCACGCCAAACTTCAGAGTCAGGGAGGAGAGTTAAGTCAGGATGAACTGCTGCGGTATCTTGGATCCTGGATTTCAGGAAAGCTTCCTGAAAATTTTCATGGGAATTTTAGCCCAGAAATATTTGAATTTTTGGGTTTTGTTGGCGTCAAATAGAATAAAATTTTCCAAAAGATTTTCTTTTTTTCCTTTTTGTTTCTTGATTTAAAAATATTGCATCAGTCATGTTTTTACGCACATCTGCTTATGACAAACCAAAATGTTTAATATTTATGCATGTATTTGACCAGGTTAATGCAGGTAATATAAATTCTCGCTAATTTTCAAAAATTCCCATGGAAAGTTTCCAAATTTGAAAATTACCCAAATTTTGCAGCCCAGGTCCAAAGACAAAATTCTACAGGAAAAGAGAACCTAGAGACAAACTCCAGCAGGACGGCGAGGCCAAACAAGTTGAAGTGAGATAAATAAAAGTTTGTTCCCAGTTTGTCTGCAGCTCCCCTGTGCAAAGGATTCTGGGTCAAAAGAGACGTAACAACAGGCTGGCTTGCAAGATTCAAACTGTGACGGGACGCAATAGACCATGAAGCCATTTTCAGACATAAATTAACGAAGTCAGAGGAAGTTCTGTGTTTGTTGGGAACATAAATCACAGATTAGGGCTCAGTGGGTTTAAATTATCTTTAATTGAATGAACTAAATAATGACGCTGCATGATCGATCTGTTTGCCACCTTTTCCCCAAGAAATACTCATGTCTAAAGTTGTACTTAGACGCTTTAAAGAAGAGTGAAAACTGTGGAAACAGCAGTTAATAAAAGATTAAATTAGTTGAAGTCAATCTGTAAAGGAGTGTGTGTTAAACTCCTAATCCATGACAAAATGAATGCTTTTGGGGTTTTTTGTTTTTTGCCAACCCAAAAAAGCAGACTCTGAACAGGTCTCATTTCCAGACATTTTATTACTGATTTCCACACTTGGAAAACAATTTGTCATCCCTTAGCTGCAGATTCTGCGACCAAATGGATTAAAAAATGTGCCATTTTAACCGGTTTTTGCTTTCTTAATGTCAGACAAGAGAAATTTGTTGCAGATCCAAATACGAGCCCTGCCCAAATACTTGGTCCAGAGTCTGTAGCTGGACAGATGCCTGTGAGGATATCCCTCCATCAGTTGGTTTGGGTTTAAGTCCAGGCCGCAGCCCCCTTTTGGCCCTGTTTCCCGCTCTGTCCTGTCCTTTCCTCTCTGATAAAAACTCTGAGAACCTACAAGAAACCTCTTGTGCCCTGACTTTGTTCTTCTTTCTTCCTCTTCAGCCAGCTGCGATGTGGTCGAGGTCCTCGCCCCGAGCGCCAGGTCAGCTACCTGCACAGCACCTCCCACATCCGCCTCACCTCCATCAAGAAGAACACACCAACCACCGCCATCTTTACCGCAGCAGCCAATGGGAACTCCAGCAGACAGGAAGTCGCTCTGTGAAGTGAAAGTCTCTGATTTTCAGCTTTATTTCGCCGCGGTGGTCCTGCAAACACAGGACAGGTGTGCTGATGAGTTCAGAGGACTCTGAGTGATTGTATTCAGTGTTTGTCTAATCGGACAGATTTGACTCCATCATCCACGTCCTTAACATCCTTAACTTGGCAAAAAACAAGAAGTGCCTCTTGGAATTACAATGAGGGAACCGCAGAAGATCCATCCTGGAAGAAATCCTCTCAGGCAACTCTTCAAAAACGCTGAGAGAACGGACCTCCGGCTTACAGCATGGGTCCAACACTAGCATGTCCGCTGTGGAAGCTTTTTCTCTGTGCTGAGCTGCTGCCGGTGTCGTCATTGGTTGGTTTGGAAAGATCCACAGAGAGTCTTTTCGTCTGCTGCCTCTTGATAAGGACGATCAGATGGAGCAACGTCCCTGGAGACAGGCGCAAGTTACTGTTTCATTCAAGGACAGAACAGGGTCTGCTTAGGACCACGTGACGGTTGGACTCTCCCTCTCTCTGGACTCTCCTTCTCTCTGGACTCCTGTGACTGTCTCTGAAATCAGTGGAATGCATTCGTAGCCGTTGAATAACTACCAGAAGCCTTGCAAACCAAATATCACGCTGTGTGTTGGTGATGTTGGTAAATGTTTGAGTTTTTGTTTCTGTTACTCTGTGTCCACCAGATGCATCTCTGTTTGATTGATTCCTGCAGAAGGATTGAAGGATTCTATGATTGAGAGGGTGATGCAGGTAGCTGGGTTTGCATTCGTGAGTATGCAGGATGTTCATGGACTCTGGGGTGCTCAGGATGTTAAACTGACCTCTCAGTTGTGCCCATGCAGGGCTATGCCTTCTCAAAGAGTCCGTCTGCAGGTTACATGGAGGGTGTGCAGGATTCAGCCATGTGAGGCCTTTCTTTCAAAATGACTTTCACCAAAGCCCTGAAAGAATTTGAGCGAAAACTATCCCCCCAAAAATGGTTAATGTTTCCAAAAGCATGTTGGTTTTCCTGGACACATCATATCTGAAAATGCCGTTGAAACCACCAAAAACTCTAGCCTGGCATCACGAAACCCATCAAGCTGACCAATCATAGCCTTTTATTTGAAAAGGGCGCTGGTTCCTTAGCATTAGACTTTCCGTAATCAAACCAAGATGGCAGCTTCTGCCTCTGTGGAGCGGTCCTTTGGCTGGGCTTAGAAACTGGATGATGCAACTTCAAATATATGCAGATGCCCGTTTACAAATTCTGCTGTTATGCGCCATATCAGACACGGTGCATTGTTCTGATTGGTTATAGGTCTGTAGGTCCAGTTGCTTGCAGAGAGAACCCCCCGCGCACACCCATTAACGTCTTTTCTGTGCCTATTTACCACCGTCTTCTCCTCATGCTTGCAGGTAATAACGGTTTACTGTACCACTCCATACAACTTACTTTTGGCCGTGACCACGTCAAAAATTACACTCGGCTCTCTATTCAACTCTTGGACAAGCCCATCCCACATATCTCTTGGAAAACTCTCAGAAAACACACAACCGCCAATCGTGGGTGATGCATTTACGGAAGCTAGTGATTCTCATACACAAAATAACCCATATTAACAGTAACACACTCCCATTATTTAACACAAACAACCCACCATGTCAGTTGCAGTATCAACATGAAAAACCGGGAATGTTGACTAGTATGTTGTTCTGTCAATGCAACAGCTGTCTCTGGTTCTGGTTCCGAGCATGTGTGACGTTTGTCACTCAAAGCCATAGCTCAACAGGTAGATATCAGATGCTCACTTCAGTGTGAGAAATCAGAGGTGCTGCGTGAGAGGCGTGGCAGCCATTGAAATGTTTGTTTCACAGCTAATGCATGAGTTTTGGCAGCTATGTTATGCTTCCTTATTATCCAACCCATTGGTAGCAGATAGATGGCTAATAACAGGGGGCCAAGGATGGAGCCCTGTGGAACCCCACATGAGGACAGGCGACAAAGTGCTCCTTGATTCCAACAATTGCAACATTAGAAAACAGTCTTCAAAAGTGCAGTCTCTTGGATTTGTTTGTTGTAAGGTCATTGTTAGTCCAAGTTACCTTTACTGAGAGATCCCTTTGGGGTTTGGGAGTGAGTGGTTGGAGACGTGAAGAAGCTTGGGTCTGATTTATGAGTTCCTGAGCTGAACTTTCAGTCCAGTTCACTCATTAGATAATGATATTGTTTGTTCTGGGTACATCTGCTTAACTGGCTTTGCTCAAGAGTTCCAGCAAGAGGTTTCTGGTGGACACACAGAGTAACAGTTCAGTTTCTTTCTCGTGTCTGTGCTTTGTGTTGCTGTTTTGGCATGGGCAGACCGGTCAAAGTGTTCACAGGTTGATGTTCTGTGTTTTTTAAACTAAAGCAGAAGCTGTGGTGAACTTTTGATAACATACCTTTCTTCACGGAAGCGTTCAGTGTGTTTCTCTGTGCCGGGCATGTTTTCACACCAAATGTTGAGAAGTGATGCTTGAATCTCAAACGTACATGATAAATGTTTCTACATGAGTGTGCCGACACACATCCAGTCCCAGATTGCAGTGATTTTTTTCCTGAATTGAAATAAATGTTTCTCTTTGAGCAAAATGACGGGTTCAGAGTCTCCGTTTGTGGCTGCAGACTAACTGCTGGTTGTCACCGAGTGATCGGCTCTTCAATCAGAGCAGAGCTGCAATTACTCAGAGAGGTGGATGTCAGAGGTGCTGCGTGCACCTGTGGGGAGCTGCTGATGGGTGGTGTAGGTGTCTGAACCTCTGCGGAGCCATTACGGAAAGTGAACTGAATAACGAAGGTGGGCTTTTTCTACACCAGGCTTATTAAAGGAGGACAGAGGCTCAGTGAGTCACTCAGTCTTTGACATGAATCACCTCTGGGCTTTAACCTGTAATTGACCTCCTGATTGCTCACACAGTTTGAGCGGTACTCTGCTTCACACAATCAGAGAAGCTCCCAGAAGAATTGAGACCTTTGAGTCCTTGACTTAAACATAACATGTTTTCAGTGATTATTCAAGGTAAAAGTAGGAACTTTAGGAAAGACTCTGACTCTGAAATTTGTCCGTCAAGTAAGACCGGACTGGATGGTTCTCTGATGGAAAATAGGTTCAGTGGTACTTGTCCCAGAATCTCAGGGTCTTGATGGAGGATGGATTTTCAAACCTCTATATATTCATGTATTGTAGAAATCCCTGATTCTGTCTGTAAACTAATCAAAACGCCCTGCACTCAAACACCAAGGCCCTGCCGAAGCCCTGAGAGGCTTCCAGAGGGCTGGCCAATCAGAGTGAAGGGGGTTTGTCTTAAAGAGATAGCAGCTAAAACAAAGTGTTTCAGACAAAAGCTGAAGAAGAGTTTTCTAAAACCAAGAAGAAAGAAAAATAGAGATTTATTATGAGCTGTCAATCATGTAAAGATACAACGGGGGCACCAGAGGGACAGAATAAAGACTAAAAACGCACAACACAAGCTGGCACTATGATACGCATACTCATTTTTGATTATTGGTCGATTTGAAATCAGATAAGATAGATGGAGGGTTAGACTTTTATATTGAGTTTTCAACATGTCCCAGAGTTCTGTTTCTTACATTGAATACACATCATCACATTGTTGACAAATACAACCATGACATTTCTGTATTTAGAAAAATATGTGTAAAAAAGCACATTTTTTTTAATGGATTATTACGATTATATTATTGCAATTTTTTAAAATCAATTTATTTAGTCAGTCTGGACATAGGCCAGTATAATTCAACTTTATTTGTTAAGCACTTTAAAACAACCACCACTGACCAAAGTGCTGTACAGGAGAATAAATAAAAAAATAAAAAAGCAGCCCACATGAGATAAAAGACATGTAAAATACAGAAACAATTCAAAAACATAAAACATTGGTGAAGTGAAATAAAAAAAGGCATTAAATAAATTAATCAGTGAAGTTGATGACCGCTGTATGTCAAAGGCCAGGGAACAGAGCGACACCAGTCAGTTTGGGACATGTACTGATATTAAAAATGACACCACTGCATGTAAAAATGCAAAAATGCTCCGGTAGACTTAGTGTGGGAGGTCATAAAGCAGTGTTTTTTTTAACCCTAGGGTCGCAACCCCACATGGGGTCACTTGAAACGTCTAGTAATTGATTAAAAAACCTGATAAAAATATTTTTTAACTAATTGTTTTTCTTTTAAAATATAAACACCACCCATAATTCTTAACAACTGTATTCTATACTCTCCCTTTCTGGAATATAAATCAAGCTCAAATAAAATGCAACATATAAAAATATCTGAGCTGGCAGATCTTGATTGGCGGCTGAGATCACATGACTGCATAGATACTGCTACTTGAGTTTCCTCACTTCAACCTGTATAAGCAAACTTGCAGTCAGTAGAAAAAATAGAAAACCAAACAAAAAGATTTCTTCACCAAGGGTAAACATGACATGCGGGGAGGAAGAAGATTAAAAACTGAAGACTCTAACAAACTTATTCTAGAAAAAAAAAAAGTCTCTTGGATCACCAGAAATTAGTGATGTCAAAATTGGGTCACGACCTCCAAAAAAAGGTTGGGAACCTTTGTCATGAAGGCTTACAGGAATGAGATCATGGGTACAGGCAGCCAGCTGCTCAGACATCTGGAGAATGAACTGAGAGTCAGCTGGGGTTCAGGTGTCTGGTTAGGATTCTCCTGGGCGACCCCCTCTGAAAGCTTTATGAGCACTTCCACCTGGAAGGGGACCCCGAGGTAAACCCAGGTCTTATTAGAGGGATTACATATCCCAGTGGACCTGGGGAACGCCTCGGGATCCTTCTGGAAAAGCTAAGGAGAGGGATGTTTGGGGGAACTTGACGTGAACCCGGACTGGGAGGAAGAAAAAGGAAACTGGATCAGGAAGTTAAGCACATAGCTCCAACTATTTGTTCCTCTTTCTGTTTTGAGCCACAGCAGACTATGACTCCTTAAAGTCCAAGCTGAAGCAATCATTTGGAAAACTTACAGACCAAAATGTGTTCAAAAAGGTCTTAAAAACAGTGCAGCCCTGAGCCTCCTCTGTCAGATGTTTGGGCTGCAGAGACCAGGCTGCATGATTGTTATTTAAAATGGGACAGGCAGTAACCAATATTTAATAAGATCATCTAAGCATAAAATTAGCTTAGTCCTCGTTATGCCTTAAATGATGATTCACTGTGTGGTGATGGCTGCCGTCCATGCATCCAATCAAAGCGATCCATCAAACTGTGACCATGACAGAAATAATGAGAAAACACAGCCGGTGCTGCAATATGAAACATTTCCTACACTCGCTCGGAGCTAATGTACTCCCTCTTGTCTTTTCTGCATGCAGTCACACTCCTGACCACCCCGGTGTGGAGTTAAAAGATGTTTGCTGCAGACCATCACGGTTGGATGACAGGATGTGAAACATGTGGGCACAGATTCAAAGGTTGTTTCCTGCTAGCCTCAATCTGGAAGGTTGGTTTTGGAGGGAAATGCACAAAATACATAAAACAGAAGGCTGCGAGAAGTCCACTGCAAAACCCGATCTGACAGTAAATCTGCTCTTACATCAATACACACCAGACTTAAACAACATGGTCAACGTGGTCCATTTGTTGTTGTGCCCACAAACTGCAAATCAGCTGGAAGAGATGATAAACTGTCAGGCTCCTTGTGTTCAGAGATGACACCAAGCGGCAACCTCCGGTCTGAAAATATGAGGCAATGCGGAAGTGCTAAAGTCTGCTGTTCCTCGAGTGTCCGCTTGAGGCTGGCTCCGGAAGTACCGGAAGTCACGTACACACCAAGCCAAAAAAAGCAGTTTTCACGGCCAAAATAAGCCTATTTACAGCCTGGTACAAAGAATGTCTCCTGTCTGAATTGCTAATTTCGCTAACGGCACGCACTGTAGGGGGGGTGAATTTTTTTCTAATTCGGCAGTGTCCACAATATCAAGCTCGCCAGTTCGTCCAATCAGAGGCACAGCTCAGATCACGTGACTGTGGAGCGTCCTATGGTTGTTACTGTGGAGACCCACAGCACGCCTCATTTCCAATATGGCCACGCCGACCGTTTTGCTTCAAAAGTCCGTTTCAGGAACAGATGGGTGACGTCGCGGAGACTACGTCCATTAATTATACAGTCTATGGATGACACCCTGGGAGCTCTGTACCTTATAATGAAGACTGTGTGGTAAGAGTCTGCTTCCAGAGCAGGTTGAGTCCAGTTGGTTCCCCTAGGAAAACCAGGCGAACATAGAAAATTTTTTGGGGAAAAAAGGTTTCTTAAAGCCCACCATATATAATTTTTCTTTTAATCTTTTTCATCGTTTTCATGTTTTTTTTTTCTAAATTTTGTCTTTTAAATTTAAAACAAGTTGGAAAAAACATCACAAAATGAGCTTCTGTGTAGGACGTGATTTCTTCTGGAGGTGGTGCAACACTGATTGGTTACGTAAATGTTTTTTTTACATGTGGTGGTACAGAAGGATGTAGAGGTGGAAAAACACCAACTCGACCCGCCCAGAAGAACTCGTCATGTCAGTTCGTTGTTGTAATCAAGATAAAAAACCACCTGGTTTGGACATGCTTTGTTTTATTTTGAAGGTCTACATGTTTTCACGCGGTTTCTGTAAACGACTTCCTGTCCTTTTGTGGATCAGCAAACCAGAGTTCCAGCCATACTTGCCAACACTCCCGATTTCTGCAGGAAATTTTCACGTCAATACCAATTAACCCCTCAGGATCCCAAACCTGCCATCGGGATGAAAATACCACTTATGTTACACAATTTGTCCAAAAACTGTAAAAACTGGCGTAATCGTGAGATTCTTTTATTGCTGAGGGCACCTGAATGGATCACAAGTTACGTCAGCACCATGTCCAAACGAAATGAGAATGTCATCAACATATTTTTGATTCTCAAGTCTTTTTTGAAAGTTTGCTGTAGATGAATTCTGCAAAAGGCAAATAACTCCATGCTCCTCACTGCTTTCACTGATGGGACTAAGAAGGAACAGACACTTCCTACAAGGTGATTTAAACATCAGTCAGGAGGAAATTAAGGGAAGGAATGAGCTCATCTCTGAAATATCATCTGGTATGACATGAGGAAGCTGATATCTTGTCATCAGATTGTTGTGAACTTGATGAAAAACTCAAAAACCTGCTCTGCTCACTCTCTTCTTTCATCCAGCCGCTGTGCAGCCCACCTCTCCTCTCTCTCTCTCTTCATATTCCCCTCCTGCAGCCTCTCAGTCTGTCCCTCGGCTCTCTCATCCACTCACTAAACAAGTGCTTTAATGCAGGGAGCTGCTCCTGCTGCAGAGGTACAGATTTGGACCGCCGTGTCTGCACGGAGCATTTCAGGTCAGCACAGAGAGAACAGGACAGGACAGTGTGTGTCATTATTACAGCCTTTCCTGGCAGCTTACACCTGATGTTTAGCAAACAGGCTGCATGAAATGAAGTGACACCGCCGGTGTTTCTGCAAAATAACGCCGCACTGATCACGACATATGGAGACAAAACAAGGTATACTGGCTACAATCCACATGGGCTCACCAAAACTGGACCAGAGAAGACTGAAAAACCTCTGCTGGTCTGATGAGTCTGGATTTCTGATCCACATTCAGATGGTGGGCTCAGGATTTGGAGGGAGAAACAGGACACTCCAGCCTCCACAGTCCCCAGATCTCAGTCCAGTAGAGCTCCTTTGGGTTGTGAAGGAACAGGAGATTCTCATCATGGATGTTTAGACCACAAATCGACAGGTGTGGACTTTAACTCTGAAAACAACCAAACAATATGTTGTTTAATCGTCCTTTCTTTCCACAGTAATGTCTTTTGTTCCTGAGAGTGTCTGACTCTTAGTTTGTGGAATCAGGGTTTTTAACAGTCTGACCACTAATCGTTTTATTTGTTTCTAACAAGCCGTTCAGTTCCTATCGGTACAGCATATATTTTGTAGCATTTCCTTCAACAAAAACCAGGACAGGTCCCCAGATAACCGACCAATACCATCCAACTTTTTGATACACTTCTGTGGGGGTGCCAGACATACTGATCCCACCCCTGAAGGTGGAGCTAAAATCACTGCAGTCTGCTGATTGGTGGAAAGAATCGTCACTTCCTGTGCAGCAGCGGTAAGTTTTAATTCAGTTTGATAGTTGTAATAGTTTCAAACCATACACCTGAAACTCAAAAAGCATTCAGCTCAGTGCAACAAACAAAATTTGATTCATTGATTCATTCATTCATTTATACGACTTATGGTATTCAGGGTGGCTGGAGCCTATCCCAGCTGGCTTAGGGCGAGAGGTGGGGTGTGATTGACTGGTCGCCAGTCAATCACACGGCACAAAATTTAATTTCGATTGCCCCAAAATTAACAAAAGAATGATTCCCAAACGAAATAAGATGGTTGATGCTTTCACTCTTAATGTACAACAGTCTTTTTCATCCTTTAAATGTTCCTGTTTGGTTTAAGTCTGACCACACTCCGTTGATCTCATGTCCAATAATCCGCAGTCCCAGAAAGAAGAAAAAAAAAAATAAAGTTATCCAATTCTCTGCGGCTGATTGGTCGGAAAAAAATTAGCCGGCCACAAACACAAAAGTTAAAGGTCTCATCCTGAGTTACAGCCCCGTACATGAATTTTTTTTCCAGGTGAGTCCGGCAAACGGGCTCCAGCGTGATGAAGATCCAGCCCTCTGACGGAAGTAAATCCCCCGACAGCTTTGTTTTCAAACACAGTTCTTTGTTTCTTTGTATCTTAAATCTGCAGACACACAGTTTCCTTTACTTTAACTCACTGTGTCCTATAACTCTGACACGCTTCATTCAGCTTTCCCTCTCTGTGTTTTTCCCATTCTTAAATTGATGACCTTGTATTGTTACTCTTAACTCCACCTTTACTCGTTCTTTACAGTGAAAAACAGTTTTTATCACAGCGTTGATACAAATCAGTTTCTCCCTTTTGATTTGACCAACCTTTCTTTCCTTTCATTTCTTTTCTAATGTGCCACTATCACACCGTTACATGGCTTACTCAGCGATCAGCATCCTGCTTACATCCCACCTACCAAGAAGAGCATGGAAACACACACAGGATCAGGCTTTACCGATCCGACCCGTACCAAGCTGTACTGATCCATACCGGACCGCTTGGTGGAAACGGGTCTTAAGACTCGTCACAACCTCTTCTAATCCACATAGAGCCTCTAATTTATTCCACAGGAGCCGATATTCCCTGAACAAATAAGAAAACCAGCGTGAGACCTAACTACCCACATAATCACAGGGACGGGGAGGTTTTTATCCAGGGTAAACTCTCTGTGGCGTGTCAGAGGATCAACACGGAGCTCAGGGTCAGGAACCAGGAGGCCCACCTGGAGTTTGAACAGTAAAGGCTTTAATTAGGAAAGATTAGAGGATCAGAGGGTCGCTTCTTCACTCAGGATGAATAATGAACAGAATTAAGGGAGAAACGCTGACCTGTGTGAACGTTTGGGTTTTATCTACGAAGGTTCAGAGGAGGAGTGAGGAGTGGAGTCGGCGTGCGCAGCCAGAGGCGCTGACAGAAGAAGAACTTTGAAACGCTGCTTCAGCCACATTTTAAGGTGCTTTGAATTTAAATCTAATCTTTAAAAAACTTCAGACCACAGGGAGACACAGAAGAGGACTCTGTCTAAAGCTTGGTCCTTCTGATACAGAGAGTAAAAGTTGTTTTTTTTTTTCTAACATTTCTGCACAAATAAAAACAAAATGCTGCCACAGAAAATCAATAGATGACACGTTTGATGAAGCACGTTGGATCAGATTTATCACAGACACTGAAGAGAGCCAACGTACGATCACATCAAAGATGAGAAACATGCACTTTAAAAATCAATACCCAAGACCAGTCGAGAGCGGTGAAAAGATGCTTTTCTGCGCTGTAAACATAGATCTAGATGGTTGGACTGAGCATGTGCAAACTTTCAAATCCCCTAAAAATAGCAGCAGATCTTCACCAGACTCTCTGAAATGATTAGGTCATAATCATGTGTGGGTTTCTGCCAAAGCATGGGGCGAAAATCAGCATCGCCCCTCCAAATCCTAACACTAAACCTGGACCTAAAAATTGTTGCTGCATGTGCCAGAAAAAATGAGTTTTTCAGATCAAAATTATTTTCTATAATGAGTCAGAAACCAAAATTCTGGACATTCTCAGTCCATTTTTATCAGAGCATTTAGGGCTCAGTCCCTCGACGGCAGGCTTAGGAATATCACCCACATCTCTACTCAGTGAGTGGACCGCTCCTCCTGGAGGATCCTGTTACAGCCTCGAACAAAACCAGACTTAAAAGTGGACACTGAGACTGCATGGATTAAACCCACAAGTGTTATCTGTAAACGAAACCCAAAGTGGGAAACAAAAGGGAGAGGAGCCTGTCCTAGCTGAGAGAGTAACACAATGATAGCTGGACTACTGGAAACCGGAACGACAAGCAGGTCCGTATGAGATCTCTCATCCCTCCTGCAAGTTTGAGGTCCACCTCAGGGTCAGCTTTATGTTCCTGGAAAAGCTCTAAAAGAAGGCACCCAAGAGGATCCTGATCAGCCATCCTCATCGTCTCAGTGTGCTCCTCATAATCGGACCCCCTCCACGCTGAGCAAACGGCTAATCCAACAGCAGAAAGCACTTCGGAGACTGCTCCTCTCATTTCCCCTGATGGACTCTTTTACTTGTGATACAAGAATTCAATAAATGTTTCAGCGCAGAGTGTGTGTGGATGTTTTCAGAGGATTTAACATCAGAATCAGTCCTGAGCTGCAAACAGACACCATGCGATGTGCCGCGGCCTCCTCGGCCGTCAGCCGCTCGCTGCACAAACAGACTTTCCCCTAAGAGGGGAACCGAACATGTCGCAGCATCTTCAGCTGAGGCTCCCATCGGTCTGTGCAGCTGCACAGAGCAAGGAGTAAAAAACGGGCTCTCTGTGACGACTGTTTTTATTTCTCTGATCAATACGGCCTCTGATAAATTTGACACCAGGTCAAAGGAAACTACTTTATGTTAAGACTCATCATGATCAGCACTTTTAGAGAGATGAAATCCAAAGACGGACGACCGGTTTGTTTGTTCATCTATCATCAAAGTGTTTGTCAGCAGGATTCCTGAGAGGGTTTGTGTTTGAAGCCAAGAGATCTACTCCCTGAGAGGAAAGGCGGTCCAGAGTCGAATGGAATTTGATTGGTTGGAGGGAACGTTGACACGCTGAGACAAAGATCATTGATCAAATCTGAAGGGATTGTGTGAAGTCTTCTCGAAGCTTCCTTTAAGAATGAGAATCCTCATCATCATAGATATTTTTATGACTCTAACAAACTCATGATGACTCCTTAGAAAGTTCCACCATTTTCCAACAGCGCCCCCTTCATTCTGAGAGGAACTGCAACGTTTGCTCACTGCCTCCTTCTCTCTTTCTGATACACACACTCTGCACTCCTTTGATGATCATGCTAGAATTTTTAAAGAGCAGCAACTGTTGTGAATCCTGTCTGATAGAAGATTTGAGAAGATTTGGTATTTTTGATCTTTTAAATATATTTTCAGAGTCAGTAGAGGCAAAGTCTGAGCTTCAAAACGACTCTTGGAATGCAGAATGCTTTTGGCTTTTCCTGTATGAGTTTCTTTGGCTTAATGCAGTAAAGGTATCTGTTTATCAGATTTCTTATTTATTGTCAGGGATTCCTGGTTTTAATTGCATTTCACACCTTCGCATCGTAGCAATGCCTCCCCCTCCCTCCCCATGCGCTGACCCTCAGCACCCAGAAAAAAAAGGTCTTTCAGCGATCTTAATCTTATCTCACCACGAGCGAGAATCTCTGCAATGGAGCATCCATCTCATTTCAGCCAGCGAACATAGGGTTTGTCCCATCCGGCAAACATGCGTCATAGCCAGCAGACTTGTATCAAACCAAACATAGATGGTTGACCTGGACAGGAAGTCAGGCCAACAAACAGAACATACCAATTTCAAAATAAAACCAACTGTATAGACTTTTTGTCAGGTCGTCAATATAAGAAATATTTTTGATGATGGATTTATCGTTGACGAATATCGTACAATCTGAGGACCACATGCCAAAGTGATCTAACTTGCTCCTGTACTTGTTAGTGGACTGAGTGTGTGGGTGACTGAGACTGGGGCCTTACAGGTCAGTGTGACAAAAAGTGCTAAAAACAGTAACCCAGTCCTGGTTTTATTTAAATATGAGATTATTCTTATTTCAAGACAGAATTTGGAGTCCTTTTTTTGTTCCTATATTTATTTATTTATTTATTTATTTATTTATTTATTTTATGTATTTTATTCATTTATTCATTTATTCATTTATTTATTCATTTATTCATTCATTCATTTATTCATTCATTCATTTATTTATTGATTGATTTATTTATTGATTTGTATTTTTTTAGGAATGAAGAAGGAAGAATTTATTTATTTATCTATTTATTTTTTAATTTTATGTATTTTATGTATTTTATGTATTTTATTCATTTATTCATTTATTCATTTATTCATTCATTCATTCATTCATTCATTCATTTATTGATTTATTTATTGATTTGTATTTTTTTAGGAATGAAGAAGGAAGAATTTATTTATTTATTTATTTATTTATTTATTTATTTATTTTGCTTATACTCGGTATATTTAACTTGTTACTGTGTTCTAGGAAGTTTGGTTTTAAGTATTTTAATCCATCCATCAATCAATAAATGAGGATTCCCTTCTTGTTTTAATACTTGGGAATACTTCTCAAGGCCCACTTTTCTCTAGATTCGAAATTCTTATTTCAAGACTTCTTGTAAAGTAAAATTAGCTTGCAGCATGGAGAGACAATTTCACTAGTCAGAGACGTATCAGACATCTGATCTGGTGGACTTCAGTCGTAAGCCCATCGCTCGATTTCTATCACCTTGTATTTCAGGGATTGAGTTTTAATCTTCATGAACGAGATTTGAATCCTACAGGAAATAACCAGGGGTGACTTTTCTGCACCACAATGGCTGATCCTGTTGATTAGAGATCAACGTGAGTCGACTTCTAAGCACTTGAGGTCCATCAGGCAGATCCCAGAGGTTCAGAAAGACATACATGAAACACATCAATGTTGAAAAAATGGGGGATTCAAACTGCTCCCGCTTCCATCTGCTGAACCAAGTGGGCGGTAAAGCTTTCCTCCTTCAGATTCAGAGCGATAAGACCCGTCGGCTGCGTTTCACGGCTGCTTAGATGAGGAGTTTAAGAATCACCGGGCCGAAAATGGGGCCCATTACCTGCAGGGTGACGATAGTATTGGTCTTTACAGCCGTTATGAAGCTTAAGTGGAGTGAATCACCTGCTGACGCTCTCTTTTTAAACCATATTTCAGATTTGATGAACATGCAGCCATGCATCAGGAAATCCAGGGAGGAAGGAGATGACATGAGCTCATTTTGAGCACGAGCTGTAGGGACTCAGATTGAGTTTATGTATCAACTCCATCAGGAGCTCCTACATTCTGTCAGCTAATCTGAATCACTGCGCACACACACACGCTAAACTTTCACACAGAGCCGGGCAGTAACTCAGTCTTACCATCTGCATGTACACATTGGAACAGCACCAAATAATCAGTTCAAAAGGACATCAAACAACAGAGCTCAATGTTTCATCTTGTCATTATTTGTCACAGTGTTAACGACAGATTTCTCCACAAAATAATACATGAATGCTGCATGCTGCAGAGGTAAAAAAAAAAGCACAGACAAAATGCAAAATGTTTAGGAAGTGGGGAGGGAGGGAATCTCCCACTTTGTCAAAGTCTAATGTTGGCAGGTATGACATTTCAGGAAAAGATAAATGTGATAGCTGAATTGTGAAGCAAAGCTGCACTACCAGTGGGGGACACAGGGGGTAGAGCTGAGCACCTTTTGCGTAATCTACAAACAGAGACACACACAGACTGATAAATGTGTCTAATGAGCTGAGGGCTAATTGCAGACACCTTCAAAACAACTCCTGCATTTATTTGAAAGTGTTTCTCTTTAGTGTCAGTGGTCCCCAGTTTGTGTGAGCAAAAACAGAGCATTGGCCCCTTAATGTGATAATTAACAGATCATACACAGATGCAGAGAGAGCACTGAGCCAGAGGTAACATGAGACCTTTGAGGGAAGAATGCTCGCTGGTGTTGAGTTATCCTGCGCTGCTTTGTCAAAGAAGAACAGTCGAAGTGTTGGTGATTCTCTAACACACACACACACACGCACACACACACACACACACACACACACACACACACACACACACACACACACACACACACACACACAGATCCTGTGTTGGTGTGATTAAGACTCCCAGACTCTTAATCAGTTTAGTTAGGCAGTTGAAAAGGCCAGTGTGTGGCGCCGTGGTCAGAAAAACGAACAGGAAAGGCCATCTTTTGTTGGATAATTAAACCCAACAAACAGAACAACAACAGATTTTGTCAAAACCAGCTGAGATAACAATTACTGACTCCAATGTGGCTGTTAAATCTCTGCAGAGGGTCCTGGTTCGGACTGATGAGGCTCATAATGAGGAGGGACGATGCAGGACCTCGGTGTGTCTGAAAGCTCTGGGTGCTTTTGTTCCTTATTCCCTGGCAGCAGCTCGCCTGAATGTCCCTCAGACTTCGCTTTAATGACACCCAGGGGAGATTTCCTGCAAACAGTCATGAATACATCTAGTGATTTGCTAGAACAAAACTTTTTCAGTGTTTTTTTTAATGTTGTATCTCTCTAAAAAGTCCCAAAGCAGTACAGAGTTTGTGGATGTTTGTTCCTAAAAGTAAGCTGGTTTTGCTTTCTTATTCCTACATAAAAAGACTTCAGAGCAGAGGACAGTGAAGCTGAGCTTTGCTCTTAGTGTCCACATCGCTTTACGGATAAAAGCAAACTCCCAAATCCACCCACACCATTTCCCAAATTCATGCTCGACTGAATCCGTGCCGTTTTACTCAATGACATGCTGATTTATTCATGACTCGCTTTCCAATCCAAGTCGTGGTCTGATGGGAATCCTGTGAAATGGAAGAGGAGGATGTTCGTGCAGGTCAGGGATGAAGATTGAAGATGAAGCTTTGTGTCGTTGTACTGTAAGAGTCTAATTGAGCTGAAACCGCCATCAGATGATGGTTCGTATGAAGGAAATACGAGGCATGTATAACAACAGTTGACCAGAATCTCTCATCCATCAGCTCAGACCGGTTGCATGTTCAGTCCGGCTCGTATCAGGACCTCCAGACAGCTGGAGTCCCCTGGATTTCCACCCCAGTGATGATCCTCTCCTGGTCCATATCAGACTGTAAAACCTCAAACCTGTTGACTCCTTGTCTGGCTTCATTCATGTCGATTTGTTGTTGTAGTCCAGATAAACACTACCTGGTTTGGACAGGCTTTGTTTTATTTTGAAAGTCACTGGCTATTTTTAGGTGGTTCCTGTGCATGACTTCCTGTCCGAATCAATCTGCTTTTTGTAAGTTGACGTGTCACTGCTCCAGCATCTGGAATAGGAGGCTTGCTTATCTGAACTTGAATAGAAACTAATATGATCCAGTACAGAGATGGAGTGGAGCCGGACTGGAGACGCATCTGGTGTATTTCAGCAACAAGTTAGTTATGTGTTGCTTTGAAACTTTTTAACACTCCGCGCAGCAGCCATTCCCAAACTGCAGATAAAATTATTATTATTATAATAGCCAGTTCCTCTTTTTGCCCCCCCATGTGTTGACCACTGACCCACAGCACCCCCAGTCAACGTCCTCCAGTGTAGCGCCTTCACTTATCTAAAAGGACACAGCGCCACCTATCAATTAATCAATCAATTAATCAGTCAGTCAATCAATCTTTATTTATGTAGCACTAATTAATAACAAACGTTACTTTAAGATGCTTTCCAAAAGCGTAATCAGGTCTATAAATGATAATAGATTTTATTAACAAAGACCCAATAACAAGACAAGATAAGAAGTCTGATCTAATCTTAACCCACCATGAGTTCAGACCTTTGCAGCATTTAGTGAGTTACAATGGAGAGGAAAAACTTCCCTTTAATGGGCAGAACCAGACTCATGTAATTACTCATGCAATTAACAGAAGAATGAGGGAAAACAAGATTGTTTGAACAGCTCTCGGTTCGCAAACTATATTCTATAACATTAAATTCTCAGCTCGTTGTCTCATTATTCACCCCATGCAGAACCAAACGTTCAGCTGTGCTTCAGCTTATTAAAGTCTGATTCACAGGGCTGAGCTGCAGAGAGTACTGAACAAATCTTCTGAATCACTTTACTGAACTAATTCAGTACACTAAAAATAACTTTTTTTTTTCCATCACTAAAACCTCGAGGTGTGAATCCCTCCTGATTAAAAATCAAGACTGATGTGCAGTGCTAGCTCTGTGTCTTATCAGAGCTTTGCAGTCAAAGTAAAATGGGTTAGGGCTAAGTAAATATCCAATTTGCA
Organism: Labroides dimidiatus; assembly: GCA_030710495.1. Lineage (NCBI taxonomy): Eukaryota > Metazoa > Chordata > Actinopteri > Labriformes > Labridae > Labroides > Labroides dimidiatus. Next base: position 4,712,086 of record CM061158.1, on the reverse strand, counting down.
CACTAATATCTTGTGTTTGTGGAGAATCCGCTGATGGAAAAAAGAAAAAAAAAACATCTCTCTTAACTTCTCCATCCTTTTGAGTCAGCGCCAACTCCAAACCTGCACTGTGTCCACTCTCTAACAGTTTCTGGTTGAACACTTTCCCAGTAAGACTACAGCACACGTTGTGTTTGCTGTGGCTTATCCGTGTTAAAAATAGAGCAACATTGTTATGACAAAAAAAAAAAAAAAAAAAAAAAAAAAAACAGGCCGAAATCTGTTTGAGTGAAAACCAGATTGTCGGGTTGTGTCGCGGCCGATTCTCTCTCCTTCCACCATCTGTCTCGTTGTTGTTCGGTGTGTTGGCCAATGAGGCAGAGCGCTATTAAAATCCCCTCAAAGCAAAGTAGAGATTTGGGGCTGTCAGAGTTTATTGGCCGGTTCAGCTTTCAGCCGTGATGAGAGAAGTCACACAGTAATAAGCTTTCCTGAAAACACACACACACACACACTAAATGTGGAGTAAACACACAGGCGATGGAGTGTGAGAGAGGAGCTGAAACTATGCCTACGAGGAATTCTTCCACAATGAGACGATCACGTCATGGATTAATGGATTTATATAATGCAAAAAAAAAAAAAAACAATCAAAAGCTAACGGAGAGGCAAATAAACAGGAAACATAAATAAATACAGTCTGTGGTTTCAACACAAACAACCATTTCCACCAAAACATTAAAGACAAGTTCGAAGAAGTCAGTTCAAGTTTCCATTGTGTTCATGTTGTTTTGATTCTGGCGCCCCCTCTGGAGGAAATTGTTAGTTTGTTAGGGGTTCTTTTCTACACAAGTACCGTCAGCCTCTCAGGTTCAAGTTTTTGTTAAAAATAAACAAATTAATACAGATTTTTTTTTTTTAACTTTTAGCAGTAACATTACAACAAAACAAACTTCGTAAACTCTGGTTTATTACCACTTTCTAGCTTACAGAAAGTATTTATAGTCACCTATCACAGCACTGGTGTCATGTGTGCGCTGGAGTCCCAATAAATCTCTGTTATAAATCTCTCCTCTGCTCATTCAAACATTCATGAAGACACAGAAGCGAGAAAGTCACAGCCATGTTGTGACGGATATTTATCTTCGAGAGGCAGAAAACAAAACAAAGAGGCAGTGATACAACCTGAAAACATTCCGTCTGTCAGAGCCAATCACAGCGCTGTCTTTTGTTCAGAGTAAAACCACAAAGTAAGTGACAATGTGGAGGAGAGGAGGGACGCAGAACGAAGTGTCCGATTGAGGTTTCATGTGTCGGAGTGGTTAGGCTGAGGGACGACGACACCACAGAGAAAGCTGTCAAGAAAGAGACGCTGATTTAATGGTGAGTCATACGGAGAATGCACAGAGAGCTGGGCTCTACGATAACCTCCGCGTCATCCAGGAACCCACAGAGACAATCTCCCGGGACGAACAGCAAGAGGCGGGAAGCTAAAGATCGACGCACAAAAGGTACAAAGACGGGATGTATTTATGTTCAACTACCACTGATGGATTTTAAAGTCATCCACCTTCTTCTCTTTGGAGGAAATGTGCACATTAAAGCCACTTACACCACTTTTTGGAACCTTTATTGATCCGACAGCAGACGAGAGGAGGAAACATGGGGAGCAAAAAGGTTCCTGCAGCGAAACGAGGAACTGAAAGATGCTTCCATACAAAGGATGAACGCAGACACATGCGTCGCAGAGAATGTTCAGAAAAGGGGACAAATCCTGCCAGAGAATTGAGGACAGGAAAGTATTTACAGCAGGTTTCCTTCCGTAAACGTTAGAGGATGAGATGAGTCGTGTTGGTAAGCAGCCGAGCAGAAAAACACGACAAACAGACGGATCTTCAGGGAGCATCTCAGAGAGGAAGCATCGGGGCGTGTGCTGCTGAGGAGACCACACAGATGTTTGAAACTGATACACACCCACAGTTTAAGATTACACACAATTATCTGATAAAAAAGGCTCCGACGTTCAGGATTATATTACATGTTGTTGAAACAGGAGCAGGATTTACTAGAGTGAAACATTCCTCATGAGGATAAAACTGAAAGCGGAGGAATGCATCATGGGAAAAAGAGGCAAAAACTTTCGATCTGTATCTACTTTTCCTCTGATGTGACGTCATCCTAGATTGACAGATGGATCGGGGCGGCGTCGGCAGTGATGCAGACGCTAAACCAGTCGCTTGTGGTGACGAGAGAACGCTTGTTAACGCAAATTCAAATAACCACTTGTTACAACTGAGGTATACAGTAGAGCATCTTTGAACACACAACTCGTTGAACCTTGAGGCAGATGGGCTACAGCAGTAGAAGATCACACTGGGTGCCACTCCTGTCAGCTAAGAACAAGAAACTGAGGCTAAAATTTGCACAGGCTCACCAAAATTGGATCGGAAAAACGTTGCCTGGTGTGAGGAGTCACGATTTCTGCTGTGACATTCGGATGGTCAGAATTTGGCGTCAACAACATGAAAGCATGGATCCATCCTGCCTTGTATCAAAGGTTCAGGCTGGTGGTGGTGGTGTAGTGGTGTGGGGGATATTTTCTTGGCACACTTTGGGCTCCTTAGTACCAATTGAGCATAATTTCAACACCACAGCCTACCTGACTGTTGTTGCTGACCATGTCCATCCCTTTATGACCACAGTGTACCCATCTTCTGATGGCTACTTCCAGCAGGATAACGCTCCATGTCATAAAGCTGGAATCATCTCAGACTGGTTTCTTGAACATGACAATGAGTTCACTCAAATGGCCTCCAAAGTCACCAGATCTCAATCCAATAGAGCAGCTTTGGGATGTGGTGGAACGGGAGAGTCGCATCATGGATGTGCAGCCGACAAATCTGGGACGTAGCTCACTTTTCAGATGACAAAACGGGCAAATATTCCTCAAAATGTGACTGGAATTATTCAAGGGTCAGTTGAAGAAACAGTGACGGCTGAACGATCAGAGTTAAAAGCAGCTGCCACATCAAACAGGTTTTATAAACTAAGTACCCGGAGAGTGAGACTGACATGCAAGACTCAGGGTTCAGGGTCCGTTTGATGAGGGTCAGTGGACGGGGAATGAGATGAGCTGAAGTCTGAAAACACAGACCTGAAATGAGAAACATGAGATAAGTAATAAAAGGATGAATAGATCCTCTCAGTCTGATTCTAATTCTTGTTTGGTGTCAACAAACCTCTTAGATTTCTCCTCTCCTGACCCAGAGACCACAACACGGCCCTGAGCTGAATCATGAAGCTAAATATACGAGCGGTGCTGGTTCAGATAAACAGCTTCAGGGTGAGAAACATCAAATTAAACAAAGTGAAAGAACAAAAAAAAACAGCTCCAACTGTCCTGACAAACACAGAGGACCAATCAGGAATCAGATTACAGGGACTGAAGCACATCAGCGGCTGGTAAAGTGGGTTTTTAATCTGAGAGGAGTAGCTTTCAGCTTAAATGTGGCGGAACATTAAGTAGCCACTGGATTGAAATCAGGATGTTTATCTTCTTTTCTGTTTTCTCTCCTCTTCCTCGAACCACACAGCGAGGTAATGAAGGCACTTCACAGCTCATTGGTTCATCTGGAGAAGCTCAAACTCTGTCACTTTGCTCCTCGGGGACTTTTCTGCTTTTTTTTTTTTTTTCCTGATGAAGGTCCGCAGCACACTGCTGGCTCAGCTTCACGCATCATTAGCAGAGTTTGGAGGAGGAGATCTCAGCGCTGCCAAACTCACCTTGAGAAACGTGGCTGTGTTTCAGTCTCTTATATTTCTAAAGGGAACAGAGAGAAAACTGTGACTTGTTTTCGAGATTGAAACATGTCTGTTTGGGTTCATATGAGCTAAGAATTTAAATTATAACTCAGAGAGATGCTGCTGTAACCTCTCCATCACTTTCACTTCCTGTGTGTAAGGGGTCAGATTCTGGATCATGTGTGCGGTGTCTTGGCACAGGCTCGCCAAATCTGTTCTGGTGTTTTTCTGCCTCTGCATTTCTCCACATCTGCGAATCAGCACAGAATCTCTGCACTCTCGCATCCAAACACACATAATGAGGTGAGACACTGAGAGGCTGCAAATCCTCCACGGAGGATCTTGAGGGCCAATGTTTGAGACAAACAGAGACCTTTGACCTTTCTGATCGATCGGGGTAGTTACAAGAATCAAAAACTACATCCACTCTGTAAACCTCAAAGCTCACTTCTACGACGATAGATCAGAGCTTCAGTAAGGGGAAAAAGAGCTAGAGGAGAAGAGTTATGTTTTGTGAATGAAGTCATGAATTTGAGAGCTTATAAAGGCACAAAAACAAGAACATTTATGACAGAAACGTTTGTGAAAAAAAAAAGGCTGAAAATTTGTTTCTCACAGCCTTGCTGCTTATGTGCAGAGATTTCTCCAGATTTTCTGAATCTTTTGATGATATGATGGACTGTAGATGATGAAATCCATAAATTCTTTGTAATTGTACGTTGAGAAACATTGTTCTTAATCCGTTGGACTATTTGCTCACGCAGTTGTTCACAAAGTGGTGAACCATGCCCCAAACAATCTTAACAATCTTAAATATAACAATAAATATCTTGTCTTTGTAGTGTATTTAATTGAATATAGGCTAAAAAGGATTTGCAAATCAGTGTTTTCTGTTTTTATTTACGTTTGCACAACGACCCAACTTCATTGGAGTTGGGGTTGTGAAACTCCAATCAGTTTTTACGCCTTTCCAACTCCACACAGAGCTCTGTGTTTGTCTGTTTGTCCGTGTTTTAGTTTAGCGAGGTTCAGAGCTGAACGGTACGGCGTGCGCCTGTTTACACCAAATCAGCGCTCCATCCATCACTCATTAAATGAGCTGAGTGACAGAATATCAGAGAGGACCTGTTGTTCCATCTCACACGGATGGATGTTCCCCTCCATTTAATACGACAGATTAACTGTGGCCTGATGTTTTCACCAGCCGACGGCTTGTTAGAGACTCGCAGAGACATTTTTCTCAATTTTCATCCTCTCCTTCTCCCCTCTCACTCCTGATGGCAGCAGCTGCCGAAACCTAAAACCTCTAAACGGTGACAGCGTGGGGAGCAGCGTGGGGAGCGAAGCAGGAGGACAGCTGCTCCTTTCTTTACGACGCCCGATGAGCTCTCTGAGGTTTGCTGGTCAGAAAATAACGCCGTCAGCTAATAGCTCAGTTCTGATAAATCCCTCATCTTATTACTGCTCTGAAGGATGTTTATGATGATCAAACATCTGCATCACTTCCTATTTTGGGGTTTTAGATGACATCATATCAGGTGCAGGTGGTTAATGTCTGGATTTAAATCTGCCAGATCAGAGGTCTTCTGGCTCGAGTGGATCAAAAGATTCAAACTGGATTAGATTCATCTGGGTTTGGAAGATAATTTTTTTCTCTTCAGTCCAAGTTAATCAGGTTTATTTCTGTTCTTGTGAGGAAAACTGGTTGAAAAAAATCAACAAATTCAGATTATCAGAGCTGTAAGTGGAACTGATAATTGCATGTTTTGTCCACAGAAGGCGCCAAACCAAACAAACTTAAAAGTCAGAGCAGGTTCACCAAATTCAGAACAGATTATTACTCAGCTTTCTTACTGAATCTGGCACTGTAAGATGCTTGATTCTGATTGGTTAAACCATGGTGAATCACTTTTACTGACACGAGCAATGCCAGAGACAAACCGATCAGGGCCCATATGCACGTCCACACATCAGTGTTGAAAATGTACAATTTAAATAAAATAAATAAATAAAAGATTAGCAGTTAGCATGGGCTAGGCTAACGCGAAACAGCTGCTTCTCTTTCTTTCACTCTGTGCTTTGTTTTCTTTATCCTAATATTCCATCATAAATACAGAATTCAAAACATCACAAATTAACAATAAAATCTAACAAAAAGAAGAAACAAAAAAAAAAAAACAAAAAAAAAAAAACATGTGTCATTACGGGGTGTTGTGTGTAGAACTTTAAGGGAAAAGAAAAAGCATTTATTCCATTTGAAATGAAGCTGAAACGTAACAAAATGTGGAGAAAGTGAAGCGCTGTGAAGACTTTCCTGATGCACTGAGGCTGAACCTGCTTCACTTTCTTGGTGCAATTCGTCAATTGGACAATTCTTGGCAGTCGTGCATGTAGCTAACACCACGGCCAAATGGGCTGTTCCATAACAGTACGTTAGGACTAATGGTCCTGTTTGTGTAAGGACTTGATGTGTATACGGGCCCTGGATCCTGTCCAATGATCCCAGAGTCAGTATGGCAGCAGGTGAGAGAAACTTTAGGTTAGCGGTCTTTACAAAGAAACTAAAACCACGAGCGATGGCAATGATGGTGGAACATTCCCAGATGAATAATGGGACGGCAGTAGCTCAGTCCAAGAATGGTGCACACCACGAGTGTGGCTCCCTCACTCTGTGTGTGTACAGTAGGATCCAGAGTGAAAAAACTGAATTGCCCTCAAGGGGTTTTGGGTCATTTTGGTAAAAGTCATCAAATTTCAGGTAAAAAAAAAAATGATGTTCATGGTTTTTTTTTCTGCGGTTCAATGTCAAAACGTATCAAATCTGACGCAAACAGCTTATGAAACTCAAAGAAAAATTGGACGCGTTTATAAATCTAACAAAGGAGAGACGGATGAATGAGATGGCCCAAACACGCTTTAAAGAGGACTGATGAACAGAAAGAAAACTCAAACTTCACTGAAATGTGGACAAAGAAAGCCAACTAATGGTGTTAACTCTCAGTGACTGAGGAGGTCGACTTCAGGGGGGTACACACATAACGATTGTTGGTCTGTTTTTGTCCCGATTTTCCTTCTTTCCAATGCAGACAATGCCCAATTATCTTAAGTCTTATAAGATTATCTTATCAGATAATCCTGTGGTCTGAGGTGTGTTAAGAGTGAATTTGTCCAGATAATTGGCTCCGAAAGTGGTCGGGTACGTTAATCGTAGATATTAAACTCTGTGAGTCTCCGTGAGTGGTAACGTTTAATGGAATGTGGCCAATCAGGAGGCGAGCTGACTGGAGAATGAGGAAGCAGAACAAATCAAACATGGCTGAAATGACACGGAATGTTCAGATTTCTTCCACAGTCTTTTCTTCTTCTTGGTCTGGGAATTTTCCGTTAAAAAGTCCACCATCATTCCCTCTTCTATGTCTTCTTCCATGTTGCGTTTGGCGTTAGCCGGCTGGTGCCATCTATTGCTATGTTTCTTCTTCTCCTTTTTTGTAGAGCACGTTTGTTTACTCGAGATTTCTGTCTTGGAGGATGAGATTCTAGATTGGTGGTGGGACAGAATGGTTCTGTGTGTGGTGAGCTGTGTTGAGATTATCAGAGCAGACCACACACAGTACAATCAAAACTGTTCAGTGCCTGATTTTTGATCTTCATGTGTGGGCTCTCTAACAGATAAAACATCTCTTCACATTTAGAACTCTGGATCAGTAACTACTTCCCTTGACGTTCATGAAGATATGTGAAAATGGTTTTAACTTTTGCTCTGAGTCTTCTTCTCTTTGTTTCTGATCCTGCAGGGACTCTGCAGCCGTGTTGAAGCAGCTCTGACAGATCAGAGTCGGTCCATGCAGATTGAAAGATGTTCAGTCGCTCTGTGGTGGAGGAGCGTGCACATGAAGTGATGGCGCTCTGATTGGACGCCTCATCCCAGCAGCTAAATGATTCTATCAGATTTGATGAGACTGTTAACAGATTGTATTTCTCAGAGATACAATAGCTAATCATGTGTGCAAATGAAAAACGGTGGGAGGAGAGGAATGAGCGGGGAATGCTCCTGATGGAGGTATGAATGAAACGGCTCGTTGGTTTGATTAGAGAGAGCAGATGAAGAATCCATCTCTATTTCCATTAACCATCCAACAAATTACCCATAAAGCATCACGGCCCGCCTGGACATCTCAATAGATGTAAGAGGGCGGTAGAGTTAATCAAAGAGCTGAAATAAGAATAAGAGAGGAGCTGCTGTTGATTAGAAACGTCACCTTTACACGGAGTCTGAACAGTGAGAGCGCGGCGGTTTTACAGAGAGCTGTGAGAGCACTCGGGATATTCTGAAACACAAAGACAATGAAGGAGTAACAGCTGAGTTTAGGCACAATGAGCCGCATTCACTGATAAAATTGTAGAGCACTGTTTTTACTCTGCGCAACAAAAAAAAGGGTGTACGCAAAATCACCATCGGATTCACGAAACATGCGTTTGTTAGTCAATCAGAATAATTAAAATGTCTTCAGTTTGCATTTTTAAATTTTCTTTATAACTAACCTCCATTAGAGACGCTGCATTAGTCATATTCATATTTTTTTTAATAAAAGGCGTCAGTTTCATGGTTATTTAATACGTTTGGTCAACTCGATTTTTTTTTGTGTGTAAAAGTGTTTTTCTTTTCCTGGAAGTAGTTTAAATATACATTTATTTCAAATAGTACGTGTTTACATTTTCTGAGAAAGTCATCATTTGTGCGTCACATGATCTGAGGAAGATCTATTTTTGCTTGCAGTATAAATTCAAGTAGGAATATATTGACGAATCCCAGATTTGTGCTTCAAACGTTTCTGCTTCCCTTGTAGAAAAAAACGACAGGATCAAATTTGATAAAACTAATAATGGTATTGGCGTGGTCAATAGATTTCTCAATAATATTCACTCAGCTCTTATTTATTCGCTCTCTTCTTGGCTGTAAATTCTCCCTGAAATTAGCTTCTTAATCATCAGTTAAGATCAATGCGCTCTGGCAGGAAGGCCTGGAAAACTCAGCAGCCTCTGATGTTTTATGAAAGCTTCAGAAAACTGCGTCAGAAAAAACAAATCCCCCTGAGCAGTCCCTGGTGTGTTATTCTGTCCACGCTCACACGTATTTGCCATGCTAATGGAATGTCACATGTAGGAGCATAATTATAGATAAGACTTTGTAAGCACTCAACCATCTGTCAGCCGTTCAGTGAAGTGACACTCTGACACGTAGGTGAATATTTTCATCATCTAAAGGCGGAGAAATCAGATCTTGCATGTGGCACACTTCACACTCCAAACATAAACATCCATAAGAAACGTCTGCACTCGTTCTAAAGAGGATTTATTAACTAAAGGACGTCACTCAGCATGTTCTCTGAGGCTGACGAAAACACAAGCTGATCTTTCATCATCTGATTTGAAAGAATAAAGGAAAGACATCAAGTTACAAAAAAATCTTCTTAGGCTCCGATCCTTCACCCCTGGTTCCTTTGTAAACAAAATGTGCTTTTCCACCAGAAGTGCCTGGAAGTTTAAGTTCCTGGAACTACTCTTCAAGGAGCATAAAGGTTCCTGTGGCCCATCGTTTGTCTGCGTTGGCCTAAGGTCCTGTGAAGAATATTCAAATAAGTCCAATCACATCAAGAGAAAAAAAAAAAAAAAAAAGTAATTGCACTACACCACCAAACCACTAGAGGGCAATAAGACGGTTACAAAGACATTGGAATCACCTCTACTGGGGAAGAAGCACTCGTTCTGTACTTATATCTTACATAGCTTTTTTAGGAACATTTTGAAGGCATCAAATGAATGAAAATTTAAAAAATAAACAAAATTTATCAGTCTGAACAAAAACTATCTTGTCTTTGTAGTGTACTCAGTTGAATTTATGTTAAACAGGATTTGCAAATCATTGTTTTCTGTTTTTATTTACATTTACACAATGTACCATCCTCATTGGGATTGGAGTTGTACATCTGGATGTCAAACTCATTTCATACTGGCCAAAGATCAATTATGAAAAGACTAAACAACAGTGGTCCCAATGTAGAACCTTGGGGGACACCAAATCTACAGCCAAGGGCAAAGTATCTGATGGTTTTAGAGAAGTTGCACAGAGAAAGTTTGGTAAGATAGACAACATGATCCACGTGTCAAAGGCTTTCTTTAGATCTAAGATCTGCGAATGCGGCTGCAACAACTCCCCTTTATTCAGCTTGGATCCAGTATTCTCCAGCAGAACGCACACTGTGGTCTCAGTTGAGTGGTTCGATCTAAAACCAAACTGAATGGGGTGAAATCCAATGGCGCAGGTATTAAGGTGATTTACCAGCTGTTCTGCTAATTGTTTCCCTGCTGTTTCTCTGTGAAATATGTATGTGCACAAACTTTTCATGTTTTTTTTGTGAATTATATCAAAGTGGTTTCTCATGTCCCTGATTCCTCCAACCTTTTTGGCTACAAATCATCCGTCTGCCCTCCTACGATGCCACGGATCATTAGATCCATCACAAAATGTGCATTTCTGTTCCATTAGAGCTGTTTTTCTTTTATCCTCCTCTTCATCCCTGCGTTCTTTCTGTTCCACCTTCATCTTTACCACCTGCCTCCTCTTCAGCTCCTTTGGACCATTTTACTCCAGTCAGCTCTCAACGCTCCACCAAATCATTGCCGTCTGCTTTCTTTACTCTTCCTCCATCCTTCCTTCATCCCTCCATCCCTCGTCTTTGTCTGCTGCTCCTCACGGTCCCGACTCTCTCTCCCGATGAAGTCTGCTCTCAGGGTGTGAAGTCTTTAACTAAGACAGATGTGTTTGTAGAGGGATGAGCGGTTGTGTGATCTGGCGGCTGGAGGGCTCTGAAGCCCAAACACAGCGTGACTCATCTCTCCATTTCTGTTTCTCTGGAGTCAAACAGGAAACAACAAAACCACAATCTGTTTTTACCCTGAAATAAAACACTCTCTTTTTATTTCTTTCATTTTAAAGCGCTCACTCAGGTTCATCAGGGTTCAGCAAGTCAGTCCAGATGTCCCTGTCTCTGGTCTCGTCTTCCTGAGGATCCCACGGTCAGGACAGATGGGACGTTTAATCCTCAGAGTCCTCGGAGATCTGCTCTCTCAGGGAGGCTTCCTCTTCACTTCAAGTGTTTACATTCGATTTTCTGTATAATTCATCAAACTTTGAGCGAGAGCTCACACAAGAGTGAATGCACCATCCTGTTCCGCCAGGACAAAGAGACGCTACGAATCCTGCACTTTGTTTCCAAAGGGTTTAAAGTTGTTGCAGAAAGAGCAACATGTTGGACGTGTTAAAGAACTAACAAAGAGAGGACTGAAAGAAACTCAAAGTGTACACTGCAAAAACTGAAATCTGAGACAGTGTTTGTCTTAATATTAGTAGAAATTGTCTTATTAGACCTGATATGAGCCAATTTCAAGATTTATAAAGACAAACATGAGGTCTGAATTGCTTGTAATGAGACAAAAAAAAATCTTCTAATGGGGTAAGAAAAATTTGCTCATTGGGTTTTTTAAATTAATGTTTTAATACAAAAAAACTTTTTTTTTATCCCACTGCCATATTTTTTTAATCTGATTTTTGGGGCACCTGAGAAACTGTTTGGCATCTCTGTCATCTATGGGTACTCCAATCATCCAGCCACTAAAGGGCTAAATAAATAAATAAATAAATAAATAAATACGGCATGAACCCTGGTCTTCAGTTCAGCCCCCCTTTACAGATTTTCAATGGGGTTCACTTCAGGACTTTGTGCAGGCCAGTCAAGAAAGTTCACTTTGGTCTTCTGGAACTAGTTCTTCACCAGGAGCCACATATGTTTTGGAAAACAAAGCCATGACCCAGACCCAGACCCAGACCCAGACCCGGTTTTTCTGCTGACAGCTTGAGTTTTTTTCTCCAAATCTTCACATTGTTTTTGGAAAGCGTCTTGAGATATCGTTTGTTATGAATTAGTGCTATATAAAAAAAGACTGATTGATTGACATCTCCTTCTCTCTTCATGATTGTAAAAGGCTCGTTTATAATATTTAGAATTCATAAATAAAGCTCTCCTTAACAACAGGAGAAAGCTCCAACAGCTCTGAATAAGACGGTAAGGAACAGCCAGTCTTAATTTCTGTTATTATTTGACAGAAACACAAATCTATCAACTTGATCGGGATCAAGTGTGACTCTCTTATTACCTGCACGGTACACTTCATGCACGAGCACACGGACATGATCGCCGTGACCGCTTCCTCTCAACAGTTATTTAAACAATAACAGGGTGTTAGAGGGCTGTGTGGGACCAAAACAACTTAGCAGTTGTGATCCTGTTCTTTGTGTCTCACACTGCTGACTCTGACGAGACCACGCTGCATGTAAACGGAGGCTTCATGTTGACGTTGTGCCCAAAGTCTGCTTTATATTGGAGTAGTGTCCGCAGACAGACCAGCGGAGGAGCGGCGTTCGGTTTGGACGTGAAGCAGCGGGTTGTTGTCTGCAGACAGAGGAGTTTCCTTCACATAGGCTGACAGCTGAAGGATACCGCAGATATTCGAATGGATAATTAGAGTTCGAATATGAACTTTTCACCTCATATTCAAATGAATATTTGAAGCTAAAATAAAAAGTGACAGCCCTGGGGGGGCTGATGAGATGGATGTCAAGCTAAATGTTGCTAGCCGCTTCGTTGATGTGCACAACATGAACATCATAATCACAGCACGCTCATTCGTCTCATATTGTTCGGGCTTAACGTGGGGTTGAAACTCCATCCTGTGCTCTGGAGGACCCTCTTTGATCAGGGTTCATTTCCTGTCGTCCTTTTCATGATGAATAAAAACACGCTACACGTTTCCCCTTCCGTAAAAGCCGCGGCGGCCTCAGGGATGGAGTCAGATTAAGTTTTAATCAGCGCGTCTGCGTTTCAGGTGGATGTTTGTGTTTCTCTGTGTTCCTCGCTCCTGCTTAGTGTTCTCGCCACCGTCCCTGGGATTAACGGCAGCGGCTCGAGCATTAATATGAATCCGCTCTGACATCTTGTAAGGTCGCTGCTGCTGTGTGGGGACAAGGAGAGCAGGACATGCCAAAGGTTTCAGCACGGGGCCGGCTCCCCGGGGCCCGATGGTGTTAAAGAAACAGTCTTGAATACATACATGGACTCTCTGCTGCTCTGTTTGCTTCACAGGACTCACTCCTGGAGCTGCAGAGCAACAGCTCCAACGCTCTGAACATGACGTGCATTTTAAATTAAGTCTGTGCTGTAGGCTTTGACAGACTGAAGAGCAGAGTCTGACGGGTTTAACTTGGAGCACTTAAAGATGACTTCTTTCTACATCCAAAAGCATCAGAGTAAGATCATGAGAGCATCTGTGTCTGATTCTGCATCATCAAACCCTTAAAACAGCAGAAAATGTGGCAGCATCTTCCAGTCACTCAGCATGGAGAGCGTTATTGTCATATTTTCCTCACATCACATCTCTCTAATCATCCACGGCCTGCGTGCACATGTAATTCATCTAGAAAACAATCGAAGTCCCATTTCAATCACACGTAAATCGATGAGAATCTGAGAGAAAAGGCCTGAAGCTCTGCTCCTGTAAAGGCTTTTCTCTCTCTTTCTCTCTGTTATCGATCTCTGCATCCAGCTTCGCTCGCCCACTTCGCGTCCTCTCATTTCACCGTCTTCACCTCCCGGAGTGACCAATCAGTGTGTGAGATTCAGGCGCTCAATAAAAGCTGTGTTTCTCACCTTGTATCACTGGTTGTGTAAAAATCTTAACAGCTCGAGTCGTACGCCGCAGAATCGATCGGAAGACAGAAAAGTTTTTCTCTGTGGTCCAAGTTTTCTCAAGATTACAGGGAACTTTGTCTATTTTAAACCCAAACATGTCCAAATATCTTGCTTTTATTTTTAATTTAACTTTCAGATCTGGAGAGAGTAAGGAAAGTATGGGCTGTCCTAGAAGTCGCTCAATGACATCATCACCAAATTTGCAAACTTGCCAAAAAAGCAAATAAAAACAGCCAAAATATGTTTAGACCTACATTTTTTTTTCTTCTGTTCATTCTTGGCAAAAGTGACCCAAAGGAGAGACTTGTCCGCCAATGAGAAACGAGGGAGGGGCACCAGCTGCTCATTGAGAAGAACAAGACGGATATGACCGCTCACGTCAACGTCTCAGGACTCCTGGGCATGTTTTTGGTGGTTTCTGTCCACAACTTCTTGTCCTACACGATTTCCTTCGTGCAAATTTGAGCATCACTGCTCCAGCATCTGGAAAAAATAGGTTTGTGTATCCAATTTGGAGAGCTCTGACCTGTGGGAGCTGAGACACAACTGAGCCGGTGTGAGTTAACACGTTGACTTGAATAGAAACTGATCAGAGCTGGTACCAAGATGGAGCAGAGCAGGACTGGAGACGCATCTGGTGTATTTGGGCCCTAACAGGTTTTCCTTCAGTATTGTCCTAAATTAAGCACCAGAAATCAGACCCACAGCATGATGCTGGGACCAGCTGGTTTCATGGTGGGGATGGTGGTTTCAGGTTGATGCAGAGTGTCTGGTAGGAGTTTTGCTCGCTGGCCAAAAAGTTAAGACAGTTAACACCTTTCTTGTTGCCGCTCAAAGTGATTTGTGGAGTCCATGACTAAAATCTGAGCTGTAGATCTCTGCAGCTCCTCCAGAGTTACCGTTGGCCTCTTGGCTGCTTCTTTCATTAATGTTCGGCCAGTTTGGGAGAAAACGTCCATGCATTTAATGAACTCCATTTCATCTCTACAGTGTTTGCAGTCTGCAGAGCTCGTTTCCTGACTGGGGGTTTAATTATAACGTCTGCACAGATGGTCAGTGATGTAAATACTGGCACGCAGACTGAAGCATCCTGGAGTAACGGAGACTTGATTAAAAAGACTCTCTGATCGAACAAAAGAAAAACGAACACAAAGTCTGAATGAACAAGGAGGCTCATGACACCACACAGAGTGTTTTTTTTCCTTGCCACCGATCTGTCCCCGAACAAGCAATTAAAAGACCACCTGCCAGGAAGTGTCCCCATTGATCAGATGCAGCTTGATGTAAGTGAGTGTGCACACGTGGCTGTGAAATACCACGGGGTGAAGGGGAGAGCCAGAAAGACAGAGAAGGAGTGACATATAGGAGCCATCATGCTGAGTCGGGATCAGTGGGAAGACTGAAAAAATGTCCTCGTGGTCTTGATACATACATTAAACCTTTCAACTTTAAAATATGAAGTACGCCTGGACACTGGGTGAAAACAGGCTGTGATATGTCAGGATGCTGAGCTACAACATACAAGAAAACTGGTCCAAGCCGTTGGGTAAAACTGGAGATTATTAATCCAGAGTAAGGCAAGAGAGTGCTTGAGTAAAACCAGATCCACATGACCAATCAGCCTCAGTAAAGCGTGGATTATGCTCCTGCACTGACTCTACACACCTGATCAAAATTTAAAAAGCAGCTGAAAAATTGTAAGAATTTACATTTTGCACCGTTGGATCTTAAAAAGGTTCAAAGTAGAGTTTCAAAATGCAAAAAGAAGAAATGGGAGTGAGAAAAAACTGATTTAATTCAAAAAAAAAAAGAGAGAGAGTGATTTATTGCAAACAACAAAGGGAAATAGTTGGTTCATCAGCTGATCAACAGTTTAAGAGCACACCTCAAAAACCCGGAAAATGTCCTGAAATATAAATCAAAGTGTGAAAATAGGACTCAGTCATTAGGAGCTCCACTGTTCTTGTTGATCTTTTCAAAAATTGGTTTGGGCATGCTTGATGTTTCCAGGAGGCTCATTGGAACGTTGCTCCAAGTGGTGAAGATGGCTTCACGGTAGGGTTGCCAACTTTCTCACCACTAAATAAGGGGCAGGTGCACGGTGCCACGGTATTCTTATTCAACTGGAAACATAGCAAGTGTTTATATTCTCTTTAATCCTGACTGTATCATTTTTTAACCTCACATGAATAAACTTTAAAGGAACCACAGTTTGGCTCTTTACATAAAAAAGGGGAAGAAAATGAAATGCAAAAGAGGAGTATGACCTTTGCAGGTTTATCCATGTTTGCCTTTGCCAAACCAACCAGACAACACTTAACATTACCTTAACTTGATTTTTTTTTTTTTTTCTTTTTTTTTTTTTGTGCAGTATACAACTGATGCACGTGAGGAGGCCTGTGATTGGATGACAGGTGGTGTGATTGGCAGACAATCTGCCACTGCCTTTTTATGATCTAGGATTTGTTGAGTGCAGTCCACTATATTTACAGATTTAATTGTCAATATACGGGACAATTGCAGTCCCGTATGAAACAAACCAATTCAGCCCAATATCCGGAATGTCTTGGCTGATACGGGACAGTTGGCAATCTACTGTCTGGAATTGTTGTCCATTTTTGTAAACTTGGAAATGAGGCAGGCTCTGAGCCTCCCCACTAACAGCTGTAGGGCGCTTGCCTGTCAGTAATAAAAAAATCCCCACCCCCGTTCATTGTTTTAGGTTTGAACCAGGCAGAAAAAAATAAAAGTTTTTTTAATGCTGTAAAAATCAGGGTTTTTTTGACAGAGTGTGTTTGTGGTCTCTGGTCTTTCTGCAGCCAGCCTCAAGTGGACACACCAAGAACTGCAGTTTCTTGCACTTCCACATGGCTTCATTTCTTACTACCAGAGCTTGCTGCTTGATGCTTTCAGTGACTTCTTGTGTACATCAGAACTAAACAGCACCAACAGGTGATTGGCTGATTGGCTTGATCCGTTAACTTTACCATATGAAGTCATTGCCTCTGTGAC
>CM061158.1:4497988-4690488 GCA_030710495.1 Labroides dimidiatus | reverse complement strand
ACATGAAACAAGAATGTGCAAAATAAGGAAAACTTTACAGACATGATAGTCTTTAAATTTCAAGGAATTTGTCTTGGTCTGTTGGTGCAATGGTTAAAAACACAAAACAAATAGCATAATGTTAATAATGTCAAGAATATAAAGTGTTTGCATGCAGAAGTGAAGATCAAAAAAGATACAAATATCCACTAAGAGAAGATGAGATTAAAATATGTACAGAATAACTATTTGTTAAAGTGGGAAGTGTGCCTGACAAAATAAATAAATGACAAGTGTCTCTGGGGGGTCAGTGGGGGTCAGGGGCTGTGTTAATGAGACCGGCTGCAGATGGGTGAGGAGGAGCGAACATTTCAGTCATGAACAACTTCCCTCTAAGGCCCCTCTAAGAGTTGGTTCTTGCCAAAACTGATGATCTGGATCAAAGTAAGAGCCTGGATTCCTCCAGGTGCCAAACCATGTCTGATAAAAACAGAAAATCAACCAAGACCTACAGATTTATTAAGGCCCAACCATTTCCTAAACCTAACCGCTTTCAGTGCCTAAACTTAACCACCTAGCGCCGGTTTAAGAACAATAATCATATGTTTGAACCTTTGATGTTTGATTTCAGTTGAGTCATCAAAACAAACCGAATCAAACCTGTCCAGAGCCGCTCTTTGATTACTAAACTACAGGCTGTTTCTTTAAAGGGATGGTTGGGTTTTGAATCTTCTCCCACCATCAGGATTGTTAAGAACGTTGAGTTTAGGCCGCACCTTCTGACGCCTCAGCTCGTGAACTTTGGCATCAACATTAGCATCGTTGGCTTCGAGCAAACGCTGCTGACAGAGCTGACCTTTGAGGGATCAGAGCAATCAAAGGTCAGCTGAGTGTGTTGCACCAACACATACTTATATGACACAGGTTCACTGAACAGCAGTTTGCACTCCGGTACATCAACATTAACGATAATAAAAGAGAAGAAAGTCAATCACAGGAGTGTTGTTTTACCTGTGGTGTCTGACAATGTTTACATCTGTGCATTACAGATTCACTTTTCATTTAGAAGCATTGAGGCAGAGATTACCTGCATAAACTGAAGGAAGTGAGGGCAGAAAAATCAGTTAAAGTGACCCGTGGGAAATGATGTAGTCACAGGAAAAAGAAACATGAAAGTAAATCAGCTGCTAAAGTCTGGTTCAGGTTTTTTTTTTTCCAAATAAACATCAAACAAATTTATGTAAAATGAAATGCTGAATTACGCACATCCCTGATCAAAGTCCAGGGTTGTATCGACGCTTTATCTCGTCTTTGCACCTTCGTACTGATGCTGCTGTTGCATCAAATCCGTGTCCAACCGTCAGTTGCATAATTTGGTTAATTTGGTCCTCACAAATGGTCAGTTTTCTGCAGTGTTACGTGCTGCGTAAACATCAGCAAACTCTGCTTCTGACCAAGGAAAATGTTCTCCATTAGGGGGCGATATGAGACAAATACGTCAGCATGTGTTTATGGCAAGATCAGGATCTGGATTTGATCAGGATTGGTTTTCATGGTGATTATTTTAGGCGGTTAAGGTTAGAGTTAGGTTACACCTTTGAAAGAAGCCACATGTTGACTGTACTTGTGCACACATGCATGTGCACAAAGAAAAGCAGCGCAAACTTGTTGGTGTTCCAAAGTGTGATTTCTTATTTATTTCATCCTAGAAGACCTCCACACACACTTTAACACCCCTGATGCCAGCACAGTGATGGGATGACTCAGTGGGGTATAATTATCTGGTCTTATTCTCTCTTTGCTTTCTGCCAACCCTCCTCTCATCCTCTCCCAGGGCAGGTGAAGGACGAAGCACCTCCACCTTTCTAAAGCTGATATACATTCACCAAACTAAGCCGTGCTCTCTGCTCCGTCCCCTCTGGAGGAACCCTGCTGCATCTCAATTGAGATCTTACACTTTGGGCTTCCATCAAAAGCTCAGCAGGGACTTTAAAAACCTGTTAGTAACCTTGGAAAGAAAAATTAAAATTAATAACGAGATTGTGAGATTGTGCCAAAAAAGGAAATTATCACCTGGCTGGTGGCCGACAAAGCTTTGCTTCAGGAGAACATTAGAGACGTCTTCAGGTGTTAGCATTAATTGTATGGAAAATATATATATACATATATATATATATATATATATATATATATATATATATATATATATATATATATATATATATATGTAATTACATATTAATTATTATTAAATTACTTATATATATATATATATATATATATATATATATATATATATATATATATATATATATATATATATATATATATATATATATATATATATATATGGAGTCCATTTCCATTTTTTACATCCATGGAAGAGGCATTGCTAATGTACCTGTTGCATTTAAGGCAAAAACATAGAAACAAGGTCCTCATTACCTGTTAAAAAGTTCCTCCAATTTTATTTCTTCTTCATGCCTCACTGGAGCTACATACTGGGTGGTAACAGCAACACCGCCCCCATAGTTTCCAGTGGTACTGCTCCTTTTGGTCCATATCTGTAGGCTTTATGGATATGTGCAGAAATATGGACGAAATGAACCCAGAACATGGACAGAAGGTTCCGTCCAGATCCGTATCCGTGTTTAACGTTGAGTATAAATGGGCTTTTAGCTGGACTCAGAACTGAAGCATTTCTCTCTCTTGGTGTGGGCGTAATGAAAACTACTACACTCATCTACACTGTGTCATTCTCAAGATAAATCCTCAACTAATCAATTCAGATAAGAGCCGTCTTCATGCCTCGCATGTTCACGCTCAAACCTTTCCCTGACAGCAGCTTTTCACCCGCCACTGCTTTTAATGCCACTTTTATTCACATATGTTGGACAAAAAGTATGACAGATTATGGAGAATAAGTCAAGCTGTGGAGCTATAAATGAAAACCAAAGAGCAAAGAGTTCCCTCCATCTACTGGAAACTTAAAAAGGGAGTTTTGTGCTTTTTTAAGTCTTTATTCTGTCCCTCTGGTGCCTCCGTAGTATCTTTTAATGATTTACAGCTCAACAAAAAATCCCCATTTTTCGCTCCCTTGTGTTTTAGAGAACCCTTATTTCAGCCACACTCTGATGCACTGTCTCTTTAAGGCTCTCTGCTCCACAGACCCCCTTCATTCTGATTGGAAAGCCCTCTGGAGGCTCATTAGGAGCAGAGCAATGGGCAGATCATCCCCCAGTCTTCATTTCTAAATCCTCCACGGGTGATGAAAACAACCTCTCTGAGCATCTCGATGACTGTCACTGAGTGGACATAAATGAGAATCTGAAGCCGGGGAGCGGAGTCCATCTGAGTGTGTGCACAAATTGACCTCGATCTGAGAGAGAGAAGATTGATGTCAAAGGTCAATCAGAGACGAGAAAGACACTCCTCAGAGTGACCATGGGTGCGTCTCAAAGCGCCAAAATGCAGCCTCCTCTCTCCTCTCTCCTCCGCGGCACCGGAAGTACTTTCTGAGGCGCCATATTGAACGGTGTCCCAAAGCGTTATTTGTGGCCAGAGGAGAGAGGAGAGAGGAGGGAGGAGGTTGATCGGAGGAGCGATAATCGAGGATACACAAGAGCTGCCTTTGCGGAAGTCTTTTCACCCACAGACACGCCCCCATATGGGATATCACTCACTGACTGGACGCTGCAGCAGCTCAGCCTTGAAACTCTGAAACTTCTGATCACCGGAGTTTAATGAGAGCGAAAAGACGGAGCTGAAAACAGTCAGTATCCAGAGGATAATCCTGAAACAGGTCATAAAGCCGGGGTTAAAAAAGATTGATGTGAGTTTAAAGCACAAAATACTGAAGACAGCCGTCATCAAATCAGTATAACAGAGGATCACTGCTGAGTTTATAAAACTGTTCAGGTCAAATTCATCATCTAACAGAAAAATAATTCATAGAGTGCAATAAAAAAAGACTGAAAATAAATATTGGTCATCAGTTATTTCTCTCCTTCATTTTCTCGCTCATTCTCGTTTTCTTTATGAAGAGGATTTAAGTCAGAGAAAAAACAGCTGTGAGGTTTGTAAAGAGTAACGGGATTTCTGTTTTCTCTGAGATCTAATAAATAACTAATATCCAGAGTTCCTGAGACATCATAAACTAGGTTATATTAATAAGTTTCAGGGTTCGCGATCAGATACACTCTAGGCTGAATAATTAATAAATAATCTAATAATGACGCATTTTAGCGGTAAAGTGATCCGTGTGCTTCTAAACAGGACACAGAATAAACAGAGGTCAGGTTTTCTTCATGTGAAAGCGTTTGTTAAACAGGTTAAAAACACAGACAAAGATCTGTTACTGTTTTTATTTGATTAGAGTTATTACAGCGCACATGAGCAGACACATAAACAGCTGTTAGAGCTGACTGACAGATGATCCACCGGCTATCAGCTGATGCCGTCATCACCAAAACATGTCGCTTCATGTGACGCTCCCGAGGAGAGGACGTCCCAATGCTCTTAAAACGAACCTCCTCGACTCCTCGACTCCTCTCTTCATTTCCTTGCATCTCTCCCATGCATCTCTGGTGGGAGGGACTAAGACGCAAGTGAACGACGCAAGTGGAGGAAGGAAGGATGGACATTTGGCGCTTTGAGACGCACCCCATGGTGACCATGAGGACACTAATGACATCACAGACAGTTTGACGCAGAAGATGAGAGGCAGCAGAGAGAGGAACAGTCACAACTGGTATTTGTAGCTTTATGAGGACGAACTCTTGTATATTGATCCATTTCATCGGGACAGTTCTTTTTAATCCAGTTTTGCAAATATAAAACATTTTCCCACAGGTTTTAGTTGTGTTTAGTCAGTGTAGTTTCTCTGCATGAACCAAACACCACCATCTCCTCTGACTCTTTCCTCCGCTTACCAGGAGAGACCTGATCCCACACATGTTGTTGTTGTTGTTGTATTTGTGGGTCTTCTTCTTGTTATGACTGTGAATCATAAATAATGTATCGCATGCTGATCTCTGTGTGTGTAGCGCAGAGGTTTTTCTTTTCCCTCCTGTCTTTCCGCTCCTCTGCTTTACACAGGTGGTGCGTGGTGATTGGACGGCAGCAGTGGGCGCACCAGCTGTTGATTGGTGGGATGCTCTCCCCTGGTGGGCTGTGATTGGTTGCTAGCTGATGGCTGCTTTTTCAAAAGAGGGCTGCAGAAGCGGAGACGCCCTCCTGCCTCACCTCCAACGTTTCATGAAAAAGGTTTTTTTTTTGTTGTTTTTTTTTATTGAGAATCGCTTAAAAATCAAAAGTAGTTAATTAAAGCGAGTTGGGTAAGTAGGGGAGAATAGCTAAGGGTTGGTAGTTTTATCCTGTTTTCATTTAGGGAGTCAGTGCAGGTTTGTATATTTTTTTTCCCTCATAGAAGCAGGTAAGATTTTTTTATTTAAAGACTGTTTTGTTTGTTGTTTTAAGCCATCTCTCCCCGAGGTAACTTTGGTGATGTTTGTGAACTAAAACAAACAATTAAATTTCTGTTTACCGACCGCAATCGTGTTTCCGTTTCCTTTTATTTTGGCGGTGAGAAAGGAGTGGTTGCCTTCATGTTCCACCTAGAATCCCCATGACTGGGTCGTAACATTCTAGACTGTGAAATGTTGAGTGTCGCTTAGCATACAATGCATTAGTCTGCACTCTGCTGCATAAGAAACACTCTTCAAAACAAAGGCACAGAGTTGTTTTCTTTTTATTATTTATTTATTTATTTATTTATTTATTTATTTATTTATTTATTTATTTATCTATTTAGCCAAGGCAAAGGCCGTGACCCACTGGAAACACGTCCGTGATCCACTTCGGATCAGTTGAGAATCTCCGGTCTAGATGTTCTGTCACTGCAGACTGCAGTGAGAACTCAAACACAGGCAGCCATGTTTGTTTGCTCATGTATAAAGGATGAAGCTGGCAGGTGGTCAGCGCTGAAACTCAGACAGCAGGAGGTCGCGCTGAACACAAACCGAGGACTGAAATATTCAGTGATGTTTGGAAACAGTGGAATTTGTGATCGCCGTGCAAATGAGGACGCCGAAGTGCTGCTGAAATAATGATGAAGGCATCATGATGAAGAGGAGGGTGGTGGACACAAACATTTCACAGGTCATTTATGACATCAGGATAGACGGACTGGAAACCGGTGGAGCGTCTCTCTTTAGCTGTCATAGGTTAAATTCAGAGCGTTTAGTCAGCTAGTCGGCTCATATGACTAAACCATAAAAACTAACAGTTATTGCTGAAGTTGTGAATTTATATTTCTACGGCTGTCAAAAGATAAACTTTTTGAACTGAGATTAATCGCAATACTGTGATTTCTTTTTTCCTTTTGGAGCCGAGGAAAACTTTCAATGTCTTTATTTAACGTTAGCAGATTTTCCTTGTTTCAAAAACAAAAGAAAAGAAAACGAAAAAATAAACTTACTTGATTTGTGACTCTCTACCTTATATTATTTGTAACATCAACTTTTCGTCAGCAAAATGTCAAATGATGAACTTAAGTTAATGGGTAGAACTAGGAGTAAGGATATAACATGTTGTACCAGCTCCACTGTTTGTTAATCTTCATAATTCCCACAGTGTTGACAGTCAGTGAAGGCATCAGGAGGGCTGTGAGCTGCATGGGAAGAAAGGCGGCGTTGGGGAAGTTGTTGATTCACTTGCTTATTCATTTGATTTTTATTAGTTGCCATGGTAACGGCCGACACTGACCGCTTAATAAAACTCTTGTGTTCACGTATCGGCTCGTCATCCTGCAGCGTCCGCACAGACGTTACAGTGAGTGAGTTACCGTCAGTGCAGAGCCAGAGAAGTGAGAGGAAAGGTGTGCTTGTATTGTTTTCCAGCCACTCCTGTCCCAAACACTACCACAATACTCTGCCCCACCCTCACCACGCCCCCATAAAGCTGTGCTGTAACAACCAGCAAGCGCTTCTTTGGAGAGAAAACAGGAAGGAAGAGGAACGAGGTCAAGAGAGTGAAAAGCTGTCACTGCTTAAACAGGCTGACCTCGAGTGTTTACATGATGACGGAGGACATGACGAACAAAAGGTGTTTTCACCCAGAGAGGAGACCTTCCTGACCTTACCACGGAGGTTTTATAACGTGGAAATGTCCTCACTCCAAAGGAAGCACGGTGAAGGCTTCAGCCTGAAGACCTCTCATCATGGAGATGTAATCTCTTCTGCGTCAATCCTACAAATCCAAACAGGTATAAGGAAGCACAGTGAATAAATACATCCTGTCTCAAGAGGAGAGGCAACCAATGAGATTTAAGGTGACCTTCCCCTGTGGATCCATGTGAAGTAGAAGTATACGTTGAATTTATTCACGAGCGTCTCACAGCACTGGAGTGCCGTCCTCCAGTTAATGCAGTTCAGCTCTGAGAGCTCATCTTTGATGTATGGGCTCCTCTTCTCTACGTCCTCGTCTCTCCAGCTGTTGCCTGGGAGCTGGGGATGAATCACAGAGGAGTAAACCTGCCCCGCCTCGTCCTTACCACCAGGCATCAGGTGGAGGAACCTCGCGCTCCAATCTCAATCAGCTGGAGGACTCGTGGAGAACAACAATCAGGATTCAAAGCCCAGCAGCTGGAGATGAACCCGGCAGTATGACTGTCTGTGTTCAGCATGGAGCTCGGGCTCTTAAAAAGACATGAAGCTGTGTTTAGTTAATGAACGAGGACAAAAGTGAGTCACTTCAATTAGTGCTCGCCTGTTTCATGGATTATTTTAACTGTTTCAGGCACTTCAAAGCCTCTAAAAGGAGGAACTGGAGTCTTTCCAAACATGCTTTGACGTGTAGGTGGGGAAACAACTCAACGCTTCATTACATCACATCAGCTGTGACATGGCACTGACGGGACAAAACAAGTTAAATTTCTCCTTTTTTAGCACTAAATCTGATAAAACACAAACTGAACTACTCTAAATGTGTACTGATCCATCTCAGGTAACTTTATTTCATTTTTTAAAGCTTCCTAAGTTGAAGATGGTTCCATTTTTTTCCCAGTCCTGTTACCAAAACTCATGTGAGGTCTAAAAATAATGTTTCAAAGTCTGTCAGCTTATTTCCTGCTGTTTTTCTACAGCACTTTGTGGGAGCTTGGTTCCCTGTAAGAATTATATTCACATTGTCAAACTGATCTGAAATCTCAACAACTGAAGTCATTAAAACTCAAAAAAATCTGCTCTCCAGAATTTCAATTTGCAATATATGTAAAGAATTACAATATAATATCCTACATAACGTTGATATATCGCCCTATATTTAAAGTAAATACACAGCAGGAGTTTCACCAAATTGTCCCAAATGTAAAAGTCATGCAGGCACCTGGTTGCACTTCCGGTAGGAATGCAATACAATCCAGGAATTCTGGAGGGCAATATGTGCAAACATTAGTGTTGCAATAGGACAACAGATATTGTAGAAGATTTTTTCACAGAGAAAAATGAGTGCAGCTTGCTGAGTTCTCAAAAATGCAACACGCATCACGCATGCATCACTATAGACTCCAGTTGTCTCCCAGAGTGCAGAACAAAGCCATAAATCTGTTGACCTTTGCCCTATCGAGACGCCGTTCAGGCTGGCCTGGCCACGATGCTGAGGCTCGCAGACGTCTGATCTTCGATGACCAGCTGGACCCCGAAAGAGCCATGTCTTAAAACTCAAAGATGCATCAACCACCTTTGGAATTAATGCAATGGAAGGAAAACTGTTGCAACCAGGTTCAAAACCCAAGTATATAAGCAAACTCATGATGACACCTTTGATTAATGCTCAATTCGATTCACAGCAGAATCTTCAGTATGACCACAGCAATCCGTCTCTATTCTTAACCCCTGCATAGAACAGGAAGGATCTTCCCTCCTTATAGGGAGCTAACCTAAAGAAGACTTGTCTTTCGACAGCGACGACCAATCCGGAGACAGGAGTGAGGAGAAAATAACCGTCCTCCGGGTTATAAGAATGCTCTTTGTTGATCATGTTTTCAGCTGCTTGGAGTGATCTGCAGAAGCTCACAACTCATTTACTTTGTTCAGATACGTTTGCTTTGAATAAAGTATCTCGGATTCAGACCGGCCTCTTCTGATGATTGGACTCCTCGTGTGTGTTCTCGTGTGTGAACAGAACAGTTCAGTAGTTCAGTAAGTTTAGCCTGTCAGATTCAGGGCCTCACCTGGCCTGCTGTCAAGACACGAGAAACTCCACGAAAAAGGCTGAGATTCAATAATATCCCCAAATCCACTTCTATGTTTGCTTGGAAGTGTCCCCAACTTACTTAAACGACATGAGGAAGTGATTCAATCATTATTAATGCTGGCAGGGAAAGCAATTATGATGAAATGGGTAGGAGACGACCCGCCCTCTGTCTCTGAACTAAATGGACACACGCTTGGAATGAGACACTATGGAAATCTGACCCATATAAAAAAAAAATTCTTCACTTGACTGACTTTCATACTGTTTGAATTTGAGAATTGAGCTTCTCTCTTCTATTTACGGACCAGTCTGGAACAAAAAGAACCCCTCAAAAATGTCAAAATGCTAAAAAAAAAAAACAGCATTAAGTTAACTAATATTCAGACTAATAAATCAACTGACAAGTGGACTAGAGGACTCTACTGGCTCCTGGTCCTGGTCGTCAGTCTTGTTACTCCTCATTTGAGTAACAGATCTGAAAGTAACAGGAATGAGTTATAGAACCAAATGGGAACAACGTACACAAAAGCAACCTTCATTTTTAGTTGAAATGCTTAAATTATGTTTTATTTGTGTCAAAAAAAAATAGAAAATGATGTTGATAAATGTCTGTTAAAATCTATTTTTCAACAACAAAGACAAGGAGCACTCAGTCCAAACTGTTTGGGGCTTTTAGAAACGGCTTTGACCGGCTTTAGATGGCTTTGTCTCGAGAACTCGTCTCCTTTAAGAGTCAACAAATTCATCTGCAGTGAAATAAAGCACCATCAAACCAGCACAGGCTGAATCTCCTCCATGCTAACAGGCTAACATGCTAACAGGCTAACTGCAGAGCTACAAACTGCCCTCTACTGGTCTGGTGCTGTTTTGCATAACCTGCCCAGGTCTTCACCTCTGCTGTCAGACCAACAACGGGCCACAGGAACCATTTAGTTCTGGAGAATGTTTTACAAAGGTACTAAAAGTTCCTGAACCATGTGGTCCAAACGCAGCTTAATCTGTCAAAACACAATCATTGTTTTCCTCTGACAGGCGTTCAGCGCTCTGTTAGACACTTTTCATACGACCGTCTGTCCATCATGCATCTGTTACTGCAGGTGCATTTGAGGACAGTCGTAAAAGTGAAACACAGTCCTTGTATTTTGTGTCCATAACACTTTTATTTGAAGCCAGAGATTAAAAATAGAGCAACAGTGTCCACAGAAAGAGGATCTTTCCCTGACACTTACTGAAATGACTTCAGGAGGGGTTTTTTCAAACAACAACAACAAAAAAATGACAGACAGCATTAATCCTTTGTGAATTCTACTTGTCTGGTCAGAAAGGATTGAGCAGCTTTTGTCCAACCTGTGCAAATGAGTCATAAAGTCAGCGTCTTTCAGCCTGTTAGCAGAGGATTAGGATCACTTGGGGACCTCTAATAGTTTGTCATCCGTGTGTATGTGTTTTTAATCACGTGCATGTCTTTAACTCGTGGAGTTAAACTCCAGGGGAAATCATCCACATATTTTAGGACACACAGACATCCTCTGATGATGATAATCCTGTCAGAATTTCATCTCAGTCATTTTGAGATTCGGCTGAATCTTTGCTCAGAGAGAGAACAAACTAAATCCATCACAGATTATTGTATCCGAGGCTCGATGGATGAGAACTTGCAGGATTGAGGAGTTCTCCAGGTCCCTTCAGTCCACCTGCACAGGCCTACAGACTGACAGCACATGCATGATTTAATACAACCACAAGACAAAGAGTGATTATATGTATGAGGTGTGCAGTAAAGGACATTTTTTCTTTGAACAGGTTGCATGAGGAGGAAAAAAGACCTCAGCATTTTATTCTGTTTCTTGGCATCAGGGAATAAATCACCTTTGCAGTCACTTTCAAATACCTGAGACTGAGAAAGACTGAGAGGATAGTTCTGTCACAGGTTTCTGATTCACCTTCTTGGTGAAGGGTCTTCCTCTTGTCTTGGATCAACCACACTCAGAGAGAATTTTAAAGAGGGGGTATATAATAATAATAATAATAATAATAATAATAATAATAATAATAATAATAATAATAATAATAATAATAATAATTTAAATAAAATAAATAAATAAATAATAAAACAATAAAATCTCTATTCTTCTCTCGCTGGAGTTTCAGTTGCTCATTAGTTAAGATACAAACCAGGCGTCCAATCAGAAAACATTAGGAGTGTAAGCAGCAACCTCCATGTAGTGCAGTTCCTAAAGCGTCCACTAGAGGCTGTCACCAAAAGTGACGCAATGCTCAAAGAGTCTCATGTTAAAACGTCAGCAGAGATTTTATTTTATTTTTTTTTAAAAGAATCACCAGAAATGTGAGAATCATTTCTGCGAATTGTTAAAGCAGTTAAACTACCAATGTAGTATTTTTACTTGATTTACAGCTAAAAGAGAAAAAAAAATCCCTATTTTTCTCTCTGGTGTTTTAAAAAACCTTTATTTCAGCCTCTGTTTGAAACACTTTGTTTTAGCTGCTGTCTCTTTAAGACAAAACCCCCATCCCTCTCATTGGCCAGCCCCCTGGAGGCCAGTCAGGGGCAGAGCTATGGGAAGACCTTGGTGTTTGAGGCCCATCTCTCCAACATTTCAGAAACCAGTTAAGAGTTCCTTGTGTGATGACCTGATCATTTCAGCAAGTCTCATGAAGATGTAGTAAAGATCTCGTAAAGCAGACCTCGTGAGATAAATATTGTGATTTGTGAAGCAGATCATGTGATCTCATGAAGCAGATCTCGTGATCTTGTGAAGCAGACCTTGTAAAGTAGATCCCCTAAATCAGATCTCTTAGACTTGTGAAGCAGATCTCGTAATCTGATGAAACAGATTTTGTGATCTCGCGAAGCAGATCTTGTGAAGGTGATCTTGTGTTCTCATGAAGCAGATCTCGGGAAGCAGATCTCGGGAAGCAGATCTTATCAAAAAAATCTTGTGTTATCATGAAGTGGATCTCATGATCTCATGAAGTAAATCTTGTGTTCTCATCAAGCAGATCTCATGTTCTCAGGACGCAGATCTTGTGTTCTCAGGGAGCAGATCTCATGTTCTCATGAAGCAAAACTCATGTTCTCATGAAGTGGATCTCATGTTCTCATCAAGCAGATCTCATGTTCTCATGAAGTAAAACTCATGTTCTCATCAAGCAGATCTCATGTTCTCATGAAGTGGATCTCATGTTCTCATCAAGCAGATCTCATGTTCTCATGAAGTAAAACTCATGTTCTCATCAAGCAGATCTCATGTTCTCATGAAGTGGATCTTGCGTTCTCATCAAGCAGCATCTCATGTTCTCATGAAGTAAAACTCATGTTCTCATCAAGCAGATCTCATGTTCTCATGAAGTGGATCTCATGTTCTTCTGAAGTGGATCTCATGTTCTCATGAAGCAGATGTTATGTTCTCATCAAGCAGATCTCATGCTCTCATCAAGCAGATCTCAAGTAGATCTCGCAAAGCTGATCTTATGACGCAGATCTCATGAAGATCTCATATCATGTTTTCGAATGAAGCATTTTGATCAGTTTACAGACAGATTCAGGGAATTGTACAACACATGAATATGTAGGGGTTTGAATATCTGCACATGCTCAGTCTGAACATCCAGCGTTGAGACTTTAGATCTATGTTTTTGATATGGGGAAGCAGAATACTCCCTCTTTAATTAAATCTCAGAATGCAGTACCAGCTTTGACCTTTAGGGGTCCCTGGCTACTTACTTAATTAAAAATGGATGTAAGCAAACTGTTTAACTGAATAAGAGACTTTTTTTCTGTGGTTGTGTTTCAAAGATGACAATTTAAGACAGAGCCAAAAAATGAGACATTTTTTTTCCCTGACAGAATAAAAACACAACAAACGAAGTCCAATGACGTATGTCTTCGTTTATCAGATAACTTGAAAATAAATTCAGTTAGACTTCAATTTGAATACAACAAAAACATTTTATCTCAACATATTTTAGAGATGCTGACATCTCATCCCAGCATTTAGACGCACAAAGGAAGCAAACAGCACGGAGCTGCAGAGCTTCACGTTCGCTCTTAACAATCAGAAAGGACCTGTGAATCATGTTTTTTGGCAAAGCAGGTTTCAGCGGCGGCACATGATGCACGTCTCACACACTCTGAGTGATTCCTCCCCTCGGGGTAACCTCCCTCTCTCATTACAGCGTATGAATATGAAAGAGGCGTGAGGCCGTTGCCTGCAGAGTGACTGACAGCTGCTTGATCAGTTGTAATGACAGCGGTCGGCACACACACACACACATACATGCTCCAAAACACACCTGCACATCTTGATGACATGGAATGAGAACACACTAAAACACCTCTCTCTCTCTCTCTCTCTCTCTCTCTCTGAGGTCTCTGCAGTCTGTAGACGTCTTGTGGTCCCATAAAGACTTTGCAGTGAGCCTCTGAGACACTCTGCTGACAGTCAGAGCAACAGAATAAAACATTTACAGACACTAATGTCTCAGGGGGTGAGATCAGACATCTTCCCTGTCTCTGCATCTCAGCTGCTCTCTCTACAGTTTGTACCTGAGGGGGTGGATGTGTCAGCTTCACATTATTTAACTTATTTAAAACTACTTCAGTTGGAATATCTCACATTATGTGTTAATTGGAAGAAGAAGCCTTAAGAGCAGGAGTAACTGAAGCGAGTCGCGAGGAATAATCGCACACTTGACCTTTAAGAGTCAGAGTCAGTTATCTCACTTTGTAAAACGCTGACATGCATGAGTCATCCTGTGTTCCCTCAGAAATCAAACAAAGTCCCCACCTAAGAAGAAAAACGAAGCTTCCATAAAGGCCTGACCTGCAGGATGATCTTCAGTCAGCGTTTCTCTTTAGTACTGGTCGAAAGGTGGGAATCTTAACACGTCCACTGTGTCGACACTTTAAGGAACCTGCATTTGGTCATATGAGTGTTGAAGTGAAATCACACCCAATTCACACATCCAGTGAGTGTGCCACGTACAGGGCCGTACTTAGAAACCACCTTTCACGTGCCACCAACGACTGCTCGCAGCTGTTCCGCTGCAGAGACACGACTCGTCAGTTATGCTAAGTTACTCCTTTTTTCTTCATGTTTGTCATGTCTGGGTTTATTTTGTAGTCACGTCTCTCCACTCGTTTCACTTCCTGCCTTGTTTTTTTTCCCGCCGTTGTGATGGTCATCCCCGCTCCTCATTGTTTCCACCTGTGTCCCATTACCTCCTGTATAACGTCTGCGTCCTTCCTTTGTCCTGTGCCAGATCGTTGTGTCTGGTCAGTCCCTGTGTCTACCTTGTCAGTCAAGCCTTTAGGATTTTTCTAGCTGTGCTGTGATTTTGTGTCTTTACTTTTCTAGTTTTACCAGCTCTGCTGTGATCTTTTGTGTCATTCATTTTTGCCTCCAGTGCGTTTGCTGTGTCTTGATTTGTTATTTCCTACCAAGAATTAAAGAGAAATGTTTGCAAATCAAGCTTTTGGGTCTTCACTGCCCGTTTCTGTCAGCCGATCTCAAATTTACCATCCTATATCAAAACCACGTCACTGGCACAGGGCCTGGAGTCATGAGCACATCAGATGAAATCCAACGACACAGATGAGGAAAAGTTTATCTTGGAGGTGGAAAACCATATAATTATGTACGACACTACACATCCTTTCTATAAAGACACCAACAGAAAGGAAAAGGACTGAAACTGGTGAAGTTTAGGGAGCTACAGGTGAGTTTAACATATTAGTTATCATGAAAGTTCGTTGTCATGGGTGTGATTCCAAATGTTGGGCAATAACGTCACTACAAACAGTGACGTTAGTACTTCAGCTACATTTTTTTCAGTAACTACATTATTTAGTGTCGTTGTTTTCATAATCAAACAACATTTCAATAGCTTAGCTGATTTTTTGTGTGTGTTTTGGTTATGTAGTTTAGTTTAGTTTAGTCCCTCCCTGGATCACAAGAAGAAAGGAAAAACCGCCGCTCTCTGAACGATCTCCCTCGCCCAGATCCCTTCATCTCGATCCATGGACGCTGGACTAACATGACTGACAAACACTGATCAACTGTTTTAAGGATACGGCTCCCCTCTGTGAGTAGTTTTCTTCTTCTTTAATTTTTCTTTTTTTGAATTGAATCGAATTTGAACTGGGGGTTTTTCTTCTCTGAACTGATTTTTTTTAATCCACTCTCACTGATTCCTGTTAACTCACTGCATGGCATAACATGCATTGTTTTAAAGAGTTATACCGGTAATGAATGTGGAGGTCCAGTCTGGTCCAAAATGCCAGGTCCCATTTTTTGTCCCAGACCAGCCCAGGGGACAAACCCATTTTTATTGATTTTTAACTCCAAAGGATCTGGTTGTAGACCTGTGATAATCTAAGTACTTTGTCTTTTAGTTGATGGAGTTGGAAATTCTCTACCTGTGCACCCATTTGGGTTGAACTTGAACGGTTTCTCTTGGCTGAAGATCTGTTTGTAAGCTAACGTTTGTCAGACCTGCAAAGATCCATTTAGTCTACTGCAAAAATAAAAAGAAGTCTCAGACTTGTTTTAATAAGATAAAACTAATATTGTCACCTCAGGAAATGAGTTCTGCTCATCTCTTATGCAGACGATGTGATTCTGTATTGTTCAGTACTGCTACTGTTGAAAATTTTACACCCCACCGCGAGTGGCCTTTAGGATGAACAACTGTCCACAAATGAATGAATAAAAAGACAGAAAACACCTCTTATGAGACTTCAAACTCTGCTGTAAGCATAAACCATGAAGAACCACATTGAGCCATAAAACAAAGAACAACTCAGGACGAAATTCACAAAACACAACACAGCAAACAGACAGCAGTCTCCATCCTAACAGCCTCCATCTCCAGATGTCCTGCTGAGGTTCTTAATCAGGTCCTCCTGATTGACAATCAGTGGATCCACCTGAGCAGAGCCAGAAGACAATCAGCCCTCATTCCACTGCACTAACAGATAGACAGCTTCAGAAATGAATTCAAACCTTTCAGTAAATTGTTTGCTGCCAGGGAGGACTTCCTTCTCCATTCAACATTTATGCCTACAGCGTGAACACTGAAGAGCAGGGCCTGTTGACTCCTTCACATAGGTCTCACCTGGACACACCTGTTTTTCATTCAAACACAAAAATTAACAAGATATAAACAGTCTGAGATGGAAATTTCTGATGCATTTCTGTAAAATCAGGAATCTAAAGCTGCAGGCAGTGTGTATGAAATATGTAGTATGTGTGATAAGGATTGGCAGGAAGGACCCAAACATACAACTCTGATTTATAAACAAAGTTTGAGCACAAGCATATCTTGGGAAAAAAAGAACTGGGGAATAACAATAACAAAGCAGGAAAAAAATCTTAGATATAAGTATTTGTTTTTTTTAAAAAAAGGATAAAACTAAGTAAGCAAAGGAACAACGAAGAATCTCAGTATCAAACTTACTCGTTCTGTAATACGAACAGAAAGGTTCACAAGATGGCACAGATCAGGGGAGTCAGACTTTTATACAAGACGGGTTAGTGATGAGAATTTCAGCTCTTCTAAAAGAGCCGGTTCTTTCAACTCTTCAGTGGCGCCTCAAAATTTGTGTTGCTTAAAAAGGATTTTATTACCAAAAATTATGTGTACAATAAATTACAAATGTAAAAAAAACCCATTAAACTGTTGGACTATTTACTCACGCAGTTGTTCACAAAGTGGTGAACCTCGCCCCATCCTTGCTTGTGAATGACTGAGCCTTTCAGGGATGCTCCTTTTACACCCAATCATGACACTCACCTGTTTCTAATGAACCTGTTCACCTGTGGAATGTTCCAAACAGGTGTTTTTGGAGCACTCCTCAACTTCCCCAGTCTGTTATTGACCCTGTCCCAGATTTTTTGGAACGTGTTGCAGTCATCAAATCTTTGTAGTGTATTTAATTGAATATAGGTTAAAGAGGATTTACAAATCAGTATATTCTGTTTTTATTTACATTTTACACAACGTCCCAGCTTCATGGGAATTGTAGTATCAGAACGAATCTGGTCCACAGTTCAAAACAGCTCAACAGTTTTTCACTGCATACCCTGAAGCCTGCTGATATCTGATTGGTCAAGCAGAAAACTTTTCAGACTTAAGTTCTGATTCCTGTATAAAGATTCTACATTTCTATGTACAATTTGATTAGAGAATTAGAGATTAGAGAATAAAAGAAGGGAGAAATGTGGAACAAAGGAGGAAAACAAAAACTCAAAACAGCTCACACATACTGGACTTATCCAGTCTCTGATCAGACCACTGTCAGCAACCCTGTACTGCCTTTAGCCCTCCATCAGACGATGAACCAAGGAATTATCAGCTCTGTGTCCCTGCAGTCGAGCCAGAGATGATTATGTCTGAATAATCTGCAGAAAAGACGTTTTGGTCGGAAACACTTTGAGGGTCAAAGTCCTCTAACGTGCTGTCAAACAGCTCAGAGAGTGAAGGATCCTGGAGGCTGCTCGCTGTCCAAGAACAAGAAAGAACCGTGAGATATCAAACCAGACGCCACCTCCATTAATCATGTGTCTGCAGGATGACCTCAGACCTCCTCCACTCCCTCTCCTCCTCATTAAAGCAGTCCAAACCCACGGGGGACGTGATCTGATCATCCTTACGTTCCAGGACGCCGTCCCTGCAGGCTCCTCCTGTCAGTTATCTCAGGGTGTGAAAACGGAGCTAAATAAAGCTCAGAGCTTTGATTACTCCTCTTAATGTATGCACGGGGAAATTAACTCTGGAAATAAACACTGAGACGTTGCATAAGAGCTGACTGGTAATGAGTTTCTCTAATTGTGAATCGAAATTTAGAGATTCCGGGTGTTTTAATCCACTCTGACCTACATATTCTGATTAGCAGCTTGCACTAAAAGAGGAAAAAAAAAACATGTTTTTACTCATTGTTTCAGAATATTTCTCTCATCAGTGTCAGGTTTAGAAAAGGAGCTGTTAATGTCTGATTTGAGGACTCAAACAGGAAGCAGAGCAGATAGAGATTCGTCGCTCGCAGCAGGAAAACTTCAGCTCACAGTGGAGGAACTGCAGGCCATCATTAGTTTCACAGTTTGAGAAAAGAAACACTAAAGACGTCTTCTCTGAAAACACTCCGGCTGCAGCTATGAAAATGTCTGAAACACACACACACACACACGCAGCTGTGTGTTGTACGTTTGATCGATGAGAAACATTAGCGCAAAGACTCCACGAAAAAACCTGCAGGGTTTATGTGTCAAAATGTGGCGGCTCTGCTTTATGGAGACATCCGCTCCAAATGAACGATTCTCCACTTTGTGGAAATCTGTTCCTCCTCTGAACGCTGACCCCCAGAGAAACACAAACTAAGTCTCAGTTTGTTGCTTTTGACCCGAGCAGTATTTGAAAAAGGCCCCGTCGTCGTTTTTCTCTGTCATTTCCATGGTGTCTGTGGTCTCTGTTGGTCTGTCGTGTCTGTCTTCTCTGTTGGACTGTCCTCTCTGTCCTCTCTGTCCTCTCTTCATGTCTGTCCTGTCTGCCATTGCTGCTGTGTCTGTTGTGTACATGGTGTCTGTTGTGTCTATTGTCTCTGTGTGCAGTCTGTTGTCTGTGGTTTCTGTAACGTCTGTGGTTTCTATCATGTCTGTCATATCTGTCCTCTCTGTCATGTCTGTGGTGACTGTCCTCTGTCGTGTCCGCCCTGTCTGTCTTCTCTGTTGGACTGTGGTCCCTGTTGGTCTGTCCTCTCTGTCATGTCTATTGTCTCTGTGTGCAGTCTGTTGTCTGTGGTCTCCGTCATGTCTGTGGTGACTGTTGTCTGTTGTGTCTGTTGTGTCTGCCCTGTCTGTTGACTCTATGGTGTCTGTCGTCCGATTGTCTCTGATATGTCTGTGCTGTCCATCATGTTTGTCATGTCCGTCGTTTCTGGCATGTCTGTGGTGACTGTCGTGTCTTTCGTCTGTGGTCTCTGTGGTGTCTGTCATGTCTGTGGTGTCTTTCATCTGTCTTGTCCGTTGTGGTCTCTGTCGTGTCTGTTGTCTGTCATCTCTGTTGTCTCTGTCATGTCTGTCTTGTCTGTTGTGTCTGTCGTGTCTTTCGTCTGTGGTGTCAGTTGTCTCTGTGGTGTCCATCCTCATTAATATATAATGTATGAAAACCAAACAGGCTCCTTCAGGCCTCTCAGACTCGGTCTTGGTGGGAACCATTAAACCGCCGCCCCTGTTTTTGGCTCCCATTATCCCCTCAGTCCTCCTCGAACACTCCGTTCTCCTCTGTCCCCTGCAGCAATCAGCTGATCTCTCTCCGTCTCCGTCTCCGTCTCTGTCCTCGTCTTTCGGCTCCGTCCTTGCAGGACGATCCTTGTTCCTGTTCAGTCTGAAGCTGTGCAAAGAGTTCAGACTTAAATATTTCACAGAGGAGAAGATCTTCTCAGTCTGTCTGGAACTTTGAATGTATTCTTTGTTATTTATCTGAATTTTTTGAAGTCTGGTTGTATAAAAAAGTATTCACTGAATCATTATGAGTTCTAGTGTGTAATTCTTCCCTTACCCAAACTTTGGGGAATTTTCTACACTTCCTGTTGGATTATGGGTTTAATTTGTTGTTTCTAGCAAGAATCTTTTGTTTTACTTGCAAAAGTACATTTTTTTATTTTCAAAAAAGTATCTTACAGGTACAAAGAGGGGTAAAGAAAACATCTCAAATAACTTTCTGACTTCCTCTTTAAGTATCTGTTGAAAAACTGAACAAACTCCTGATTTTTGTTTTGGTTTATGATTGAATTTTCTCAATGAGTCATAATAAGTCACGTTGGTTTTTTTTTGCTCTCTCCCTCTCTCTCTCAGGGTCTCAGGTCTATCCACCACTCTCCTCCTTTCTCTCTCTCCAATCCATCTTCCTCCTTCCTCTGTTTGCACCTGTCTCTATCTTTTATTCATGCATAGACCTTCCTGTCATCCTGAACCACGTCAGCCAGCCTGCTGCCACAAAACCCCGCCTGTGGACGAGAAGAGAGGGAAGAAAAGTTTAAAGGTAAATGAGTGTGCCGAGTTTAGAGGAGTGAGAGGAAACCAGGAGAGAATAATAAGAGGAGGACAGAGAAGTGACCGACAAATACTGAATTATTAACAGAGCCGGTCCTGAGAGACATGGTTTGAGCAGAATTCAAGTCTCACTGTTTGTCTTCACCCTGATTTACCTTAAGGGTTGGAGGCGAGACATCCTCGGGTACATGCGGTTTCCTCTTTCCAGCTTCACTTCATCTCCTGGTTAAAACTCTGAGGCTTCATACAGGAGCTCTTACAGAGCTTTAACACCTGCAGCACATGTGTGATGAGGTGATGTGTGAGTCATAGGAAGATCAAGACGTCATTGAAAATGAAATGAAATGAAGGAATGAATTAATATTTTATTTGGTTACAGCCTACAGTACAGTATATATATATATATACATACACGTATACACACACACTCACCGGCCACTTAATTAGGCACAACTGTTCAACTGCTTTTTAACACAAATTTCTAATCAGCCAATCATGGTCAAGACGATCTGCTGCAGTTCAAACCGAGCATCAGAATGGGGAAGAAAGGTGATTTAAGTGACTTTGAATGTGGCGTGGTTGTTAGTGCCAGACAGGACTCATCAGACCAGGCAACATTTTTCCTATCTTCTATTGTCCAATTTTGGGGAGCCTGTGCGAATTGTAGCCTCAGTTTCCTGTTCTTAGCTGACAGGAGTGGCACCTGGTGTGATCTTTTGCTGCTGTAGCCCATCAAGGCCCCAACGTTCGACGTGTTGTGCGTTCAGAGATGCTCTTCTGCATACCTCGGTTGTAACGAGTGGTTATTTGAGTTACTGTTGCCTTTCTATCAGCTCAAACCAGTCTGGCCATTCTCCTCTGACCTCTGGCATCAACAAGGCATTTTCACCCACAGATCTGCCGCTCACTGGATATTTTCTCTTTTTCGGACCATTCTCTGTAAACCCTAGAGATGGTTGAGCGTGAAAATCCCAGTAGATCAGCAGTTTGTGAAATACTCTGAAAAGCTCGTCTGGCACCAACAACCATGCCACATTCAAAGTCACTTAAATCACCTTTCTTCCCCATTCTGATGCTCGGTTTGAACTGCAGCAGATCGTCTTGACCATGTCTACATACCTAAATGCGTTGAGTTGCTGCCACGTGATTGGTTGATTAGAAATTTGCATTAACAAGCAGCTGGACAGGTGTGCCTAATAAAGTGGCCAGTGAGTGTATACATATATATATGCCTAATATGTGCCTATATATGCCTAAATGCATTGAGTTGCAAGTGGCCAGTGAGTGTGTGTGTGTGTGTATATATATATATATATATATATATATATATATATATATATATATATATATATATATATATATATATATATATATATATATATATATATATATATAGAGAGAGAGAGAGAGAGAGAGAGAGAGAGAGAGAGAGAGAGAGTGAGAGAGAGAGAGAGAGATAGATAGATAGATAGATAGATAGATAGATAGATAGATAGATAGAGATATCTATATATAGATATAAAGATATATATAGATATATAGATATGCCTAAATGAATTGAGTTGCTGCCATGTTACTGGTAAATATATATATATATATATATATATATATATATATATATATATATATATATATATATATATATATATATATATATATATATATATATGTAAGGTGTGACCAACCTTCAGCATGGAAAACAGCCATTCATTAAAAGAAAAGCTGCCAAGGGAGTTGCCTGTCTGTTGTGTTTCCTCATTAAAAACTTGAAATAGAGGCAAAGTTGAAGCAGCAATGCATCACCCCTCTTCAAGATCAGGTCTCCACGTTGTTTTATTTAACAGACTAATTAGCTTCATGTTTTTATCTTATTAAAATGACAGGATGTCACTTCCGCCTCATGGTTGTGCGGTCACATTTCTCCTCTGCTTTCTGCATCGCACGCGGCAGAGTTCAGCCCTGACACACACACACAGCATGCACCATGTAGCAGACAGAAAAATAAATAATGCCACAACTACCAAAGGATACGCAGATAAAAAAGAAAGGGGGTATAATTGTCTTACCAAAGGGCCTTTAGAAAACAGGGTGCTTAAATCAGAATAGGGTGGAAAGGGGCTTGAAAAGAGGGTTTAGACATAAATAAAGCGCTGTTCAGTCATCTCAGTCATCTGAACATTTATCACACAACAGATCAGATCCAAGTAACTCTGGAAAGTAACTTCAACACGTTTCAATTTCCCGTCTCGTTTTCTTCTTCAACTCTAAATCCCCGTCATTGATTTTATTCAGTCCTGTGTTTCTGTCGGCTTGTTAGCAGAGATTCATTCCTCCTCTGGAGGTACAACGACGAAATCCATCCTGAGAGCTGAAAGTTACGATCATTAGGATAAAACAATGCAAACTCTTCCTGTCAAAGCAGAGACTCCAAATGATTCAGCTTCATCCTGGAGGTCGAAGCTCGGTGCTCGACATGATGTCCATCATTAAGTATTTCATGATGAGATGTAAAAAGAAGTCTCTGTGCTCTCTGTTTTTTCTATTCCCCTCGTGTCTTTCCTTATCTCTCCTCTTTTCGCAGGCTCTGATAGCTTTTCTTATCCATGCATGGTGCAGTGTCGTGTTTTTATGATTAAAAACCTTCAGATTCCATGCATGCTCACAGGATGCTCACCAATGTGCTGCAAACTGATAAAAGATCCTCTTATTGGACTCCTCTTTAAGAGACGAACTGGGAGGAGAAGGGTATAAAATAATATGGATGCCAAAAGGGAAATAAGCTGGAAATAAAGGCACAAACACGATGAAGGCGACTTTGTTTTCGTGTGAAAAAGAAAAGACAAAAAGTCGAGGTGATGGATTCATATTATCACCTCAAGGACGAGTCTCCACCTTTTTCCTGTGAAGGTTTTTTGATAATGGACCTGAAAGAGAAGAGGACAGGAGAGGGGATGGGGAGGGGAGGAGAGGAATCAGACTGATAAAAGAGGGCAGATCGAGGAAAAAGCACTGAGAGGATAAGGGAGGTGTGGGAGAGGAGAGGGAGAAAGAAAAGGATGTCAAACAAAAAGAGGAGAGAGAAGAGGAAGAAAAGGAGGCAGAGGAAGAAGAGATGTTAGAAAAGGAGACGGGGAAAAGCTGAGATGAAGAAAAGAAGTAAAGAGAGAGGATGGGGAGAAAATAGAAGAAATTTAGAAGAGAGGAAATAAAACTGGAGAGGAAAGGCAGATAGCGGGAAAAAAAGAAATGTATGAAAGGAAAGTTAAAAAGAGGGAGATGGACAGAAAGGAGAACAGGAAAGAAAAGGACGGAAATGATCAAAGTGATTGAGATTCAGTGCGTTGACTTCTACAACAGTCTTGGTGTGGTGCTAAAACTGGAACCTCAGCAAATTTTTTGTCTTATTTTTAGTTAAAACAAAATGTCTTTCTAGACTCAATATGAGCCACATTCACCAGACCAGTCCAGAAACATCTTATTTCAAGTTATCAAGACAAAAATGAGGTCTGAGTTGCTTGATGAGTAAAAAAACAAAATCTGCCAGTGGGATAAAAAAAAAAGTTTCTTGTGTTAAGACATTATTCTGATTTAAAAAAAAAACTTAATGAGCACATTTTTCTTACCCCACTGGAAGATTTTTGATTTCTCGTTACAAGAAATTCAGGCTTTATTTTTGTCTTTTGAAATCTTAAAATAAAACGTGTTTCTGGACTGGTCTGTTAAATTTGGCTCATATCAAGTAAAAAAATTTTTTTTTAATAAATGAGGCATAAACACTTTCTTAGTTTTTCAGTTTTTGCAATGTGGCCTCTATGGAGTCTTCTTTTTAACCTTTATATAACCCGAGCAGATATTTTTCATTTAACACTCAACATTTAATACATTGTATTTTTCTCTACTTTTGACTAAATAGAGCTTTAAACGATGGACAAACCATCAAAATCTAACTTTTTCCAACATCCACAGCATCCTGACTTTTTTTTTTTTTAATGTTCGTTGTTCAGAAGTAGGAGTTACTCTTCAACAACCAACACGGAATCTTACAGAGCGGTGAACCTCGTCCCTCCTTTCATGTGACCAACTTGTTCATAACTTTTTTTCCTTGTGAGCAAACTTTTCTGAAACAAGTTTCTGCTGACAAATGAAAAAAAAAGTATTTATCTTTCAAAAAAAGACAATTTTTTAGTTTTAACATTTGAAACTTTGTCTTTGCACTACTTTAAATTAAAAGCCGACTTTAAATGATTCAAAAACCATAAAAAATTGTTGGTTTTTTTGTCAGTAAAGAAAAGGGAGGGAAGGAAGATATAGGAGCATATTTTGAGGTTTGGATCGTAAAAAAAATGACAAAAAAAAGTTTGAACGGACGGACAAAATGGGAGGAAGAGAAAAGAGAAGAGAAATAACAAACTAAGGGAGAGGGGGGAAAAAAACTAAAATATTAGATTAATTTGGTTTGCTTCACCTAATATTTTGCCCAAAGTTAGAATTAACCAAAACAATTGGTTAAATCGGAAAAACAGGC
The DNA here is from genome assembly GCA_030710495.1 of Labroides dimidiatus. Lineage (NCBI taxonomy): Eukaryota > Metazoa > Chordata > Actinopteri > Labriformes > Labridae > Labroides > Labroides dimidiatus. The sequence continues at coordinate 4,665,657 of CM061158.1, read as the reverse complement.
TTTCAGGTGAAAACATCAGGGGACCCAAGCAGGCTCCCTGTGGATCACCTTAATTCTTCAAAATCCTGAACAACATTTGAATTCTTTGAAAGCGTAAGCAGGAAGTCTTTGTTTGTCTGGCGGCGAGGGATCCTTTCAGCTTTTTATTAACAAAGGTTTAAACGTCGAGTCACATGAGGGTCCTGTCGCTCCATCGGAAAAGGTTTTTACATGTTGGTTTAATCTTATTAACGGTCTGTTTTAATCTGATTTATGAGGCCGAAGATTAAATCCTCTCTCCTGTGATTCAGTTCATGCATTTCTGAGCCGCTTCCTGACGAGCTGACACTGTGATGGCTTTAAATGGTTAAAACAGAGGCTGGGACTCATACAGACTCCACAAATCACACACACATTATGGCATGATGATATCACACTCTGATAGCCCACTGCTGCCACCTCCTGGCTGCTGCTGGTACTACAGCCACTCACAACACCTCTGGCAGTGCTTCCTATCATTGTCACGTGAACTTAGGTGACCTCTACTGTCACTGTTTCTAATTATAAATCATCAAAATCAACCTGACAGGAAGTCCTGCACTCATTTTTGCTGTTTTTACTCTTTTTATCACCTGAACGAGGCGTTAAAACGTCAGGTTTGTTGATGCCAAGAGAACAATTTGTGTCACACTTCAAGAAATGAGATGAAAAAATGAAATAATCCAGCAGGAAGTCCATTCTTCCATTTCTCCATTCCTCCATTCCACTGTTCTCTCACCCACACACATGTCACTGTCTCCAGATAGCGAGCTGAGCCTGTCGGGTTATTTTGGGGGTCAGCTGTCGTCTGTCCTGTCAGCAGGGATCCTCCTCCCCCTCCTCTCTCGCTCTCTCTCTCTCCTTCCTCTCCCTCTCTCTCTGTCTCTTCCTCACCTCCTCTCCTTCACTCCTCTGGTCCCGGTAAGACTTCTTTCTATCCTGTTAAACACAGGCTTCTCTTAAAAGTGTATTAAAAGTGTGTTTTTATATTGTTGAGGGCTGAAAACAACCATTGAGATGTTGTTCTTAGAGATTCTTCTTCATTTTTAGGCTGTAAAAACAAAAAAAAAAAAAACAACTCAAACTGCCCTGCTACTGCAGATTTAGAGACACTTATTCATGTAATTTTACTAAAATGTTAACTGAATGATGTTAGAGTCATGAATCTGACTTGGAAACACCAACATACTTTGTGATTCATGACACGGTAAAGTCTTAGTCACTGCTGGTGTGTCGGTTTGTAAATAATCTGTGTAGTCTCTCTAAAATAAACCGAAGGATTTAAAGCTTTCAGACACACTTTAATCTGTCCAAGAGAGACTAAAACTGGAGTAAAAATCTGTGTCTTTATTTTTTTTTATATACTTAAAGTGGTGGAACTCTAAGAAAGCTTTGTAAAGAGACGTTTCGTTGCTCTTTATTTTTACTTCAAAGCTTTCCAAACAAATTTGTGACCTTTCTGCTCCTCGTTTGCTGTTTTCCTGCTGCCATTATGTTGATCTTGAAGTCAGATTAACTTTCTTCTTCAACAGCCAACTCTGTTTTAAAGCAACTTCACCAACTTTAAGATTTTTTATGTTCGAATTTGCTGCGCTAGAAGCAAAAGTGTAGCATGAAGTGGACACAAAGACTGATAGTTTGTCTTACAAGAAAAAGGTCAACAGTTCCTCTGCACTGATTTTGAATTTAGTCAAAAGTAAATCCAGTAACTGTAAATGAAGTCTTAGTTTCTGCTGGTGCTGCTGCCTGAGAATAATCTGTGAAGTCTGTGAAATCAATCCCCCAAACCTTAAGTCAGCATTTCAAAACCTCAAGTCACACTTTGCTCTGTCCGACAAAGGATAAAAATGGAGTTAAAATCCATATTTTCTTTAAGCTTCGTGATACTTGGTGAAATCTAGGACGTTCTTGCTTCGTAAAGTGTTGTTTCATTCGAGACTTTTCTGGAGAGTAACTCTTCAAATCTTCAAATAAAAATCAGCAAAATGGACAGGAAGTCCTCTTTAATTTGTAAACTACAAGACACTAAGTTTGCTTTAATTGGACCAAGACAGCTTCAATAATTCTTTGTTTAAACTGAATCCTACCAGCGTCGATTTCTCTTTGTTTTTGCCAACTTTCTATTGTACATATAAATCTTAAAATCATCTGCAAAACATGTGACTAAAAGTTGTTTATCTTAATGTGGCAATAACATACAGGAGGTGGGGTTATGACTGGTTACATAACTCAAGGGTGGGGCTTAAATCTGTTTTGGGACGGCCCATGACTGCGGGTTTTGGGGGCGGGGTTTATACGTATCTGTTTTCATAAAACAAACTCAGATTTTTGTTTGTTAACAGCATAAAAACGTGAGGGCACAGACTGTTCGACCATATTTGGAGACTGTCAGGATAGATGAGACTCAAACAGGTGTGTGTGAGCGTGTGTGTGAGTGTGTGTGTGTGAGTTTGGTGTGTGTGTTGGGGGGGTGGGGCTGGATCACACGGCTAATTTTAGCTCCACAGATACAAAACTGGTGGCAGCCGTTATGTTGCAACAGAGCTGTGAGGATAAACAGCGGCTGACACTCTGGATCTGTTCCCACATACACAAAAACACTTTGCTGAAGCTCTACCCTCCATTAGAGACGAGCACACTGCATAAACTGAAATCTAATGAAGCGCTTACGTCATATTTTGATTAAGAAATGTCGTAATGTGAGCCACAGTCACCTAACAAGTCATGAAAATGGTAAAATTTTAAGATATCTAAAGAGAAAAATGAGGCCAGGGTTCTTGTCTTTGCTGCTGCTCTCCCCACCTCAGGCTTTGGCCTTCCACTCAGCACATGGAGGGGCAGGGAGCTCCTTGAACAGAACCAAACCGCCACATTTCTTCAGCATTCTCTTCTTCTTTATAAATTCAGATTGCTGAGGATGGAGACGTCAGTAAAAACGAACGTCATGGCGCCTCCCCAGCCGACTGAAACCCCCAAAGGTGAAGAGGAAGCTTCTCCTCCCGTAGCCTGCAGCTCATCCTCTTCCTCTTCCTCTGAGTTCTGCGACCCCATGGAGGAGTTCAGCCGCCAGCTTGAGGACATCATCAGCACGTACAACTCAAAGTCCAGTGTCCTGGACAAGCAGGTGAGTCACGTCGTCAGACTGAGGAAAGGATTTTAAACTTTTGCTCACGTTAGAGCGGCCCTTAAAGCTACGCCTGGGTGTTTGTGGTTGTTTCAGAGCGTTGTGGAGGCGGAGCTTGAGAAGATAAAGAAGGAGGTGAAAGAAGACATCACAGCTGCTACAGAGACAGGTGAGGAAGGAAGATACTATTAACCTTCATTATTGTTTTTATTTATCATTATTTTCATTAATCCTGAGTTGACTGAACAACATCCATCCCTCAACTCCAGAAACAATGAAGTCCTACATATCCCATAATCCCCCTGGTTACAGTAGTCTGTCACTGAATGGGTAACATAACATTCAGAGGTGATGAAAATATTCTTTAATAAATGAGAACGAGGAGTTTGATTAAAGATTTGGTTTTAAAAAGGTCATCTAAAGTTACCTTGAGCGGACTTTTCACAGTTACAATCCCAGGATGCAATTCGCGCCGTCCAACGAGAAACTCAAACAATGGCGGAGGAGAAGATGCATAGTTGTGAGTGACCGTTGCTGCCGTGTAAAAATATGAATTAGATGCTTATTTGTGACAGAATTTTGTTTGAAACTCAGAAACGTTGGATGAGTTGGGTAAAGTTATACGTCAACAAACTGCCGGCAACGCAACCAGATGTGACATATACGTACTATAGACTCTGTAATTAATAGAGGTAGTCTCTGCGACATCACCCGTCTGTTTCTGGAACAGATTTCTGAAGCAAAACAGCCAGGGCAGCCATATTGGATATGAGGCAGGCTGTGAATCTCCACAGTAACAGCCATAGGGTGCATAGCAGTATCGTGAGCTGAGCCTCTGATTGGACAAACTGGCGATTTTAATATCTTCTAAACTGCCGAGTAAGAAAAAAATTCACCCCTTGTACAGTGCGTGCCGTGAGTGAAATTAATCATTCAAACGGGAGACATTCTTTGTACCAGGCTTTAAATGTGCTTATTTTGGCCTTGAAAACGTTTTTTTTTTTGGCTTGGTGTGAACGAGTCTTCCAGTACTTCCGGAGCCAGCCTCAAGCGGACACTTGACTAAATGCAGACTTTAGCACTTCCGCATTTTCTCATTTTCAGACTGGAGGTTGCCGCTTGGTACGTATGTAAGTCCGCTGCTGTTCCAAGAGTAGTACAATCCTTCTGTGGACTCCAGTACCTCTGAAGTCTAACTCTGGAACGAAGGGTGAACTTCCAGAGAACGCAAGTTTGTACGAGTTTACTTTAAATTGAGAAACAGCCTCAGTTTTCGATTGGTTTTATAAGGTTTTTTAAGTCATGGGGTACATGCAACTCTGACACAAGGTATCCTGAGAGGCTGGGCGATTGGGTGTATTTTTTAACCCTTTCCTTAATCAACATCTCAACCTAGAAAAGTGTCTTCTTTGGATAAAGTTGTGCAATAGACCGCAACATCAACTCAGCATGATTAAAATTAACAAGGATGTCCCTTCACTTTTAGGGAGCTGACACGTCATCCAGACTTATCTAAGACTGTTGCCTGCCCGTCTTCAAAGGGAAACAAACTTCTCCTCATGTTTTCCCGTCTGTTTTCAGAGGTTTCTGTCATCATGGCGAGTCTGAAAAAGCTCCCGTCTTCAGAGAAGAAGCTGGAAGACGTAGTCAGAAAATACGCTGAGCTGGTGAGAACTTTTATAATATTCATCAAGACTTCTCATTAAGTTTGTTTTAAAATTTGAATTATAACACATTTTAAATGACCATGTCTCCCTTTGTGTGTGTGTGTGTGTGTGTGTGTGTGTGTGTGTGAGCACAGGCGGCCCAGAGGCGCGTCGATGAGAAGAAGCTGTGTGTGCTGCAGCAGAGTTTGTCCCTCCTGCTGGACGAGCGGCAGCAGCTGCAGGCTGAGAGTCGCAGCAGCGTCACGGCTCGCAGCAAACTGGAGGGTCTGTGCAGAGAGCTGCAGGGACACTACAGCAGGCTGAGGGTACGTCCACGCTGCAGGGGGCGCTACCGCTCTCTCAAAGCAGAAACGCCAACCCTCTTTTTCTGTAACCGTCCCCTCAGGAGCAGACACTGAAACGCTGCAGGGAGGACGAGGAGAAGAGGAAGGAGATGACGGGACAGTTCCAGACCATGCTGACGGAAATCCAGGCTCAGATCGAGCTGCACAGCACCAGGAACGAGAAGCTGTGCCGTGAAAACACTTCACTGACGGAGAAACTGGAGAGTCTGATGAACCAGTGTGAGATGAGGGAGGAGGTGAGAGGGGTCAGAGGTCAAACCACTGGGAGGTTTTGAGGACTCGGTATTCTGAAGATCTTGTGTTGTAAATATCTTGAAATGAATCCATAATGAAAGCTTCTGTTATCTAAACTCTGCGCAGAGTTTGGAGAACATCAACCAGCGCCGCGACCTTCAGCAGAAACTGACCGAAGCCAAACTGCAGCAGGCCAACGCCCTGCTGACTGAGGCGGAGGAGAAACACAAGAGAGAGAAGGAATACGTGAGTGTGAACAACCTGAATATGCTGAAAAATAAACTATTAACCCGTGATATTAAAAAAAAGTCTCACAGCCGTGCAGAGCCCTCTGAGTAAAATGTGAAAATCTCTGCCCTTGATATACAAATCCATGCACACAGTTTATCCTCCTTCCACACTCGTAGTTTGTTTCCTCAGGTTTTTTGACTTTTGTAAAAGCTGTTTCATCGTTTCAGAGAGCAAAGAGGGCACGAAAGTCCAGTTCATCTGCTGGTTTTGGTGAGGAAAGCAGAATAACTGAGGAAAGTTGAATTAAAGCTGCTCTTAAAAAAGAAATCTGTACCCACAGTAATAAACCAGGTCCCACCAATGAGTCCCAGCCCACTTTTCAAGAAGCTGTTCCCACTCTTAAACCAGCAGAAAACTCAAGTCTGAAAACATGAAGCTGAGACTGAAGTGTTAAAACCTGCAGTTCCCTCAGTGTCCACTAGAGTCTGTTTGCAGAAGCCCCAGAAACCACATACACACCCATTCAAAGAGTGGATCTTGGACACTCCTATAAAAAAACCTTTAAGAAGGAAGTTTTGTTTTTTTTTTAACACAATTTAAATCAATTCATGAATTTAATCAGAGAAATTCATGTCTATATTCTTGAAAATTAATGACTTTTTTTCCTGTAAATTTATTTATTTATTTTAAAACATGGCCGAATCCTCCGTCGTAGTTTATAGATCTGTTCAAGCAATTTCAGAATTGTTTTTTTCATTTTTAACAAAACTGCTTCCAAAGAAAGAAAACCAGCAGGCCACGTAGAGGCAACGCTCTGAGTGGGCTCCACGCTGTTCTCAGAAGGCCCTTCAGTCAGTTAGTTTAGACAGTTTATATTCTTTGTTTTCTGACTAATGGGCCTTCTGACAGAAAGGGTGGCTCCCTCTAAGCCACTGAGGCACTGATTTTTACCGTGTCTGATGAAACAAATTCCACGTTATATTTGTTTGTTGAACTCTCTGTCTGAGGCATCTAAAAGTGTCCAACATGTATGATTCCTTAACAAACATCCACATGTCACTCCTGTTTGTCCTTCCTGGTTACCCACCGGCCCACAGAAACAAGGTTCCTACCCTGTAAAGAATTTGACTGATGATCACAAAAATACAAAAAAAACAAACACCAATGTCAACAACTCCATCCATAATCTGCTCCTGCAGATTATAAAACCTGTGCACGTGGATTTGTACACTAAGAGCAGAGATTTTCACATGGCTTCATTTTTCAGCTTTTGTTAGCTGTTAGCCTGTTGGTCAAAAACAGCCGTATTTTATGTTTTTTGGTTGTTTGTTTGTTTGTTTGTTTGCTTGTTTGTTTTTAGCCTGTAAAACTTTTGACAACTTGATGCAAATTTTAAATTCTATAAAAGGAATTTTATGTACACACATCTAAAAATAAGCCAAGTTTAACCCTTTCAGTCATAAGATGCTTAATAAATTTGAATTGCATAAATTAAAAAAAAAGTATATGGATACATTCAAAGTGACCTCTTGAAACTAATACAGGAGTGTTAAATTAATTAAGTTAAAGCCGCATTGGGTTTTGCCATTTCTGCTGTTTTTGCTTTTCATGTTTTTGATATTTTTACGCTGATGTTTATGTTTTTTGATATTTCTGGTTTTGTGTTTTGTATTTTAAAGAAGGTTAGAGTTAAACTTTTTGCTAATTTAAGTATTTCTTTTGTAACCACAAACAAACATTTATGGACGTATGTTTCTCCATGATTGATGTTGACTGGGTTAGTTAACGTATGATTGACTGTGTATTGTCTCTGTCGCCGTAGTTGCTTAGGGAGGCTATTGAAAAAACAAAGAAATGCTTCGCTATGAAGGAGCAGGAGCTGGCCATGAAGAAGAAGGTAAAGGACCGTCTGTAATGTGTCTCTGTCTGTTCTCTTCTAACCAGTTACTGGTTCAGGCTGCTGAGTGGAAACTGCAGGCTCAGACTTACAGAGAGCAGGGGACTGTCATGCAGGCGCAGGTGAATATTCACAGACCAACTAACATGCTGGAAACAAGAGCAGCAGGTAGCACACACCTGGAGGCAGCTGTAGGGACGGGGGAGGCCGTAAAGCGACAGGAGGGAGCCACGTTTTATTCATTTCATCAACTTAAATGTGAAGTTTCATATTAGAGGACGCATTTCTGACAGGGGAGAAAACAGGATACTGTACTTCTTAAAAAAAAAAAAAGAGTGCAATGACCCGTCAAAGAGACATTTTTAAAGTTAACTTTGTTGGTTCTGTCAGTGAACCTCACTTTGTTAAACTGACATTGAAACCGTGTGTGTGTGAATGATTAACTTCCTCATTAGAGTCTGCTGAGATGTGTAATTAATCACCTCACAGAGCGCTCATAATACAGAAACTAATATTTAATATTTCCCCAAGTTGTAGGAGTGAAAAGTCAGGTTCTTGTTTTCAAATGATAGAATAGTTTGAACTAAAATGAGCTCATTTTTTTCACAGAAAATAACCTCACAGTTAATGAAAATGGTGAAAATGTGCATTTCTGAGACGTATTTACAGTGGATATGAAAGTCTACACAGCCCTGTTATAATAAGAGGTTTTTATGGTGTAAAAAACAAGACCAAGAAGAACTTTTTCAGAACTTTTTTTTACCTTTAATGTGACCAATAACCTGAACAACTAAACCAGAAAATAAACAAACCTTTGAGGAGGGGGAGTAGAAATAAAAAAACTGAATTCCGGTATGGATCAGTACAGTTTGGTTTCCACAGCCAAGCTATGTCAGCTACTTAATAGCGTGACGGCATAGCAGTGCAACACAGTAGACCCTGCTAATAAATCCAACGAAGAAGAAAAACTCGACACAGTAGACTGTAAACTTTTTTGTGACGCCATTTTCCAAATGAAACGAAAATTATCTTCACGAAGTCAACTGGAGATTTAAACGTGGCAGGGTCATGTGTTGTTTATTATTACCATTGTTGCACAGGAAGTGACGATTCTTTGACCAATCAATGCCTGCAGTGTTTCTAGCTCCACTTTCTGGGGTCAGATCGGTATGTCTGGCACCCTAACAGAAGGGGACCAAAAAGTGTGATGGTACGGGTCAGTAATTTGGGGACCTGTCCCGGTTAAAATGATCCCAGGAGCTGTTGAGAGTTTACTGGTTCTGGCTCTGGTTGAGTGTTGAGTCACTCCTCAGGATGTAGCCTGACTCTTTTTGTTCCCTTACAGTTGACGCTCTATGCTCAGAAGTTTGACGAGTTCCAGGAGACGCTGGCTAAGAGCAACGAAATCTACGTCCGCTTCAAGAAGGAGATGGATAATGTAGGTGTCAAGACCTGTTTGAGAATGTCTGTTGACTCTAACAGTTTCTCTTTGCTTGATAATTCTAACTGTAATTTATAAACGCTGGTTAAAAACAACATTTTTTTCTGATTTGAGGAAAATTTTGAATATTTTGAACTCTTCTGTTCCAGATGTCTGACAAGATGAAGAAAATGGACAAAGAGTCGAATCTGTGGAAGACGAGGTTTGAGAACTGCAACAAGGCCCTGACCGACATGATTCAGGAGGTTTGTACAACCTCATGTTTGACCCAATTCATTTTTAGAAGTACCAGTGAAAGAAAATGTTCCACAAATAGTTTATTTTAAAACAAGTTCAACCACTGGTTCAGCCTTGTTTAGCAATAGAGTTCACTCAAAGTGGCACCAAAGAAGATCATCTGAATTTCTTTCTATGGTTTGATTATTCAAGGAAAGAAATTCAACTGGAGACGATTCCAGTTCACTCTGAAGAGGATTCAAAATTATTTGTCTTTAATCTGCTTTCTCTCTGTTGCAGAGGGCCGAGAAAAACCAAGAGTACGATCTCTTTGTCCTGAAGATCACAAAGCTGGAGAAGCTCTGCCGTGCCTTGCAGGAAGAGAGAGTAGTCCTCTACGACAAGATCAAGGAAGTCCGCCTAGCTAACACTAACCTCCCGTCAAAGGTCCAGAACGGCTCTAACACAGAAAAAACCCCTGACTTTGAGAGTCCTGAGAAATCCACCCTGCTGACCGCTGACGAGCTGGAGGAGCTCAAACAGATCCAGAAAGAGGACCCAGTTCTGACGGAGAACATGAGCCGTCTAAAGGAGGAGCAGGCCAAGCTGACGCAGTTTGCAGCCTCCCTGTTGGCCACACCAAGTGACAACGAGGACGAGGAAAAGGAAGACATAGACCTTGAAGAAGATGTGGTGTCCTCTGCATTCATCCAGTTTAATACCAAAACCCAGGTCAAAGAGGAGGCCGTACCTGAACAGGTGCTCGAGGAAAAACCAGATAAAGTTGAAGAGGTCCCAAAAACAGAAATGGTGACAACAGAAGCTCCAAAAAACACTACCACTGACACAAAGCCAGAGGCAGAAAAAGTCCAAAACCAGCTCAACGACGAAGAGGAACCAGCGTCCACTTCAGAACCTGAAGGAGTCAAGATCAGCCCACCAGTGGACTCAAAACCAGAAGCAACAGAGGCCAACATCAAACCAGTAATCCCAGTGGAGGACAAGATGGTTCAACCTGAACCTGAGCCAACACCAGAAGAACCAACCAAGTCAGAACAGGCTCAACCCTCCAAAAACACACCTAAAGCCTCTGCCCCGTCTAGTACTGAGTCTTCCAAGAAGCAAACACCAAAGAAGAAGAAGAAGAGGAATGCTAAGAATGCTAGCTAAGGTGTGCAGATGTGTGTGTGTGTGTGTGTGTGTTTAGTTGGAAATAGTGTGTGTTCATGTGCCTTTGTGTCTTAACAAAGGTTTAATTTGGTTTGTCCCACTGGAGCAGCTGAAGTGTTGTTCATCTTCTCAAAACTCACTCTTACCAGATGAGGACAGACATGAAAATGACTGTATTCAACAGTTTGAGCTAATGGTTTTAGCGTGCTACACAGAATTAAAGCTGGAACCAAACCTTTTGTTGGTGTTTACACCTGTAAAGTTAAAGTGAACTTGAAATCACAATGAAACCTGAATAAAGTGATTTGTTTTTCACAATTGTACACCATTCATGTGTATTTTTTTTATCCCCCTCATTTTTTCAATTACCAAGATGTAATGAGAGCTGGTGTTTTAGAAAATCCGTATTTCAGCCTCTGTCTGTTTTAGCTGTTGTCTCTTTAAGACTCCCTGCTTGATAAATTCCCTTTCCTCTGATTGGCCAGCCCTCTTGGAGACTTGTCAGGGGTAAAGCTAAGGGCAGGCCTTGGTGTTTGAGGCCCTGCCTTTCCAATGTATCATGGAGATATTTTTTATGACATAATTTTACAGATAGATTCAGGGATTTGATTTTATACAACAAATAAAAATAAAAACATTCTTTAGCAGACTTGGTATGGTATGATAAAGGCCATGAAGGATTAAATTCAATTGGATTAAATTTTATTTGATGAGCGGTGTCAAGTTAGAAATCAAGCAAATTCATTTTTGAGTTAAATGCAATGGGATGATATCATATGAGAGCGTCAAATCAACTAAATTTTATTCTGATATTTACCTTACAACTCAGGACAACCCCAAAGAATTTCTTGTAGAAACCAGAGAAGATGTCCTCAATTTTCATGACTGTCCTTGTGTCCTCATCCAAAGTAGGTCCTTATAAAGATAGTAAAACAAAAACATAAACCTACACATGTACATAATTTAAGATAATCAAAACTACTGAATGTTATTATGACATTTACCATAAAAACAAAAAGTAACACCTAAAGAAGTCCTGGTAGAAACCAGAATGGATGTCCTGGCCTTTCATGACAGTCCTCATGAGGAAGGCCCAATCTGACGCATGTCCTCATAAGGTTACTAAAACACACAGATTCGGTCAGCTTTTTCCAATTTAATGAAGGAGATTGGAAATACATAACTTTTCTCCAGTACAATAACATCACCTCTATGTGGAGCCATTTTCTGTCATATAACCGGTCATTATATTTAGGCTGTATTAAGTCCTCACAACCACCAGATGGAGACAGTGTTTTTAATATTACATCAGAGTATGACAGGACTGAGGTCTCTTCAGACTTTCGAGGCATTTTTTGGATGATTTCAGGCTTCACACAGATTTAATGCTGTCACACCTGATTATGCTCCTGAACCAGTTTCCTCTTTATCACTGAGCTGCAGGGGACTGAAACATTTAAGACAGCAGAGCGTGTGTCCCCAAAATTCATTTCACTGTGAGTACATACTACTATTTAAAACACACACAAACAACCTTTAGCCTACTGATTGCTCTATTTTATTACGTTAGATTGAAGACACAGGAATCTACTGCACAATAAAGACTATCTGACTGAAAGTGGGATGAATTTTGTTCTGTAAAGGTCTAAAGATTCATAACATAAAAAAACTGACTGAATGGCTTAGATGAGATTTTAACAACATGGAATGGATGAACAAGAATCATCAGCAGTGACTTTTTCATATACACCATATCTGTACATCAGTCACTGAACTGATTCAAGCTCTAAAACGTGTCTAAACAAAGAGGTTTTCTTCTGGGTTTTTTATGGAAGCCCATCGTTGTCAGGCTCATAAAAAAGAAAGTGAAATAAAAGTTTTAACGTAGGTAGAAGAGATCTCTAGCTATACTCTTCTCCTCTGTTGCTCTCAAATGAATGAATTACTCAACTCCATACGATTTGCAGAGTCCCCTTCTACTTTTAAGAGAGGTCTGAAGACTCACCTGTTCAGGGAACACTATGGCACTTAATCTGACCCTTCCCCTCTATGTCCTCAGGGGGTCGAATCAGAAGGTCTCAGACTGAGCTCTTAACAAATGAAAGCACTGAATATTGACTGTTGTTGAATGTTAAATGATATTGCCGATATTGAATTTTAGTTGTGGCTACATTATTTAGATGGAATTAAAAAAGGGGAGGTTGGGGGTTCTTCAGATACTTGAAGAATTGTAGAAATAACTGAGGATGCACCAATATGGAAATTTTGGCTGATACCAATATCCGATATTGATATGTCTGTTATGGTCGCTAACTTATATTTACCGATATCGATATATGTTAAAACAAATAAAGTTTCTGAGATGATAAAATTTTGTACAGACTGAAAATCATGCAAACTGAATTTTTGAACATCTTCCTTTATTTTAAAAAAGTGTTTCACTTTTAAATAAAAAAATTTACTGGGCTACCATAAACATGAGTAACCAACAGTGTTACTGTCTAGCAACCCTCACAACTTGTAGCAAGTGTGTAATTAAACTCTCAACTCACAAAACTCCTGTGAGAAAGTCTGGTTCCTAAATTACAAAAAGTATCATAAATCAAAATAAAAAAAAAAAGGTAGCTTAATAAACTGACCAGTATCCATGGCAACCCCCTCCCGAAAAAACAGCAACTAGACAGATATAAACATTGGTTGTCGACCCAGTTTTACTCATTGGACCCATACCGATGTGTTAAAAAATGACAAACATCAGCCGATATCGATATTAATGCTGATATATCGTGCATCGCTAGAAATAATTCACCTTCTAGGAAGTAATGACGGTGTACTGATAAAATCAGTTATTTGTTATAAATTATCATCTTAAAGTATAAATAAAATGTTTCATTTCCAAACTTGATAATTTGGGTTTTGTTGTACTGAGTGAGTCAGTACGTCAGAGTCCAAATTATCGCATAAACTTCAGTTTTCATGAAATTAGTTGAATGAGATAACTAGACACCAAGTTTAAATTAAAAGTCCAACTGTTGAGGTAGAAATGTTAAATTATGAGATAAATAATTGAATATCAATGCAATAAACCCAAATTTTGAGATTAGTATCTTATTATTCTGACATATATCAGGAGTTTGTGTTGTAATATCCCCACCTAATTTTATCTCATAACTTCGATTTACTTCCCCTTTTTCCAGCTGTTTTGGTTGTAAATTTGACTTTTTAATCCTCATAATCATGACGCACAATTTGGATTTCTTTCTTTTTTTTAAATTGAGTGTCTCATTGTTTAAACTGGTGGAAAAATAGGTTTGTTTTTGGCTTGAATGCTGCCACCACAGCACCGATTAAGAACTTTATTCATGCTGAAATCAATTTGTGTACAAAATGTTTGAAAAAGTACTTTTATCCAAGCTCAAAGGCTAAAATGTTGGGAAAAAAGTGGTTTTGACACAGATGTTTCAGTCCTTCCTTTGTGACATCTGCGTTGCTGTAGGAGCCTTTTCTTTATTTGTCTTTTGGAGTTTTTAGTGTGCATTGGTCGTGCTTTGTGTGTTTTTACTCTACCCTCTAGTTTTCTTCTCCTTCTTCCTTTGCTCACCAGCCCTGATCTGACATCATCAGAGGGTCAGTTCCTGCAGGATTGTTTTGTCTGTTGTTTATTTATGTACCACAAAGTCAGCCCCAGAAGTCCCCCGTCCCTTTTCCTCTCCTCTGCCAGCTTCTGAATAAAACTCACCTTTCATGCTGTACATCCTAGAAGTCTGCCTCTGCGATACGTCGTAACTCTTGATGACTAAAGTCATTGGAGAAAATGTGATATATTCTGGGTTTATCCTGAGGGGTCACATGAAAAATGTTGGGTTTTGGTCATTTTTTTTCAAGATAAGAAAAAAGGAAATTAATCCTGCGTTCCAAAACCGAGGCAAAGAAAGCAAATATTCAGACACGTAAAGAGGTTTTATCTTAAACCCTGTGAATCTAAATATTCAATCAGAGCAGGCAGCTGGAAAATGTAAAGTAGGCCTGAGTCTCTTGAACGCTCTGCCTATCTGCAGGAAACACACCTGGCGCCGGCCTCCATGCAGCAGGAAAGTTTCTACAGCCCTGGTGATTAAAGTAAGCTGAGCTGCATTTCCTGTGTCAAAGCTCTAAAAACATATGCATGAGGTAAATTACACTGACAGACCAAAAGAGATGAGAAACGTTAATGTGAAACCTGCTAAACTTCCTTTAATCCACTCAGACATCAGAGTATTTACACTCTTTCTGCAGCTGCAGGCTTTCATCCACTGACCTTCTTTTATTCCTGTAAACAGATTTACGTACATCACAGTCAGATTAGACTATTCTTCAGAGACTAAGCAGCGTTCAGCTTTCTGGATGTGTCTCTGCAAAGCAGAATTACAGCCTCACTTTCAGTCCTACCTTTTACAGCGTAAGACCAAAAACCTTGAGTTTTTACTCACCTTCAGCTCAAAATGTTGGACAGTGGATTCACTCAGGAGATGTGTTGAACTTTTACCTTTCATCAGCAGTATCTAGGTGCCTTTGGGATACTGTTTGCTTTTTAAAAGGAGAAACTGGGGTCTAAATTCAGTTCTGAGTTGAGCTTTGAGTTGGCCCAAGAGGAAACGCTAAAATATGAGCTAACATGTTGAAATAATTTGACAACTATTAAAAAACTGGGAATAAAAAGTCCAAAATATACAAAATGATCAGACACACAATTATAATGTAATAAAAAAAAATCAAAATTATACCAAAACATTAATTGACAAAAGACTAAGCCCACTGTATGAGACAAAAGCCCTTAAATGTGGAAAAAAGCTTGAATATGTCAATCACAAAGTCCAAATTACAATACAAAAAGTCTAAATGAAGACAATACAAGTCAAGTAATGAGATGCCAAGTAAAAATAATAAATCACAGTTAAAATTATGAGCTAAAAGGTGAATTACAAAACACTAACTCCAAATAATCAAACAAAAACTCTAAAATATAAGATACAATGTAACATAAATGAAATATAGTCAAAACTACAAGATAGTAAGTCAAAATTTTCAGCTGAAGTGTCAAAATAACAAGAAAACTATCAAAATTAGTAGAAAAAAATCAGAAGTTGAGGCAAAACTTGACTCTTTTTGATAAAACATCCTTATTTTGAGAAAAAAAGAAAAATTGAAAACATAAAGTAAAAATTATGGGATAAACATTCTAATAAAAAAACTAATTTAGAGATATGAGGGAAAAAAAACGTTCAAATGTGAAGTAAAAGGTTGAATTTATCAAACACAAAGTACAAATTACAGGAAACTAATAAGAAAATAAGTCACATTTATAGAAAAAGAAATTTAAATCATGAGCTAAAAAAAAAACAACCAAATAATGCGATGAAAGGCTGACTTTACAACACCAAGACCATGCAATCAAACTGGGGGACAGTAGTCCAAATATAGAGACACTAAGTCGAAAGAAAAACTAAGTCCAAGTTCTGAGACAAAAACTGATTTAAAAAAAAATGAAATAAGAGGTTGTATAATTTAAAAAACAGAAAGTGCAGATTACAAGACACTAAGATTAAATGTTGAATTAACTCAACACCCGTTAAAATATAATGGATAAAATTCAAATAATGTAAAAATGTAAATTCTCAATTTGTAAAAAAAAAACTGTCCAAATTATGAGATCTGTCATAAGGATTTCCAATCAACAGGGTCACTCTCTGAACTGAAACAAAGTCGATTTCTGCTGTCTTCATGCCTTTGTGTTTCTTTTTTACTGCCCTCTACTGGTCTGGTGGTGTAGTGCAATTACTTTTATTTTTCCTCCATTCATCACTGGCCTGATCTGAGTAGTTCCAGTTGAAAAGCATCAATACTCCTTTTGATGTTCTACACTAAATCCATCACTGCATGTCCAACTATCACAACCATAAACAGCATAAAACCAACATTTAGTCAGGAAAACAGAGTCTGTACTGCTTTGAAGTTACATTTTCAGCTCTTGTCAGATCTAAAAGTGGGCACTAATAAAACATTAGAGTCATGAATCCTAAGATTGCATGACTCCCTCCCTCTCCCCCTCCTCTCTGAGCTTAACCACAGTTCACACAAACAGACTTCAGGGTATTTCTCTCTCTTACTGCTCCTTTTGTTTATTAAAATCACTCCACGTATGCTGCCGCTTGATAACATGTCCCCAAACAGCCTCCGGTTGTAGACAAAGTGTCCTAAAAAGAAGCAAATTTTTCTGAACTGACCTCACTTTTACGGTCCAAAACGGAAGAAAGACATCAGACAGAAAATGAACAGACATTTAACGGCTGTCATCATATTTAGATTCATCATTTCTGATTTAAAGAAGCTGTTTTTAGTGCTGCTGGTTCTCTGGTCTTACATTCTCAGTGTTACTTAACAGCAGCTGGAGTGTGTGTGTCTCTGAGTGTGTATGTGTGTGAAGTTAAGCTCCCTCACACACACATTCACCTCTGTCAGATTCATGTTTCTGTCTGGCAGCTGATACACTTTAGAGAAGATCTATCTTACACCGAGAGGAGCTGTGTGTCTTTGAATGTGTCTGTTCTTGTATTTGTAATTTTGTGGAGACTACAACTTTTTTATAACCCAGAGTGAGGACATGTGTTCCAGCTTTAGGTTTATTTATTTTACTGATTTAGATGGTGATAATTGGTGGTAGAACTTTGTTTAAAAGTCTTTCCAGTGGAAAAAAAATGCTGAATACATGAACAAGATAAAACTTTTTTTTTAGTTTTTGATCAAATTTGAGGACTTATGGTTTAATCTGCCCACATTAAGGTAAAGTAGATGTTTTAATTGTGCTGGTTATTCATATTAAATAAAAACCCTAAGTGATGAAAATCATAAGTGATAAATGTTTTGATTGAGGTAGCAGTTGCCCCCTGTGGTGACAAGAAGGAACTGCATATGAAGATAATTGACCTGAGACACAAGTTTGGATTACCAAAAATGCTTTGAATTCTACAAAATCTTCAAGATTTTAACCTCAAACTTTTATGTCTATCAAAAAAAAAAAGCCAATTTATATTTTCTACGACATGCTAATGCTAATTTATATCTGCATCAAAATTTAAAGGAAAGGTAAAGGAGACAAATATTAGGAGAACTTTTTAAAGTTTTGGTAATGAAACTACCACAGAATACAATGGTTCGTCAAGCTACGTAAGAGGGTTAGCCACCAAAAAACAAAATATTACTTTGATAACTCATGAATTTCATAACTCAGAGTCACAGGCGTCTCTAGTGTTTCAGTGTAAACTGTGATCCTGATTGTTTCTAACAACCAGACATTTTGAAGTTGCTCACAGTTTTGATTCAGATTCAGATTCAGAACGAAACTTCCTGAACATAATCCATTCCTTACGTGATATTGATCAGTAAAATATCTAAAGTATCAACCTTCTTACGTCCCTTCAGGTAATTTTAGGAGATCCCTAAATCTGGGCACAATTCTCCTCAGAAGCGCCTTTAACGTATTTCCAGAAATGTCATGGATAGCTGTTAAATATTTGATGGAATATTTAACTCCAGGCCAAAGCGGGCTCTGAAGAACCAATCCTGTTTACTAACTGTGTTCCAGATCTGTGTGTGGGGTTTATTATGTGTGTATTCTTGTGTTAGTGAATCACGGTTCCTGTCATTATTGATGCAGTGTGTAATGGTGTTGGTTCCATTGAGTGCCTCACAGCTCAGCGCACAGTCAATGATGTGTGACGGGGCTGATGGGGATGCTGTTTGTGAATGCTGCTGCCTGTAATGAAGAGAAGAAAAACACATTTGTGAAGAAAAAACAGAAATCATTATAATCCTGTATGTACAGATTTTTTTATGCACAACAGAAGCTAATAAAGGAACGGTATGAGGCTCGAATAGCATCACGGCAGATTTTACATTCCGTGATGACTGTGAAGTGATCGGACAGCAGACTGTGGATATAATTCCAGCCTGTCAGATCTTCAGGATGTTATAATCTGACAGGATGTGATCCCTAACACTGCAGTTTTTCTGCTTTTGTCTGAAGGCTTCTCAAGAGCCACATTTACAACTTACAAAACATCTCTTTCCACAAAGATCCTCAAAGTTCAGCTCAAAGAAACTTTCTCCCTTGAGTTTAAAGTCGCCGTAATGATAGTAATTTGATAATCATGGTGAAAGCTTTAAAGGTAATTTGATACCTCAAAGTGTGTAACGCTCGGCTTGTTTTATTCTTGTCTGAAGTCGTTCATCAGACTCAGGAGCTCCTGACTCTGTGATCTGAACAATCTGAACCTCGTTCCGTCCACCCGGCTCACTGAAGTGGACCGAGGCTGACAGTCGAGTCAGCTAAACGGCTAACGTCTCCACATTTGGAGTTGCAAACGGTGTGAAATCATTCAGTGTGAATAGTGCTTGCAGCAGCTCACCGGCTGGCCAGCTGAGTGACTTTACATCTCAAGTACCTCAACTCTGACTTTGAACTCTCCCCGACAAATCAATACTTCACTTCGACTCACCTGCTGGAGCTCTGGCAGCACTCATCCTCACATATATACATGTTAAAATGCAGCATAAATATTAAAGCACCCCAAGATTTATCTCTCGACAGCTGCTAACATTTGACATCTTTAACATCAAACTAACTTTAAATTCATTGTTAGCTTGAATTTTTTAAAAAATATACTTGGTTATATATACTATAACAGGTTGCTGTTATTTTTTGTGCTAAATTATTAGCATATCTTTTCTCTTCTTTCTTCCCCCACTTTGTTAAAGCCTAACCCAACAAGAGCTAGCTTGAGCATAAACAAGCATCCAGTCTTCCAGCGCCTCTCTTGAGACTTCTTTCTGAGATACTAACAGTAAGTGCCTCGCTACCTAACTCGAGGTAATTCTGAATAATTATCACTCAAAATTTTGTCTGTGTAAGAATTAATTCTGATTGGTCGAAACCCCTTTACGACAGTCATTGACTTTCACTAACATGAGCAATGCCAGAGATAAACTGATCACATTGTGTCAAATCAACCCACAGTAAAGAGATCAGAGAGTTTAGCTTCTGCTGTTTGACACCACGGACATAAGGTGGGATGGCGTCTGATAGCAACATATAAACAATGTGGCTAAAACCATTAGCAACAATAGTTAAACAATACAGCTAAAATCGTTAACATCATATAGGTCAATAATGTGGCTTAAACCATTAGCATCAATAGCTAAACAATGCAGCTAAAATCATTAGCATCGTATCGGTCAATAATGTTGCTTAAACCATTAGCATCATATAGGTGAACAAAGTGGCAGAAAAATTTAGCCTCTGAAGGCATCGTTGATTAAACAATTAAGTACAAACGGTTAGCTTCTGATAGCATCATATGGGTAAACAATGTGGCTAAAACCATAAGCTTATGATAGCATCAAAAGGTAAACAGCGTGGCTTAAACTATTAGCATCATATAGGTGAACAATGTGTTTTGGTTTTGTTTTAGCTTAGGAAGTCATTGTTTTGTTTTGTTTGACCGTTTGTGCTATTGTTTTTGTTGCCTAATCGAGGGAAAGAAAGAAAGAAAGAAAGAAAGAAAGAAAGAAAGAAAGAAAGAAAGAAAGAAAAACTGTTAGCTTCTGATAGCATCATATAGGTAAACAATGTTGCTAAAACCATTAGCATCATATTGGTAAATAATGTGGGTAAAACATGAGCTTCCCTTAAAATCATAAGAGTCAACAATATGGCTAAACTGTTAGCTTTTATCAGCATCACTGGTAAACAATGTGGTTGAAATGTTAGCTTTTGATAGCATCAAATTAGTAAACAATAAAGCTAAAATATTAGCTTCTGTTAGCATCATAATGGTAAACAATGCATCTAAACATTACCTTCCGTTAGCATCATATTAGTTAACATGTGGCTAACAAGTTACCTTTTGTCAGTATTGTATTGGTAAACAAAGTGGCTACAATATTAGCTTCTGAAAGCTTTATATAGGTAAACAATGTGGCTAAAACCTTCAGCATCATATGGGTAAACAGTGAGGTTTAACGTCAGATTCTGCTAACATAATATTAGTCAACAATACGGCTAAAATGTTAGCTTCTATTAGCGTTGTATTGGTAAACAATTTGGTTAAAATGTTAGACTTGGTTAGCTTCAGCAGGCTGAATAATGTGGTTATTTTAAAACTGGATCCTTTCCAGAAATCTTAGAGATGGCAGTGGAGCAGGTGAGAGAAACTTAAACAATGAGTGATGGTGATGATAGCCAGGGGGAAAACTGAAAGAGAAGACATGAATTTCGTGCTTGTTCTGTTTATTTTTCCATTCCTGTATTGTCTTTAAGTATTTCCTCTTTATTTCAGACGTGTTTCTAAACTTTAAACCCTACAAGCCTCTCTGCATTAATTTCAGCATTATTCCTATTCTTCTGTTAGAAAACCAAAATAAAACAGAGCTCAGGGTTATTTTCCTGTTGCAGTGTGACGACAGAAGTGAGGTTTTTCTCTGCTTCATGTTGGAAATATTTTTGTAGCTTCCAGCTTTTCATCCGTAAGAAACCATGAACACAAAGCTCCTGAATGCAGCATGCAGTCTTTGAAAAGTTACACCAAAAGCCTCAACAGGAGACATGAAATCTTTTTTCTGCGAGTTTATGTCTCTTAAAAATGTTTGATTCCCTATAAACACGATTAGTCTGAGAGTAAGAAAAGCAAACCTTGTGAATTTTTTAAAAAAGCAGAAAGTAAACAGAGCCAACAAACCTCTCCCTGAATGAGTTTAAAGCCTTTTCAGAGATGAAGTCACGGCCTGTTCTGCTGATGTTCGACAGAAAGGCTGTTACCATCTGAACCGAAGCCAAATTCATCCGTTTTACTGAACAGATAAAGGCAGGATGTCACATTTCTCCTACTCTCTCTCTATCTCTTTACACCTGCTTCTTCTTCTTTTCTCTACAAACTCAGTATTTCCTACAAACAACTTCTTATCAGCGACCAGACAACCTGCAGATTGTACCATTAAGAGCAGCTGTGTGTGTGCGTCCATTGAAAGACAGTTTCAGGATGGGTTTCTCCTGCAGCAAAGTGCTGAGAGAGCCTCTCAAAGGGATAATTTCCTTCTAATTCCTCACTCGTCTTCCAACCTTCGTTCTCCTTCTGCGGGAACACGAGACCTCCTTTAAAGGAGCTCCTCTGGGTGTTAGAAGCACTGACCCACAGCGAGTTCTGCAGGGGAAACTAGAAGCTGCAGTAAGAAGTTTGCAGGACAGGAGTGCATGGAAATCTGCAGAGTGGCTCCATAAACTGATGGGAAAATGTTAATATTAGTCCTGAAAAGATAAATTTGGAATTTTGTTACAACATCAAAACCACAAATTTGGTCACCACACCAGCAGATTGTCTTGTGATTCTGACGAAAACCACTCTGTAGATTGTTATGCCCTGAAGGAAGCTAACGATTTCTGCCACAGTGATGAAACATTCACTTTGAAAGAACAAAAACACCTCCTCTGTAACTCTGTAACACACACACACACACACACACACATACACACACACACACACACACACACACACACTTCACAAACATAATGACCCATATCACAGAAATAATAATCTAATCATACCTTTGGGGCCGCAGAGTGGATCCTGATGTCTGTGTTGTGCAGTGAACCTCGTCTGCAGAGGGGAAACCCCCTCATCACAGTGGAAATGTCACAAACTACACAACGCTTAAGAGTCCGACTTGAGATTTTTTTATATATAAAAAAAGAAAAATTCAATTCACTTCGCGTTGAACATGCTAATTCAGGAGCAGGTCATCCTTTTACATCATCAGACACTTTTCTTTTCTTCTCAGGAACGATACACAACATGGACAATAATTTCACATGCAAATAAAACATAAAACAATCATACATTAAAAAAAACTGGGATTCATTGTTTCCTTGTTAAAAATTTCTCTCTCATACTCTGGAGAAACATGAAAGTAATTTAAAATAATTTTAACCAAATGCTGCTTCTGTGTGTATGCTACTGTTTGTTTATGTGTATTATGGGGACCTTGTAAACTGACGAGAACTGAAGAGCGGGGACAACATATGGACTTTTATTTCAGGCCCCATTTCTTTGACCCTTTAACACCCAAGTATAAAACAGGCCACCTAGACCTTTCTTTTTTCTTTTTTTTTTTTTTTTTTGTTATTTTGGACTTAAAAGATTTAAAGGTCATACCTGTAAAGCTTGTCCTCTTTTCTTTCAAGAACTGTTTAGAATTTTTCCTCTTGCCCAAATGGTTGAACAGTTACAGTAATGAGAACAGCTCGCATCAATTATTGTCTGTGATTAGCACTGTGTTGCATGTGGACTCCTCAATTATCACTGTAAAGCTCGTACTTTTTTTTTTTTTTTTTTTGAGGAGCTGTTTGAATTTTTTCCCTAGCCCAAAAGGTTGAGGATTTATAGTAATTTAAAGAACGCTTGTAAAATGGGAGTGCCGGTGCTTCCATGGGTTTTAAAGGGTTAAGTTGCTGGATGATGGCTGAGACTTTGCAAGAAGTTTTTGGTCCAACAAAAAAGGTCAGTGAGTTTAAAAATACACTTAAAGCTCAGGTTTGTGCTGATTTTGGCGCCCCCTGTGGACAAAGTGGTAAATCTCTAAAGTCCATACTTTTGTATCCATGTGTCCATATCAGATACACCCACAAGAAGAGTAAGATCGATACGTGCTTTCACGTCAGTCTCCAAACTCCAGAGAAAGGTTTTGTCTTAAGAGGCGTCTGAAATCTTGCTAATCATAGCCACAAAGTGGCTAATTTGGCTACACTGTGTGTTCCTGTCGTTTCAAGGAAGGATAGAAAGTGTTTGGTAAGTCTGGAAATGTTGCAAATATGAGAAACACCAATCACGGGATTTATGGTCAGCATCAATTTCACGCATAGCTACAGTTGAGATAAGAGTCATGCTACCTGCCAAGGCTTCTGTGTCAGAAAACACAAACAGCCATGTGGCCCAATGGGTAAGGCTACAACATCAATTTAACTCAAAACTCTGAACCAGGTTTTGCACCCTTTACAGGGGCTTTGATTGGAACTCAGGGAGGATAAAGTTGGTCTTTTTTGTGACGTAACAGTGAATTTCCTTCCAGTACGTTTGTGGACCCAACTGAGCAACCTAGCTTGAAAATCATATTTCAAAGCTACAGATCCAACAAAGCCTCCCAGAGATAGTCAAACAAACCTTGTAGAAAGAAAAAAATTAGGCTTTCTGAAAACTTATTTCAGTACATAAATGGTTGAAAAAGCTGAGAATTTAAAGTTTCCAGTGTGAGCTTGTTTATCTTATTTTAGTGTGTATGTATTTATTTCTATTTTTCTGCAAGAAAATGTTTCTATTTTTAGCTGTTTGCACCAACGAACCAAGCTCCTTGGCATTTAAAAAAGTACTTGATAAAAATCTGATTCTCAAACCTCATGAATACAGGCTCTAACATAAAATTTTGTGACTCCATTAGTTCCTAACTGACATTATGGCACTAAAACACATAATAGACCTCCTTTCATTACATGTTTAGCTCGTAGCAAACTCTTACTTTTGGACTGTAGACACTTTGTGTTTGGTAAAAACTGCTCTTCATAGGTAGTGTGTCTTTTTCATGTGTGCGCCTGGTTAACATTCATGCCCTATGAGTCGTTTCATGTCAGTAATAACCCGTCAGTACAGCTCACTGCTGAGGAGAAAACATCTAACCTTTGACTTCTTCAAATTAGCACATTAGCACGCTAACGTCCCTGCAGGTTTCACTGTCACTCTAACAGGAATTCAGTGAAAGAAATAGAAAATATAGATTCTGTATTAATGATGTTAGCAACCTCTGTGGTAGGCCTAGCTTTATTCTCGGTTACTGAACCATGTTGGTGTAATGTAGCTCAGTTTAAGTGATCTAATTAGCTATTGCTAAAGCTGTGTCATTTGAAATGAATGTACATTTTTCCTGTTAACGATAATGAGTTTCAGTTTCAACATTTGATGTCTTTTTTGAACTGTTTTCAATTTAAAAATTGAGCTTTTAATGAACTTCAAACAATCAGAAACTGATTTTATTAACAGCATTCAATCTCTTTTGTAACAGGGGGTTTTCATACATTTCTTCAGATTCAACGTCTCATAAAACAAATGATTTGTTTCAACTTGTGTGAACACCTGGGCTGTTCCTGCAGGGATTTAAAGGCTTCAAATGTAACAAGGACCAAAATAAAACTTTCAAATACATTCATGCTCATCAGCCTCCTGAATCAAAACATCAAACATCCACAGTCCGTGACGGGGGAATCAAACCAAACACACCACACATCATGCGTCAACAGTTCAATCTACCGTTTTTATAAAATGCCAAATAACACGGAGAGCAGGACGCTCCAAACAGCCCACACCCTGTTTGCAGCAGCTGGAGGGGACATCAGATCTTTTGTAGCGTTAAATGAAGTTTGGGGAGTGTGTGAAAGGAAATCAATACCAATCAATATCACTGGCTGACAGCTCTTTCTCTCTCTCTCTCTCTCTCTCTCTCTCTCTCTCTCTCTCTCCACACGCACATCAAGACGTCTGTGGGTTTCTCTGAGGAGTCAAATTTGAAAGGTGAGGAGAGAAATGTTTGAGTTTGGAGTTAGAAACGTTTAGATTAGATATGATGTGACTGTAGAAACGTTGCCTCTTAAGAAACCAAACAACACGAGCTGATAAAAGAAGGTATTTTATCGATCAGCAGGATGAGACCTTTAGCAAAGAATCTCGAACTCAAGATCAGGAAGAAACTGCAAGTAATGAGTGATTTTGTCCACAGAGGTCGCCAGAATCAACACAAAGCAAAATAATCCTTTGACAGCCCTACAAAAAAAAAAAAAAAAAAAACGATAAGTGTTCCTGACATTTCTGTGTGACTCTGAAATCAGTCATCCTCACCTCCAACTTCTTTTCAAACAGGCTCGTCTGTACCCGATTCCACAGATCGGCTCAGTGCATGGTTGTTTGAAGGTACTGCGATAACGTCAGGTAGGAAAATATGCAGACAGCGTACACATTAACAGTAAACAGGTAACAGGTGTGACAGTGAACCTGCAGGGTCAGACCAAACATAACCTCGAGTACTCACGATATGTGGACATGCATGCTCAAACAAGCATTCAAAAGGTTTAAATTCACACCTCCAACCAATCAGAAACAAGAACTCACCCAGGGTCTTTTTATAACACAAAACATGAACTCAGTCGTCTGCTGTTTCCGCTGCAGGTCCCTGATGCACTTGTTTGTGGCGAGCTGGTTAATCGTCGGGGACGCAAACTAAACCGAATCATGCTACAAGCTCGTTCCCCGCCGGATGCCACAGAGCCGAAGTGGACGAGAGTCAGAATTTATCACTGACAGGCAGCTTCTCCCAAAACTTTGACTTTCTCCACCAGGAACCTCTCACTTTTAGTTTCCTGCTTTCAACAGAAATCACAGCCTGTTCTTTGCACTCAAAGCTCCGTGATGAAGCTCAAAGCGTGGGATTTCACTGAGGTATCACAGCAGCGGCAGCAGCAGCGGCAAACATGACCAGAGTACCCAACAGGCTTTTGATCAGCGCTTCAAACAGGATTAAAGAGGTTCCTGATGGACAGTTTGTCGTTTCCTCTTTTCTTCAGCACGTTTAATCCGTCGTTTTAATTTCTTAACTAGAGTCTGTCGAGGTGTCCGTGCCGTTCTCACGGACTCTGCTGCTCCATGTTATCAATCAAAGGGTCTTTCTTCAGAAACTGCAGGTGTCGAATGGATCTCCACACCCCAACATAGCTGTCACTAACAGACTGACCTGTGGTGGTGTTTTCTCTCTGGATGTGCTCCCTCTGCATCTCCAGCGCCTCCTTATCGGTCATGACTCGAGACGTCACCACAGCCTCCGTCTCTTCTGTCCAAACCTCTCCGTTAGCCAAACCAGGCGGTGCTGCCTCCACCTTCCCGTCGCAGCTCAACACGCCCTCCATCTCCTCATTCCCTGGATCAGATCCGGCACCGTCAGCTGGCCCGTCGCCGTTCAGCGGTGGTTTCTCTCCGTACGGCTCTCCAGGTGGGCCACCATCCTTCCCAGAGTCCTCCAGGTCCTCGTACAAGCTCTTCTTCTTTGTCTCAAAGTACTTCACCACGCAGTATGTGATGGAGCCGATGGTGTTCACCACCACGCCACCGATGAACAACCCTGTGGGTGCGACGTCGCTGAAAGCCAGCATCCCGACGGTGATGGTGGCGATGCTCTTCACAACGCCAACGAAGCTGGTAGTGACGGCGGAGTTGATGTAGGTGCAGTGCAGCGTGGTGAAGTTCATGGCACAGCCAATGAAGATGCAGAAGATGAAGATGGTCGTGATGGGGGGGTTGTTCCAGCCCTCATAGGACCACATGTTGATGGTGTCCATTGAGATGAAGGAGCAGATCAGAAGCACCTGAGAAGGATGCAAAGACATGTAGCGTAGAAGATGAGATAAGAACGAAAGAGAAGTAAACAAAGAGATAAAAACATCTGCTTGAGCGCCCATACCGGTGAGGCCATAACTGCGATGGCGTACTGCGCTGTGAGTGGTCCATACTCGCTGTCATGACTGGTCTTCTGGATCAGCACCAGGTATGAGGCGTGAATGATGACCGCCAACACGCCTGTGACGTAACCAAAGGGATCCCCGGTGAGATCACCAGCACCTGGAGAGGAAATGAAGCGTGAGAATCAACCCCAAACATCTTCCTGAGACAGA
Source organism: Labroides dimidiatus (assembly GCA_030710495.1). Taxonomy (NCBI): domain Eukaryota; kingdom Metazoa; phylum Chordata; class Actinopteri; order Labriformes; family Labridae; genus Labroides; species Labroides dimidiatus. The sequence goes on along the minus strand of CM061158.1, from coordinate 4,638,523 downwards.
CCTTTCTTTTTGTTTCTAACAGTTGGTTTGTTCTCTTACATTGTGACGGAAAAAGAGGAAATGATAAAAATAGAACAAGGGAAGGAGAGGAGGGAAAACAGTGGGAGTTTTCAGAGGAGACAGGTGAGGAATCAGAACAGGAGAAGAATACAGCCAGACAATAGAGTAGGAGGAGAATGAAAGTTAAAGTCGGAAGAGTAATCCTGTGAGTCTACGTGGGCTGGAAACCCACAATCAGACTGAAACAGTGCAAAACACACCAAAATTACACTTAAACCAAATGTAAGACAAAGTGAAAAGAGAGCTGCTGTGGGAGTGTGTGAAGGAAGAAAAGTGGATGACCGAACAATGAGCCCTGAGGGACGCCAGAAAAAGAAGATATCACCAGTTTGGGATTCAGCTGCTGCTGTGCCGGTATTTTTTGGCAAGAAGGAACATTATCCGGAAAAGAGGGCGTAACTTTGATATCCTGCTGTCGCCTCATGGAGTCAAAGATAGATATGACTCTGTAGTGGAAGCCAATGCATTCACAATGTCAAACTGTACAATGTTTAAAAGAAACCAGTCGTACACATGATTCAGGAAAACTCAAAACTTATCTGGACCTGATGCTGTTAATACTTTAGACTTTAACATTGCAACAGTCAATTTGTATAAAAAAAAAAAATAGGCGTCAATTAAAAATTAGCCACAGTGGCCATTGCTATCTTAGTAGCAGGCTGTTAACATGTTTATTTGTGCTGTCAAGTTGGAAATTGAAACATGGGGCTCTATGGGGGATTGACTCACTTTTGGACCCAGCCTCTAGTGGATACTTAAGGGACTGCAGTTATTTGAACTCCTGCTTTATATGGATCATTTCAAACACAACTGCATCTGTGATGTGTTTTGCATGGCACTTATTCAAAGCCCCCCGTGTGTTTTCCATTTAGTGCTCAAAAGCAATTTACCCACAATCCACCTTTAAGGGGCCATACTTACACACAGAACGCTGACAAAATGACTTATCCCATTTGATTGATCCACATATGTCTGGAAGTTGGTAGTACTCGCTTCTTTTTATGGAGAGGAAAGGCGATTATCACCAAGATTAAACCCAGAATGATTAATCTGTCCATTAAAACCATAATCTGCACATTTCACACTTGACGTTTGCGACCCCCCTCCTGCCTGAGAAACACAGAGCAGCGGCAGCAGCGGTGGAGGAGATTGATTCAGGAAATGAATTATCTGTGTTTTTTTTCTTTTTTAAATGGGCTCCAGATCATTAACGGTAATGGGAGAGAAAATTTTACTGGTGGGAAAGATGATTAAAGGATCTTTACAGGAGCAGAAAATAATGAAAGTGTTTAACAGCCGAACATGTGAGGGAAAGCTGGGAAAGTGGGTTTATCGTGGCGAAAAACAAAGTAATGATTGAGATCTGAGTGTGGGGTGTCTGTTTCGTGTGTAAGCTACTGTGCAAATCCAGAAAATATAGTGTGTATGATGTGTTTACCAGCCAGTGCAGCACCCCCAGTGGTGATTAGCACAGCGGTGACAACGCCGATGGACGGGATGCCGTTCCTCAGCACGCACACCCCGATGCTGAGCGTGAAGAGCGGCAGACATCGCTTAAACACGACGTACATGGGCAGGCTGAGGCCGCGCAGAGACCACAGAGTGAGCGTGGACTGCAGCGTGGAGAGGATACACACTGAGGCAAACTCCTGCACAGAGAGAAACACAAACACACACACACAGAAACAGGTTTTTGTGACTTTGAAGGACAGTACATCAGCTTACATTACGACTCTCGAGGCTTACGTCGACCTTAACAACAACTGCATGAAACCCACTGGGAACAGCTGATCGTCCCCAAACGGGGAAGAAGTCCCCCTCGTGTGGCCATGTGACATACGTGTTGCACAGAACACACTCGGTCACAATGACGGTGCGTCCACAGTGATCTCTATCCTGACTGGAAAATCACAGCAGCTTGTTCTCTGCAAACCCTAATCATCTATATCTGAATTTAGCTGCCCTGGTTTTTCAGCTTTTTTCTGTCTCTACTCTCTGAAATCTTTTTATTCTCCTCCAGTTTTTAAAATAGGGTATACAAAGGGCCTGTTATACTTCTCTCTATCCTTGTTTGTTCTTTACAGCGCAGACAGAGCCCTAGGTCACAATTATGTCTAATAAGAAAACTGTGGTATATTATACAGTAATTAAACTGTGAGTTCAGATTTGTGAGGTACAAACTTAATGCCAAAAACAAATCAGTTCTTTAATAAGCCAAGCTCAACGACTGTACAGGTAGCTGATTGGGGGTTAACAAATGGTAAAGGCCCATTTATGCTAAACGGATACAGGCGGAGCCTTCTCTCCATGCTCTGCATTTATTTCATCTGTATTTCTGCACGTTTCCATAAAGCTTACAGATACGGACCAAACGGAGCAGTACCACTGGAAACCATGGGGCAGTGTTACTGTTACCATCTGACAAGACAAGCCCTGTCACTGTCTGTTTTTAAAACTTGTCTTCAAACCCATTGTTATTTGCCAGCTTTTAACCCAGCTTGAGACTCAGCACCTGTTTTCAGTGTTTACATGGGTTGTTTTTAGTTTTTAAGTACTGTTTTATTGTTTTTAATTGTTTTAAAAACAATAAAACAATTATTTTAGTGCTATTGTTTTATTTTAATTTTGTTTGTTGTTATTTTTTATGCCTTTACGTACAGCACTTTGTTTATTTATTTATTTATTTTTGTTCCATAAATAAAGTTGAGTTGTGTTGAGATGAGTTTATACGTGGCTCTTGTGGAGCACGAAGAAGAAACAGCAATGGATGAACTTGTTGGAGAAAAACTTTGTTACTTATTACTTACTGTATGTCAGCATGTTTTATTAGGGATGCACCGAAATTAAAATTCTTGGCCAAAACCGAGAACCAAAATGAAGAAACCGAGGCCGAAAACAAAAACACCAACAGAAATTATTATTCCAGTCATTAGTACCTTGGAATAAATTAATATTATGGCTTCAAAGAATAATGCCTTCTTCTCAGAGATGCCCTGGGAGCTCCTTAAAAAAAGGCAGATTTTTTTTTCTGCATCTCATGTGATTGTTGTGGGATTTTTCTGGACTCTATGTCTCCTACACAGAGTGTACTCATCTCCGTGTGCAGGCTGTGTGCATCAGAGTGGAACTCTACTGTGCGCGATACAGAGAGCAGAGAAGAGTTGTGAACATATGACCATCCTGTCATGTTAATAAGATAAATAACATGAGGCTGTTTGGTCTGTTATATAAAAGAACAGGGTATATATCTTCTCTATAAGAGAGGTGTGCCCCTCACCTGGTTCAGAGCAATGAATCCTTTTATTTTATGCTCTGATCTCCTCCTGCATTGTGTGTGTCTCCCTCTCCAAGCAGGTTCTCTGCATCCATCACGGCCTAGATCATTTCTCGTGTGTGCATTTCACGCTTTGCAAATCACTATCTGTGGGTCTTTTTCAGATATATCGAAACACGTCGGCCCGTATCCAGACAAAAGTGTGCCAGCTGTGGTTTTAGCTTGTATCACCAAAACATTCTGTTTTGGCTGTGTTGTTTCAGTGATAAAAGTCTTCCATCCGAAAACCGAAAAATGCACATTTGGGCTATTTTTGGATGAAATTTTTCAGTGGCCGAAATTTTGGAGCATCCCTAGTTTTTATAGCAGGATCATTTCATAATTTAAATCTAGTCATATGTCCTTTGATGTGTTTTTTGAACTCATCTCGAGACGTCAGCTGTCAAAGTTCTTGAGTTTCTGAAATCCACACAGACTGAAAGGGATCCACATCTTTGAATGTTAAATGTTCCTGTCTGTACACGCTGTCCCTTTAAGAAAGCTCTGAAGAGGATAAAAGGATGTACTCGTGCTGTGTTGGACAAAGAACAGATCTGTAACCTGCTCCAGCGTGATGTCCTGAGGGTAAAGTTTCAAAATGTCAACGAACCACAGATTTTGTCAATACTTTAATCTGGAGTCCTGTGACACCTCTAAGACTAGTCTACCTCATTTGTGGACCCAGATGAAACAAGTGTTTGTCTTATTGTTGAATTGGGGTCCTGAAGACTTTGAAGCCTTGAAGGTGGAGTTTGATGTTGTTGAGGCACAACTTTGGTTCAGACCAAGCGGCAACCTCCTGTCTGAAAATACGAGAAGTGCCAAAATCTGCAGTTCGTTCAGTACCTGCTTGAGGCTGGCTCTGGAAGTACCGGAAGTCACAAACACTCCAAGCAACAATATGACGCTTTCACAGCAGAAATAATCATGTTTACAGTTTGGTACTAAAAATGTCTCCCATCTGAATCGCTAATCTCGCTAACGGCACACACTGTAAGGGGGGGGGGGGGGGGTTTCTAACTCTGCAGTTTAGAAGATATTGAGATCACAAGTTCGCCCAATCAGAGGCACAGTTCAGCTCATGTGACTGATGGGCGCTCTATGGCTGTTAGTATGGAGACTCAAAGCCTGTTTCATTCCAATATGGCCGCATCGGTCGATTTGCTTCAGAAATCTGTTTCAGAAACAGATGAGACTACATCCATTAATTATACAGTCTGTGGTTCAGACAGAAGTATCTAAATCCTCTGGGGTCCAGTACAATCTAAAACAGTCCTAACCGGTCCCTAGAGGCTGGGTTAACTTGTTTCAAGACCCAGGTATGAATCAGAGTCCTTTAGGGTTTAACATTTTGAGGAAAACCATTTTGTGTCCAGACTGAAATAAGTTAAGATTGATGGGCTGAATACCATTTAAGAACCACCCTTAAACCACACACAGATGGAACTGAACTGAGATGTTAATCTTTTCTTGACACAATCGGGTTTGCCTCCAAAACCTTTTTAAATCAGACTTTAATGACCCACAAAGGCTACTTGAAGTTGTTTGGTGACCAAAGGAGGGCATGGACTACTGGCCAGTTCTTACTTTCAAGATTAGAAATTCACATTTTTCTAAAATTTTATCCAAAAAGTTATTCTATCTTATTTTTTTATATTACTCAAACGTGTCTCAAAGACTTAAGACATCCAAACAAGCCTTCATTCAGCAGTTATTTGGTATCTAAAGTGAAGTCATGACACTATTTTGTGCCTAATCATTGCTGTCGTCTGGAGAAACTATTGTTTGTTTCTCTTCGTCCCACGTGATTGGCCTGAAATAGTTTGTTAACCCTGATGCACAAAAAGTACACAGTTAGATTTAGGAAACACATCCTTCCAGTTAAGCGTACAAGCTTCATCTTCCTACTGTGCCTGAGGGCCACCACCGGTTTCCTGAGATCTAAGGTTTCTGTTAAAGGGTAACCGCTGGAGTTATCATCATGTGCATCTGTGTGAGACTCCTGGGGGCTTGATAAAGTTCAGCGTTTGATGAAGAAACAAGAAACAGGCTCGAATTTCTAGAAACCCCAACAATCAGTGCTGGACAGGAAAAAAACTTGCTGTGCATCTCCAAATTCTTCAGAGAAATGAGCCCCCCCCCCTGGAAAACTGTCAGGTGACTTTTTTGTGTAGATGTTGTGTAGATGATGATTTTGCGTGGTTGCAGTAGTGGTGGATGAAACACGGGACTTTTAGCCCGAGGTTAAGATTAATCTCCTGAATGAAACAAACTGTTCACTTCCGTTGAGATATGATGTAAGAGATAATTCAAAGCCCGGATTTTTAATGCCGATCATGATGGAACGGTATCTTCTAATCTTGTCCTGTTCACACGCAGGAAGACGCGTGTGTGTGTGTGTGTGTGTGTGTGTGCGCGTGTGTGTGTGTGTGTGTGTGTGTGTGTGTGTGTGTGTGTGTATTTGTTCCCTAATGGAGAACATGTTCTTTGGTCACAAGCTGATGTTTACACAACATGTAACTGTAGAAAACTGACCACTTATCATCTGGTATCAAGAGACACCTGAGAGACAGGTGAACTTTGATGTCACAAGTCTCATTTAGCCACTTGTTAGCGATGCTATAGCTTCAAAATCAAGGGTGGCGCATGTATGGATAAATCTGAAGCTATAAAACAAATGTACCTAGAGTGATAGTGCGGTCGCTGAGTTTATCTTGACCAGAGTGTTATTACTGTCACTGAAAACTTCAGAATTTGACATTTCCGGTGATATATGGTTCATTACGGTAATTCACAAAAGTGCTAAACAGCTTCTGAATACCGTAACTCTTCAAGTTTTTGCCCAATTCAAAAGATTCAACTTTGACTCAGAGCTGGGAGGCTGTGCCTGTGTTCTGTCCAGCGTTGCCAGATGGGAAAGATAAAATTATCGTATTTTGGGGGAAATTATCGTACAACTGACAAAATAATCAAAATAACTAATAATGATCAAAACAACTGTCTTATTGTTGCGGAAAATCACAATTGATCACTCTGTTTAGTGTCCTACAGGCACTTTTGTGGGCATTCATCGCCCTGCCCCACATCAGCAGCGTTTGATCAGCAGCTCGAGGCTCCGGTGCTCATTTTTCTCTCAACTGACTAACTTCCTCCTGACGGAGCTCCTACGACCGTGATTGGCTGTCAATCGTTCTGAGACAAACGACACTTCAACTATGATTGGCTGGAAACGTCACATGATATAAGATGCATTTAGGGTTTACAGATAAATCCGTCAGACTGGGGTAGATCTGTAACAACCACACGAAATTGTCAAATTATCGTACATTTAGCCTTTTTTGGAATTATTGATCGTACATCGTTCAGAGGGCTAAATTATCATACAAATACGATAATTATCGTTCGTCTGGCAATGCTGGTTCTGTCTCACTAAACTCCTCAAAACATCATTTTTGTTTTTGTGTTTTTATTCTTTTACATTACTGATACTTCCATACCATATGTAACAATCATTTACAGGATGTTAAGAAATCAAGTTTATGTACTACTGGAAAAAGGGCCCAAAGCACTCAGACACAGAGCAATTTCCGACCATTTTACAGCCATAAGAACAAAATATGTCCAGACCATATTCTGGTAGCTACCCAAGCCTTGCATTAATTCAGAAAGCTGAAAAATGGAAAGTGTCATCGAAAAAATCACTTCCCAGCTCTTTCACGTCAAAATAATAAGTCATACAGACCCCAAAAACCGTTCCCAACTTCTCTGTTGACGATATAAAACAAACTTTTCTCACTGGGGGAGGTAAATAAATGGTTTCCACCATTTCTGGCAGCAGACGTAATAAGAAAACGAGTCGATCTTGTTAATTTTCCAACATGTGTAGAAGCTGACGTGCTGGTTTTGATGAACTGTCCTGACAGTAAAGTCAATGAACGTGTCAGTCAATCAGCAACTCAGCCAATCTGTCAGCTGGTCAATTATCCAGTCAGTCAATCAGCCAATCAGCATTGGAAATACCAAGGGGCACTTTTACCAATATGAGAGCAGGGAGGGGTGCATGTGTGTGGGGGTCAATCATTTAGATTTCCTCTAAATTACACCAGTTATTTCTGGAAAATTCACATTTTGAAAATGTAACGATATACTTCAGGGACAACTTTGTCCTCCTGCTCAGGTCGGTGATGAAGATTCTGCTTTCTAATCTGGCTTCATTCAAACTTTTGAATCACGTTTTCTCACTTTAAAGCACAAACGTGAATCCGAAAGATTGCAAGGTAAGAAATCAAGTTAGATTTAAGCGTCTTTAACTCTTCTAGTGGTTATTATGTTCACATTTTACTCCACAGGTGCAGAAGTTTGGGTTGTATTGACCTGATAAGGTTTGTTTTTTTATGATTTTAACCATATTCAGGGTGTAAATCCTCATCAGTCATCTTTAAATGAAATCAAACCAGGTCTACTTTGAAAGAAGAGTCTGGAGAAGCCTCATGACAACAGTTTGGAGTCACTTTAGGGTGTTTTGTTGCAGAAATACGGACTTTCAGAGAGCTAAACCTGCACCTGCAGTCACCTCCGTCCTCAGGGATGTGTGCGGACTGTGTGCGTGAGTTTTACCTTGGATAGCTGCACGCTGAACGGTGGGATCTTGACCTTTCCCAGCCTCCTGAGGATCTCCAGGGTGAGCGCGGCGGTGCTGCTGGTGAGGAGCTGGATGAGCGTCAGGAAGGTGAAGTGATAGTTCGTGATGAGGAACTTCAGCAGGATGTTCAGAGAGCCGGAGAAAACTCCGTGCGCCACGGCCACGGAAATCCCCAACATCCTGCTTTTAAAGACATCCATGGTGGAGGATGGCTGTGTCTTTTTTTTTTCCTCAAAGAAAGTCACACAGGAGACAGAAAAGGTGAGAGCAGCACAGTTTGGAGAGGATCAGATGAGGAGATGAGGAGGACGGTTTGGTTTTTACGCGCAGCTTCGACGCACTGCTGCTGGATGGAAAAACAGGAGGAAAGGAGGAACGTGAGGCTGTAAGAAGGGACGTTTGAACCATGTGAGAGGAGAAACCACTCTGCATTCAGTAGATCTTCATAAGAAGATGAATAAAAGTGAGAGATGGAGGTGTAAAAAGTGACGATGGGGAGCAGGAAGTGAATCTTCGCCTCGTCTTTTCAGCCAAAGCAGCTCTTCAGTCCACGAGCTGCTCAAAAACATTCAAAACACTCACATATCTGCGTTCCAGTTCCTGCTCTCTCAGAAACCCCAGCAGAACTCTTCTTGCATCACGTTTCTTTGCGCATTCTGCTCCTGAACTAAGCAGAGCCTCCGGTAACTTTCAGGAACACGACAAAAAAAGAAAAAAAAGAAAAGAAAAGAAGTGACTCTTCGTGGATCTGAGGCTGCAGCAGAGTACAGTAAGGAGCGCAGCAGATGTACAGGAGGGGTACAGTAGAGAGGAGGTCGTCCTCTGAGAGCGCTGCGAGTGAAATATGACATTTTGCCGCAGCGCCTCTTGGCTCTGTATCCGAGAGAGAGAGAGAGAGAGAGAGAGAGAGAGAGAGAGAGAGAGAGAGAGAGAGAGAGAGAGAAGGGGGGGGGGGGGGGGGGGGGGGTTCCAGCGCGCTCATTCAGTATGCTGCTTACACCAACGAACCACATCCCTCCTGTCAGCATCCAGGAACACCTCATCTATGATCTGCGCGTAAAGTAAAACAGTTTCTCCGTTTGCGTCAATTTTTCTTCTTCTTCTTCTTCTTAGTGTCCTCGAGCGCGCGGGGCAATAAAGCAAACGCAGAAGCACAGCAAATACTTCAGTTTAGGATCAAAGTACTGATGAATGAAAAGGATCAAAGTGTAAAAGAGGCTGGAAGCATCAGCTCTGCTTTAAAAAGTAAGAACAGGAAGTGGAAGATTTGTTTTAAAGCTGCAAACAGAGAGACAACCAGCAAGAAGTTTACAAAGCAGCACCGCGTACAAACAACACATTTATTTACTTCAGTTTGTTCCTGTTTTTGCATCAAATGAAATTTCTTCTGTAAGATTATTTGCAGATGTCTGAAGTGTATCAATCCAAACAAGTAAACGGAATAAACCAGCTGCCCTCTGACAGACAGGGAGCCAGCGTACAGACCTCAGAACTGGACTGATGTGATCCACTTTCTTGGTCTCAGTGAGGACTGGAGCAGCAGCGTTCTGAACCAGCTGCAGCCGTCTGACTGTTTTTTTAGGGAGACCTGTAAAGATGCTGTTACAGTCATGAAGTCTACTAAAGATAAAAGCATGAACCAGTTTTTCCAGATCCTGCTGACACATCCATCCATCCAGCTTCTACTGCTTATCCGGGTCCGGGCAGCAGTGTCATCAGGGAAGACCAGAGGCCCCAGCCTCCGGCCACTTTCACCAGTTTCTCTGGGAGGATACCAAGACGTTCCCAGGCCAGCCGAAAGATATAATCTCTCCATCGCGTTTTAGGTCTACCACGAGGTCTCCTCCCAGCTGAGCATGCCCAGAACACCTCAATAGGTGATAGCAGGCCGACTTTGTAACTGTCTTAATGTGTTTGTTAAAATTCAGGTCTGAGTCCATGATCACACCCAGATTTCTGGCTTGGTCAGTGGTTTTTAACTTTAACGTCTGAAGCTGCTCACTGACTTTTAATCTTTCTGCTTTGGCTCCAAAAACAAGAACCTCAGTTTTGTCAGCTGGAGAAAATTTAGGCTCATATGCTTGTTGATTTGTTTGATACATTTAGCCAGAGCCTGTTTGCGGCCATGATCGCCGGGTGGCACTGTGATGTATAACTGTGATGTATAACTGTGTGTCGTCTGCATAACGACGGTAACAGACTTTGTTGTTTTCTATAATCTGAGGCAGTGGAAGCATATAGACCCTGACATCCCAAAGATTAAAGTTTGGGATGTCAGAGTTGTATTGATGACTCTGCTCTGGCAGACTTGGTATGGTGGGTCATTAAGGGTTACTGTCCCGTAAAGTCCCGGTTCTGTTTGGGATATCTGACCTGTCTTAGCTCACACAAAAACTTTCTTTCTGACATTGTCTTGATGAATTTCCCTCATTTTTCGTCTCCACCGCACTGAACCCTCCTTCCTTCCTCCTGCAGTTCAAATCTGCTTTATTAGCGTAACAGATGAAGTATTTATTTTTGCAGAAGGCTTAGCGGGATTGAACTCAATCAGAAAATTAACATATAGAAGAGTAAATAATGAATTTGGCAGAAGAACATCTGAATGTTGGGTGGAAAAAAGATGCACGCTAACTGGTCGGGGTACGACTCAGGGTGGAGGAAATGGTCAGGAAAGAGAGAGGCTCCTTGTTTTGCTTCAGTGAACGATATTTAGTTTACTGCGAAGTTGAGACCCCGATGATGAATAAATCAACTGATAAAAAAATGTTCTGGTTCTTCTTCAGATTCTCGAATAACAACAAACTCAAGAGAGAGAGTTCCTCTCTTGTTGCTTTAAGACGTCCCCTCTTCCTGGAAACAATCTGGCGAATGTGAGACGTTACAAGCGATGAAAAGACCTGCCGCTCGGCTCTGTAGGTGTCTGGATGTTTGCCATCATGTTCCAGAGCGTGACATCTCCTCTCTTCATGTTCCCGTGACTCCCTCCATCTTCCTCCTTCCTTATCAGACACGCAGACATCATCATCACTCATAACAGGCGTGGAAATGGCTTGGACAATATTTTAATTGAAATATTTCATCAGGAAATCAGCTTCCAGGCCACGAGGGAGGAAGATCCGCCCTTATCGAGCACAGGCCATTAGCTTCCAATTAACACGCGCAGACAGAGGAGACGCGTTTGAGGAGATTAAGACCGGGCCGAGGATTTAGACCGGGACTGTTCTCTGCTGGGAGGAAAGAAATGCATCATTATTCCACAAACTGTAGGTAATATAGATTAGGAAGAGTAATTTCACTTAAAACACAAACTGGAAGAGGCCGGCATGCATTTTAATAAGGATTTCAAATTAATAAGCTGCACACAATCGCACTGGATGAATACGAAAATATGGAAAACGAAGCCAGTCAGCGAATCTCTTCAACGTTCTTCTGTCGGATGATGAGCAGACAAACACGAGGGTACGTTTCTGTTAGTTTATCATCCTGTAAATATTAACTGGTTGATTTCACGTCATTTAAAGTCAACTGACAGGATTACTGGAACAAATAACAAACAGGAGCAAAAAAGGGAGAGGATCGAGGAGATCAGGAGAAGGAGGAGAACGAGAGGTGAAAGGAAACAAGGTAATACGGTCAAATAATGGGATGTAAAACCAGGAGAAGTCCAGACAAAGATGTTATTACAGACAGAAAAATTGGACAAGAGGAAGAAAGGAGTCAGGAAGGACAAAGATGGAAGAGGAAGGGGGTTTCCCTGCAGACGAGAGCCGTGATTGGCTGCAGCCGTGAAGAAATGAGGGCATCATCATCATCATCATCATCATCATTAGGTTCATGGACTTTCCTTAGCCGACGCGCCCATTTTAGAAGTGCTCTTTAAATTACCGTAACTCCTCAAATATTTGGGTTAGCAAGAAAATTCAAATGGTGATATCCATGGTTTTACGGTACTGCACAGGAATCCACGCGCAGCGACGTTCCAATCACAGGCAATAATTGATGCTAGCTGTTCTCATTACCATAACTCTTCAAATATTTGGGCAAGAGAAAAATCCAAACGGTTCCTGAAAGAAGATAAGATGAGCTTTCCAGGCATGATGATATTTGACTCTTTTAAGACAAAAATAACAAAAAAAATTTTAAAAAGTGCAGGTGGCCTGCGACATACTTGGATAATAATGGGTTGAAAAGGTTATTAGTCATCTTTGAAGCCAGAAACAGATCATTAGCTTAAAATCGAAACAGGTTGTTTTTGGTTGGTGCTCATGGACCATAAATGGAAATTTAATCCCATAATAATAATGTTAGAAACCTACAATTAAAATTCAAAGAGCATAAACATTTTTTCCCCTTTAATTTGATTCTTAAAAGTCATACTTCTGTGTCCAGATATTAGGGGTGGGAGAAAAAAAAACTGTTTCATTCTTTTGTTTTTACAATTTTAAAATCAATTTATTGTTAAAAAATTGAAGTATTATATTTTTTTCCAAATTTAAATCCTTCATTTTAGTCTTAGTTTATAAGATGGGTTGAAAAACATTACTACTTTTCTCCAGCAGAGGGCGAAATGTTTTTCTTTGACTATCTAGTAACCGGTCTTAAAAACTGACTCACATGTGATGTTGATTTTTTTGGGGAAATATGGCTCCTGATATCGTCTGTAGACATCATCATCATTCACCTTGACACGGGCTGGTGTTAAATAATGGAAGCAAAATCGCCAATATTAAAGAATTGCTGGTTTCAAAATCTGTTGAGTGGTTTAAAATGTTCGTTAAAGCTGCGTTTGGACCAGAGGGTCCAGGAACTTTTAGCGCCTGTTAAAACAGCGCCAGACCAGCAGAGGGCAGGAAGACAAACAACAGAGGCTTCTCTGTAAAAATGACACCATAGAAGGAGACTGACGAGACGTGTAGCTCTGCAGTTAGCCTGTTAGCCTGTTAGCCTGTTTGCATGGAGGATATTCAGCCTGTGGTGGTTTTGAAGGGGCTTTATTTCATTGAAGATGGATTTGTTGACTCTTGAAAGGAGACGGGCTAGGTAGGACCGTGTCAGGGGTCCGGGTTAGGGTCAGAACTAAATTTAGACCCTGGATCAGACGGTTGGAGCACAGCTTAAGTGCTAGCATGAGTGATTCTGGCTTTAAAAGACTGATACGCCATCACATAGAGGAGCTTTAAGTGGATGATATCGACTTCTGTATTGCATCTTTATTAACAGCAGCACACACACACACACACACACACAGATCATCATCATCATCATCAGCAGCAGCAGCAGCAGCAGTGGGAGCAGCCGTATCACTCTGATGACATTTCAGGAGTAAATTAGTCACACTTGACATTTTTTGCTCTGTGCTTTAACAGAATCTCTCAGAGATAAAGGAGCAGTACGTATAGACGTGGTTATCAGGGATCACATTAACTTCCTCATTTACATAATTCATTCGTGAAGTCAAACATACATGATGCTCATAAACGGCTTATCTCTGGATAATCATCAGATTCTCCAGAAAGTCCAGGGTCGCTGTGAGCCTCCAGGCAACACATGGGTTAACTGTCCTCAGAAGTACAGCAGTACTCATGTGTTCTCTACGCTGTGCTGTTTGCTCCAGCAGTCAGGCAGGCAGGTGTGTAGATCTTCACAGTCTCATCCCAGGCACAGTCCACCACCTGCAGAAAAACACGACAGAGAACACGATGAGGGGACGTGTGGGAGGCTGTTGCTTCGGAGTTTGGACAAAATCCAAGTCAAGCAAAAAAAACTGGAGAGTTGGCGTCACTCCCAAAAGTGACATCACAGCCAGACAACAGCCAGCAGGTTTAGAGTGAGAGAGTGAGGTCATTTCCTTTAAAGCCAATATTTTGATTGACCGTTTTTTGCCGGTAAAAGTTACAACCTTGGTAGGCGAAGTGAGGTTGGTTGATCATTTAATTCTATTTATGTAAATACATTATGTATCATGGGGTGGTGCAATATTAATGTCAGCTTGATTGTGAAGTGGGTCTGAATTGTGATTTCTTAGGAAGTGTGTGTATGTGGCCGTGTTTGATTTAATGTTTGTAAAAGTTTCCTGTTAAAACATTTTATCAAAGTTAATTTTTTCTTCTGTGCGTTTTTCTAGTTTCACGGTGCTCAGAGATGAAATAAAGAATTTAAATAAAGAATATCCAGTATCAACGCTGGATGTTCAGACTGAGCATGTGCAAATTTTTAAATCTTTACATATTCATATGTTGGGGAAACCCCAGAATCTGTCCAGGTCTTCACGAGACTTGCTGAAATGATGAGTTGATCACAAAAGGATCTCTCACACACAAAGGTCTGCTCATAGCTCTGCCCCCTGACAGGCCTCCAAAGGGCTGGCCAATCAGAATGAAGGGGTTTGTGGAGCAGGGAGCCTTAAAGAGACAGGAGCTAAAACAAAATAATCTGTATCATTAATGGACTTATTCCCCGCGGCATCAACCGTCTGTTTCTGAAACGGACTTTCGAAGCAAATCCACCGGCGCGGCCATATTGGAAATGAGCCGGGCTTTGAGTCTCCACAGTAACAGCTATAGGGCGGTGCCTCTGATTGGGTGAACTTGGGATCTTAATATCTTCTAAACTGCCGAGTTATAAAAAATTCCACCCCCCGTACCGCGTATGCTGTTAGCGAAATTAGCAATTTAGATGGGAGACATTTTTTTTACCCGCATTGTCTCATATTTTCAGACCGGAGGTTGCCGCTTGGTTTCAAACAGAGTCTGAAATAAGAGTTTCCTAAAACACCAGGGAGAGAAAAATAGGGACTAAGATACTACGGGGGCACCAAAGGGACAGAATTAAGATGTTAGTATAATTGTAAATATAAATACAATGAATAAATGTTAAAACAATGATTGTGATTATGGTTTTACTCCAGATTAAAAAGTGAAGAGTCTTCAGTTTACTTTCAAAGCACTCAAATAGTTCCGGAATGTTGTGACATTCTAGAACCTCATTGGTGGAGCTGCAACAAAAAGGCCGTGTAGAACTTTAAAAACAAGAAAAAGGACTTTAAAATCACTTCTTAAAGAAACAGGAAGCCAGAGCAGAGTTTGAAGGATGAAATAAGCCTTCAACAAAACACCAAGGAGAGAAAAATAAAGATTTTTTTTTAGCTGTGAATCACGGAGAGATAAAAAAGCACAATACCCCCTCTTTAATGTCTGTTCTAAAGCTCAAGATGCGTTAGCAGGAGCCTTTAGTGTTAAAAGAAGCTCGGTTTAGATCTTCCTGGACGCCTTAAACCAAGACACAGAAACACATCAGTTGAAAACTTGAAGATTAAGAGGACTAACTGTTTGTTTCTGTGGTTCAGAGACAGCTTCTCTTAAAGTGCAATAACACTGGAGCTTGTATCTGAAATAACTGAACTCCTCTGTCTCTGTGTGGACGCTCGGCGAGGACAGAGGGCTGAGAGGCCAGCCATTCAGCTCTCCGTCTCCTCTGGCACACGCTCACATCAAAGTGTTCCACCTAAATTGGCCCTCCATTATCCGGTCTGGGACGGAGACATTTAAAAAGAGGGCTGACTGCCCGCTGGTCTCCGCAGACCACAATCTGTTTCCTTTCCTGGTCTGTCCCTTTCCTTCCCTCCTGAGCACACGAAGAGACACTTTGCAGCCCTCATTTGATGTCATTTTGCTTTCATCATTCATGAGGAGGACGACTTCCTGTCTCACATCAAAGAGATGCAGATTGACCCGACCTTTAATCACGTTTTTCTTACGGTACAAACACAAAAAAAGCCAAACACAGGGACGTCACTTATTTTATTTTCTGTTCTTATACTGTCAGCGTGTTTTTGTTTTCTTTACGATTCGAGGGGCCGCACTCTGGACAATTTTCCAGGCGGTAATTGCGAGCAGAGAACATTTAGTCCATACAGTCCTGAAGCTTTCCTCTCAGATGTGTTTTTTTTTTCTGTAATTGTGGAGCGTAATGGCTGCCCACCAGCCTCTCAGAGCGAACACAGAGAGACGGACTGTTCAGATCAGGAGGTTTGGTGCAGGCCATGTCAGAGAAGACGAGAGAAGCTGCAGAAGAAAGAGCCCAAAGAAACATCTGCAACAGGCCACTGCACTCCAGGAAAGAAAAGGTTTCCTCTGCAGATGACGCTCAAGCACTCAAACCGTCCTCCAGCTCACTCCCCGCCTCCTCTCTGAAGTGTATAATCAAGCGGACACGACTATCATCTGAATGACACGCCTCTGAGGGGACGTGACTATCAGCTGAATGACACACCAGCTCTCCGTCGTCTCTCCTGGCTGCTGCAGCAGCTGACGAGCTCAAAGTGAAACTCTGGCCTCACTTTGAGCGTCACAAAGGCACCGTCGTTCACGTCGTCACAGGTGTTCGACACTGAAACAGGAGGAGGGAGGAGGCTGCTGCTGAATTAATGAGTGATGGTTTGTAGATCCTAAAAGCCTTCAAGTGAGAGGAAATGTATTAAAGTGTCAGCGAGATTTGAGCTGTAATTATCTATAATCCATCACAGCGACAGACTGAGGCTCTTAAAAACCTGTCACATTTTATGTTTTCCTGGTTTTCCAGCTGGTGGGCGGAAGGATGGAAACCAAATGCAAAACAGATTGGACGCAGATCTGGTGGAAGTCCGGCGTAGACCGCTCTCTTGTTTTGAGACTTCAAGCTCCAAAAAACCAGCCGCATTTTGTACAGAGACTTTGAGACTACATACGACACTCTGACTACACAAACACGCCTCCTTGTAGCATCCTCTCAGGTCTGTACTCTGATCTGAGTCACGGGGTCTCCCACTGCCTGCTCCGTGCTCCTCTTTGAATCTTTGAATCAATGAGTCAACAAGCTGAACACACTTTCAGGACATGAGTAAGCAAAGCGTCCGCTCGGTGAGTCAGCCATCGAGAAGAGGAATGCCCCTCTTTAATTAACTTTAACAGCCGGCCGTAATGGAACGGCACACACGGGCCAAGACTGCAGCAAAGCACAAAGACGGAGAGCAGAAAGAAAAGACGTCACGAGGACGGAGAAAAGACTTTCAGAATATAAAAGAAGTTCAAAGTCGGACCAGTATTCTGTTTTAATGACTTTACTCAGACTAAAGAGGAGGAGATGAATGAAGAAGCAGTAATTAAAACATTAATAAGCTTGTGGTAGATATGTGTTCTTAATGGGAGAGGAACATTATGGCCTCAAACTACAATGCAGGAGTTATCACTGTTGGATTGTCATGGGAACAGGGCGACACTGAAAGTGACTGTACGGGCTCAAACACACACCGTCAGAGTCTGGAGGACAGGTGCTTGGGAGGACATCAGTGTGGGCGGAAGAAAGGCCTCAAACATTTCACTGTTAGGAGTAAAAAACTGAAAACTGAAGAATATTTCCGGGTGAACTAGCGCTCAGCGCTAATAAATGTGATTCCATGTGCCAGTTTTGTCAGTACAGAAGAAGAAAATGTTTTTTTCACCTGTGCTGTTAGAAGGATAGACTGTATAATGAATGGATGTAGTCTCCGTGACATCACGACAAAGTAAATTGTTCGATGCAGCCATATTGGGCACCCATCAGTCACGTGAGCTGAGCTGTGCCTCTGATTGGATAAACTGGTGATCTAAATATCTTCTAAACTGCCGAGTTAGAAAAAACATATTTTTTTTGGCTTGGTGTATTTGTGACTTCTGGTACTTCTGGAGCCAGCCTCAAGCGGACACTCGACGAACTGCAGATTTTAGCACTTCCGCTTTGTCTCATATTTTCAGTGGACGCTTGGCTGAAAGTCAAAAAGAGCAGCAACAGGAGAAATGATGCCTGCAGGAGACGAGAAGCAACGATACCCTGCAGATAATGAACCAGGCAAGTAATCAAGTGGCGTTAGCTAACGTATCGTGTTTGAACCACAGGTTGTAGATATATGTGATTTAAAGATGAGCTTCAACATAAAGCTGTCTGCGAATCTGTCTTAGTAATGCTTTGAGAGGTTCAAACACTTTGTTGTCACTGCCGTCTCTTTAAAGAGGGGGTATTGTGCTTTTTTTTAAGTCTGTATCCTGTCCCACTGGTGCCCCTGTAGTATCGCTCCATGATTCACAGCTCAGTAAAATCTTTATTTTTCTCCCCCTGGTGTTTTGTTGAAGCCTTATTTCATCCTTCAAACTCTGCTCTGGCTCCCTGTTTCTTTAAGAATTGATGTTAAAGTCCTTTTTCTTGTTTTTAAAGCTCTACATGGCCTTTAAGTTGCAGCTCCATCAATGAGGTTCTAGAATGTTCAACATCAAGAGCAGAGAGCTTTCTGCTATTGGTGATGTCACAACACTCCAGAACTCCCTGAGCTCAAAGATCTGAGTGAAGGGGGTTTGTAGAGCAGGGAGCTTTAAAGAGGGGGTATGTCCTTTTTTTTCTTTAGTCTTTGTTTAGTATCTTTTGACTCACAGCTCATAATAAATCTCTATTTTCTCCCCCTTGTGTTTTAGAAACTCTTATTTCAGCTGCCGTCTGAACACTTTGCTTTAGCTGCTGTCTCTTTAAGGCTCCCTGCTCCACAAACCCCTTTCCCTCTGATTGGCCAGCCTTCTGGAAGCCTGTCAGGGGAAAGGAGTTGAGGGTAGACAGAATTTCTTGCTATTTTCAGAACAGATCCAACACATGAATATGTAGAGGTTTGAAAATCTGCACACACTCAGTCTGAACATCCAGGATTGTTACTTTAGATCCATGTTCAACATATGTAAAAGCAGAATACCCTCTCTTTAAACCCGACCACTGGTCCATGCTCCGGATGTAAACAGCTAATCCAATGATGCTTAACTGGATTGTTTATGTTTGTAAGTCTCGGCTGGTGTCTGGACAGCATCGAGCTCCTCTCCGCTCAGATGCTGTTATGATGTTAAAGAAGTGAAGCGCTGCATTTGCATATTGTTTTAAGAACTGACAGTGAACTCGCACATCATTTCCATAAATATGAGCGCCTGGTCTCATAATCCTGACAGCACTTTAATCTGCTGGAAACTTGAGGATGCTGCATGATCCGTCCCCCTGCGAGTCGATATCACACTCCTCACTTCTTCTTCTTGTTTTCCTCTCATCTTCACTTCACCCCATCTCTCCTTTCTTATCTCCCTTTCCCCTCTCCTCCCTTCTCCCCTTTAGACTTTTCCCTGCCTCTTGCTTGTTTTAATTTCGTCCTCCTGATATCAGAGCTAACTTGCTCGTAGCCTCTTCCTCGCTGCGATCAATTACACTTTTCTCTCTCTCTCTCTCTTACACACACACACACACAGACTCTCTCTCTGGTGTGGTCTCTGGTGCTATCTGAGTGTAACCCAGCGTGTCTGATGGATCACCCTCCTTCAGTTCTGCGGGCCAAACCACACACACACACTTTCACGGAGAACCTTTGCTTTGTGGGTGGTTGGTGTGTGAAGTAGGTGAGGGTTGATAGATCGTGTAGAGATGCCAGATGACAACCATTTACAGGTCTGTAGGTCAGTTTACGAACATCCTTCATGTAGCTGCCGAAGTTTTCAGATGCTGCCTTTGTTCAAGTATTAAATGTTAAAAACACACGTCGTCACTTCATCACCAGACACCAAAAATACGGGCTGACTTTTCCAACACAAACGCCAATAAAACAAAGAATATAGGCTCTGTCTCTGATAGATCTCATATATATACTCCAACACTATTTAGTTTTTATACGAGCAAATGTAAAGACCGTGTTTCCCTGATGAAGTACTATGACTCTGATAAACCTGTACGCTGATGATACTATGGTTTATCTTTTGAAGCTGTTTTTTTAAGACACTGTTCTGCATCATAACGCGACCAGATGCTTATATGGGCTGTGGGATTTGTTTATGAAACTTCAACGGTTGCTAAATGTAGATTTAACCTTATTTGAGATGTTAAGCCGGGCCGGAAACTCGCTGTCCAAAAGGTTCCCGACTATGGTTGTAAATTCCAGGAATTTTCAAAGTTGGAAACTTTTCATGTGAATTTTTGTGAATTTGTATTGACTGCATTTCCCTGGTCATATACATGTATAAATATGAAACATTTCTTTTTGTTATAAGCAGACACGCATGCAAATGTCTAATGCAATATTTCAAGTTGCTGACAACAAAAAAAAACTAATTTTCCAAAACTTTTGGAAAAATAATTCCACACACATTAATAGAAAAATTTGTTGAAGTTGACGGCAACAACACCCTGAAAATTTCCAATGTTCCTGCGCTGAAATTCTTGTGGAGATTTTTAGGAAACTTTCCTGAAATTTCCTGGAAATGTTCCACCCCTTTTACAACCCTTTTCCCAATGGCGGCTAAATTTGAAAAGAGATACTGAATTGATTTACTTCCAATCTACTTCCAAACACAGACACAAAATAACCTTAAACCAAGTTAATCTTAATGGTTTTACTCTTGTATAATTCTTTATATATACTTTGAGAGTATTCAGATTGTTGATTTAATTTAATTAAAGAGCCACAAGAAGATGGATAGAGGTAGATCACTTCCTTGTCAAACACTGGAATCTGAGTTCAGAGCAACAAATAAAGACAAGAAGCTGACTGCAAAGCTTCAAGGTGCAGAATTTGTTGTTTGTTGATATCTGAAGAATAAAAAGTAGAGGAAAAATTTAAACGACCTGTGAAAGGATGATGGAGATGCTTTGGGGAAGACAGAGCAGAGCAGAAACTCTGAGGGGAGTCTCGTGTGTGTGTGTGTGTGTGTGTCCTCACTGCTGTCAGAGCAGCTTGTGTAAGTGAGTTCCTGCTCGGCTGTAATGACATGTCTGATAACAACACACACTAACAATACAGCTCATTACTGCCGCTGCCTCCTCCCACACACACACATTCTCAAACACTGACAGCGGGGACAATGCCGGTCATTACCGCGTCTCTGTTAGACACACAAACGGGAACACGAGAAGCTGCTGAACCTCTGAGCCGCTCTGATTGGCTGTGGGCCGTGATGTGGAGGGTTCCCTGCCGGAGCCTGTGAGGGTTTAAAACTCACCTTCATACACTTTTTTGTAGTCGAACATGCTCGTCCTCTTTGGCTCCATTACACGCTCAGATATAAATCACAACACTGACAGTCTGGAGGGATTTCAGGGTCTATTTTTAAGTGTTCTTAAACTTTCCTTGAACCAATAAGACGACGAGCGTTTCCGGTTAATTTGGTCACAAACAATGATTCAGGGTTATTCTGGGTTTCTGTCTGAAAAACTCAATTAGACACATTAGACAGAAGTGGCCTTTTCATTTCACTGCTTCATCACTCCAACACGTTCAGCTCCCCGACAGCACCGTGTGTGTGTGTGTGTGTGTGTGTGTGTGTGTGTGTGTGTGTGTGTGTGTGTGTGTGTGTAAAAACGCGACGTGCTCCTCTGCAGACAGAGTGATGGATGGGTCCATTTCAAGAACTACAGCACACACTTAGAGGAGCAGATGTGGACACAGAGATCTGTTGGAGTCCAAAGATTGATTACTGAGACACGCGGCGGAGAGACAGAGACATGAGAGAGGAGCAGATGAGAGGACTCTTCATCTGGGAAACAAGCGGGTAAAGTACGGTAGATTAAATTGGTACATGAATGATCTGCTGTGGGAGAGGAAAACTGTCAGTCTTCATTCCTCTCATGCCAATGCAGCTATTAAGACTCACAGCGAAGGTTTTCCCTGAAGCACAGATCCATCCAGTGATCAGTCTACAGCTTTGTTCATGTCTCGATACGACCTGGACGTTTATCGTCTTTGATTTGTTTGATAAAGAATAAAATCCACCACCTCACTTAGTTATTTTAAAATTTTGTTCAGACTGGATAAAGGTGGTCTTGATCTGAAGCCAGACTCTTGGACGTGGTCTGAGTGATGACATCCTCTGAAGAGGCACCATGAAGTGCCGTTTGTTGACGAGTGTCGGTTTAACCAATCGAATCCAGAGCTCGCACTTTGCCAACCAACAAACCGACTCCCAAATGTTACGAACAACCCTGTGAAATCTGTGTACATGAACGGAAAATTTTTTTGAAGGTACCCGCTTCATGCATCTTGCGAGGGTGGAGGGGTTTCCTTCAAACTACACTTCAGTCTGTCGTCATCAAACAATGTTGATCTAGACGAAACTGAAAGATCAACCTGCTTGTTACGCAACCTGGAACAGAGCTTACATATGCAAGCACAACCGATATTTTGAGTCTTGTCCCTCCTGTTCCTGTAAAAACAGGCAGAGTCACAGATTTCAGTGAAGACAAAGGAGCTTGTCATCGATTTTAACCCTTTAAACCCTAAGGTCCCCCAATCAGGGGACTCTGAGGTCGCTCCGCAACAAAAGACATAAAGCACTTATCAGGTATAGAGACAACCGCAAATCAAATGAAGTTACGAAATTGTGTAAAACATAAATATAAACAGAAAACAATGATTTGTAAATCCTGTTCAACCTTTATTCAACTGAATACACCACAAAGACAAGATATGTATTGTTCAAACTGATAAACTTTTTTGTTTTTTGTGTAAATATTCACTCATTTTGAATTTGATGCCTACAACACAATCCAGCGTCATGTTTCAACTGTGTTCCATCACTTTCCTTTTAACAACACTCAATAAGTGTTTGTGAACTGAGGACACTAATTGTTGAAGCTTTGGAGGTGAAATTCTTTACCATTCTTGACTGATGAACAACTTCAGTTGATCAACAGTCACACATGTCAAAATCTTTTGATGATATTATGGGTTGTAGATGATGAAATCTGTACGCTGTTGGACTATTTGCTCACGCAGTTGTTCACAAAATGTTGAATCTCGCCTCATCCTTGCTTGTGAACGACTGAGCCTTTCAGGGATGCTCCTTTTATACCCAATCATGACGCTCACCTGTTTCCAATGAACCTGTTCACCTGTGGAATGTTCCAAACAGGTGTTTTTGGAGCATTCCTCAACTTTCCCAGTCTGTTGTTGACCCTGTCCCAACTTTTTTTGGAACGTGTTGCAGGCATCGAATTCAGAATGATGTCTTGTCTTTGTAGTGTAGTGTTAATGTAATTGATCTGTTGTGTCAGCAGACTGGAAATCAAGCAGCAGGAAACACATGTACCTGTGTGTTTTCAGTGTGTGTTACCTGGTTGGGGACATGCAGGTTGAAGTCGAGTCCACAGACGAACTCTGAGTGATGTTCCACCGAGTCCAGGAGGGGCTGGTTCAAGCTGAAGTCCCAGAATCTTCAAAAACAAACAAAAACAGCCATTAACTTAAAGCTTTCCAATAAATTCAAGACTTTATTCTTCATTTTTGAACAGGTTTAATCCTCAGCGTGCAACAGGGTAAAAGATGGAGATGGTTGGTTTGTTTGCACATCATGTTTCAGACACAAGAACAGCCTTCGATTTTATTTACGTAACAATTCTCTGCTTTTGTTTTGTAAACTGAACAGTTAGTTATCAGGTCTTATTCATGCAATCACATCAGATGTATGTTGGAGCTCAGACAGCTCACAGACTTCAGAGAATTCACTGTACGTGACGAGCACAACTACCCCTGTCTGCGCCTCCATCTATAAATATAAATGCAGAGACGCAAAAGCAGTTTTACTCAAGCAGGATTCAAAACAGGAGAGAGAGAGAGAAAGAGGGAGAGGCTTTAATAAAGAGGAAGGGAGGTGAATACGAAAGCAATCTAGAGAATGAGATGAAGAAAAATACCAAGAAAGAAAGAGAGAGAGAGAGAGAGAGAGAGAGAGAGAGAGAGAGAGAGAGAGAGAGAGAGAGAGAGAGGGAATAAAACAGTCTCCTGACTTCAGCCAGCTTCGGCCAATCAGACTAATTGAAAGACTGTTTCTCTTCCTGGTCCTGACAGAGTGTGTGTGTGTGTGTGTGTGTGTGTGTGTGTGTGTGTGTGTGTGTGTGTGTGTGTGTGTGTGTGTGTGTGTGTGTGTGTGTGTGTGTGTGTGTGTGTGTGCCAAAGCCCTGACGCAGCAAACACTCCCTCCAGACTCATCCACTTTGCAAATGTAATTAAATCATTTTCAGAGGGAACACTGCAGCTCCCATTAGGCCTGTATTAATACTGGACACACACACACACACACACACACACACACGCACACACACACGCAGCTGCATGCACATCAGGAGCAATGGGTGTCTGGGGAGCATCGTGCATTGAGAGATATTATATATTGAGTGAGCTGTTAGTGTAAATCACTGCTAACGCTCACTATCGCTGTGTGTGTACATGTTCCTCCGAGCCTGTGTGTGTGTGTGTGTGTGTGTGTGTGTGTGTGTATTTTACTGCAGGTTTACATCAGTCCTAATGTGCAGACTGTGTCCACTTCTAAACTTGATTAAAAACTTCATCGGCCCAAGAAGTAAAACCAACTTTATCCCAGCGGTGGGTAAACACGTCGGCTGCAGCTTCAGGATGATTTAAAGAAGCTGGAGCACTTCAGCGTGATTAAAACTCTTTATTCCCCACGGAGGAGTCAGGCGATTGTATTTGAGAGAAGAAAGAAGAGGAAAGTAAATGAGCTGGGGGAATGGTTCATGTTGTAGAATAAAAACCTTTCCCAACATTGAGACCTGGAGAATCATCCACAGCACAAGACGAGAGGAGCTGGACGAGCCTTTGCTATTTGAAGACACTCAGACGATGTGTTCAGGGATAAATTTCAGGAACTCTGTCTTCTAAATTGTAAGTCCTGCTGTAATTGCAACATATGAACATTTCATGGTTGGGTATCAGTTTTCTCACCCGTTTGTTTCTGATAAAGAGTTCTGAAACCTTACTTTGCTCAAGGCAGGAAATCCAGCTCCTTCCTGCACAGCTGTGTGCATCTGTGGACATGTTTTCAAGTTTTTTGGAGCGTAACGGCCATGAAACTATCAGGAAATAACCTCTTATTTCTTCGTTTCACTTCTTTGTTTTGACAGTATTATTATTATTAAGGTAGATATGTTGCCAAATAGGAGAGCTTGTAGAATTTGATGTGAGGACTTGAAGAAAAAAAATGTACTTGTTTGTAATGATGTTTACGTCTATAGAAATATCTAGATGTAGTGGATGTAGTCTCTGTGACGTCAACCGTCTGTTTCTGAAACACATTTTTAAAGAAAAATGGCCGGCGTGGCCATATTGGCAATGAGGCGGGCTTTGAGTCTCCACAGTTACAGCCATAGGGTGCTCGGCAGTCATGTGAGCTGAGCTGTGCCTCTGATTGGACAAACTGGTGATCTTAATATCTTCTAAACTCCAGAGTTAGAAAAAAAATTCACCCCCCGTACAGTGCGTGCTGTTAGTGAAATTAGCGATTCAGACGGGAGACATTCTTTGTACCAGGCTGTAAACATGTTTATTTCGGCAGTGAAAACGTCTTTTCTTGGCTTGGTGTGTTTGTGACTTCCGGTACTTCTGGCGCCAGCCTCAAGCGGACACTCGACGAACTGCAGATTTTAGCACTTCAGCATCGTCTCACGCTTGATTTTGAGTCAGTTAACACATTTATGGCTCAGCACTTTTGCTACATTCAAGGTTGTTGTTACAAACAACATACTGATACTTTAAGCACTGCATGCTTAAGAAATGATATATCATTGATCATTTTTACATTTGTGGGAATCAAAAGTAAAGAAGCTTAAGAATAAAACAGATCCACGTTCATGATAAGGCACACTCAGGAAGTCTGAAAGCACAACAGACTCAAACTGAAGTGTCACTCACAGAAACTTAAATGAATCGATCAAGTGCATTTGATGCACTCACTCATTCACACAAAAATGGAACCCATTCATCGGCCCAATAAGAGTTATAAGTCTGCAGCGTAATGAAGTGCAGCTGCAATAAAATAATCTTAACTGATATGAACGCATTTCCGTCACAGCGCTGCCGTCAGTGCATTAAGAAGAAGGAGTGCAGCTAAGAGCCGCTGGAGCCTTGATTGGCTTCATAAAGAGAGAAAGGGGGATGATTTACAGTCAGCTGCAGCAAGGAAACGCAGTGTGGAGGGAGAGGACGAGGAGGAGAGAGAGAAGGGTTGTGTTTTATAAAGAAAAACTCAAAGAGAAGATTAAACAAGAGCTCAAGTGTTTGGACGAACCTCTGCAGAGGACGGATTTCTATTATGACCTATTTATTTATACAAAGAGATCCATGTGTGGTCCAGATTACAGCTGTAGCTGACGCTCCTGTGTGTGTGTGAAGAAGCGTGTATGTTTAGGACCAGATGACTGTCCCAGTTAGACAAACACACCGTGTTATTTGTATAAATGAGGCCTGTGCTGCCTTTTGTCTGCAGTTTCCATGGTTGGTAATTATTTAGCTTCTATTGTGCTTCATTCTGTGGAACCGTCCATTCACCTGTCAGCTTTGTGCGTGCGTCTCACTATTACTGCGAAACTCATTAAGTCCCAGCGGACGCAGAGAAAAAGCTGAGCAGGAGGAAGACAGGAGAGGATAGAGGTGAGAGAAGACGACAGAAAGAAGGGCAGAAATGCAGAGAAAGTGATTAGATCCGGCCCCCATTAGGTCAGCGATGCTTTTTATTTCAAACAGGAAATTAATGTTAAGAGTCACACAAACACACGAGCTGCTGTGAAGCACGGAAAACCTTATCTAAAGCAAACAACCGACGTCTGACCGGCTGTAAGAGAGGGAAAACATGAGCTCGCTGTTCTGAGAGAGGAAAAAAAGAGCTACAGGTGTCTTCATCCAGAAAAAAAACATTACAATGAAGTTACAAGAGAAATGTGACGAAGACGATGTGTTTCAGGGTTCCAAAATCAAAGTTATAATCACTGACAAAAACTTTGTCTCTGAAAATGATTGTTTGTTTTAATGGAGTAAGTTTAAGGATTAGCATCTAGGATTAGGGCTGCAAAATTATGTGAATTTTCTGTGAACTTTCAGGAATTTATATTAACTTTATTTACTTTATTTCATTTAATGTAATATTTTTACATCAAGTCAGTAACAAGAAAAACATATCTGAAAATTTACTACATTCAGAGACTAAATTTCCCAGGATTTTTTAGAAAATTTCATTTAAGTTGACGGCAACAAAACCCTGAAAATTTCCGATTTTCCTGAGCTTAAGTTCCCATGGGAATTTACAGGAAGCTTTCCTGAAATTTACTGGGAATTTTCCTCCCATATGCAACCCTATTAACAACAGAGCAGGACTAACTCCGACTCCTGTGCACACAACCAAAACCAGAAATCTCACTGGTATAAACTAATACACACAAACACAAAAAAATATCAAAGTGAAAATTAATTAAAAAAAAAAATTAAGTATGCTAAACTAACAATGTGTTTTATTTTTTGTTTTATTTTTAGTCTTTAGTCTTTAATCTTCCTGTTTTGCACCTGTAGATGGCAGCACATAACATCAGAAATTTATTTCTCTGAGTTTTATTTTGCGCAAAACAACTAAAACTAAAACTTAAATTAAAAAGAAAATATCTTAAACTGAGCATTTTCAAAAAGAAAGAGGCAAACCAGTTTGAAACACTGCTAAGGGGCGCTGTTGGCAGAGCTGCTTTGGCGTGTGCCCCATGTACAGGAGCAAAAGTCCTTGTTGCGGCAGTCTCTGGTTTAATTTGCTGCATGTCTTCCTTCACTCTCTGCTCCCCACATGTTCTGTCCCTCTTCGACTGTCTGATTAAATTAAAGGTGAAAACGAAAAAAAAACACTTAAAAATAAACATTTTTCTGTTTGAAAAAAATGTGACACCTGTGCAAAAGTGTTAAAACCTGCAGTTCCCTGAGTGTCCACTAGGGCTGCAACTAACGATTATATTCATAATCGATTAATCTATTGATTATTCTCTCGATTAATCGAGTTGTTGTTTGGTCTATAAAATGTCAGAAAATGGTGAAAAGCAACAGTGTTTCTTGGAGTCCACTGATGACATCATCAAATGTCTTGTTTGCAAACCAAAGATATTCAGGACTGTCAAAGAGAAACAAAGAAATCAGAAAATATTCACATTTATGAAGCTGAAATTAGAGAATTCAGGCTTCTTTTTCTTAAATAATTACTTAAACTAATTAATCGATTATCAAAATAGTTGACGATTAATTTAGTAATCGATTAATAATCGATTATTCGATTAATTGTTGCAGCTCTAGTGTCCACTAGAGTCTGTGCACAGAAACAGCAGGAACCTCATCCACAGCCGTTCAAAGAGACGATCTTTACAGCAGAAATCGACATGTTGACAGCCTGACACTGAACGGTGGGGGAGTTACAAGTTACACCTCATAATTTTCAGAGTTATTATTCATATAATGTCATGCCTGACTGTCATGCGTTCTATTATTTGTCACCTGTAAACTGTTTACAGAGAGTTTTATCTTTGTGCAACGATTCACATCCTTGAAATGTACAAAAAAAGTATAAAATACCAAAAAAAAAATCAAAGTCCTAAAGCAAACAAACATTTTCTCTTTCACAGCTCACTTCATTTAGAGTTTACGTCGAACACAAGTTCAGTTCAGTTATTTTCACTTAGAGTGAGCCCTCTCTTCAGTACACCTCTTTGGCTTAAACAATAAAACCTCCCATGATGCTCCAGCTCAAGCTGAGATTGTAAAGGTTAAGACTGAATAAATAAAAAAGAAAGAAAGGACGAGGCGGTGGGCGGAAATGAGGATTGTTAAAGGATAAACACGTCAGTGGGATGGTAGAGGTGTGTGTGTGTATGTGTGTGTGTATGTGTGTATGTGTGTGTGTGCTTGGATGTATTTACATACAAGTGTAACGTACATGCGCTCATGTTTTGTTCCTTGTGTGTGCAGGTGGATCAGATCAGTGTTTGCACATTTGACAACCAGTGTGTGAGCACACAGCAAGAGGCAGGTATGTGTGGGTGTGTTTGTGTGTGTGTGTGTGTGTGTGTGTGTGTGTGTGTGTGTGTGAGTAAGTGGAAGGTGTTACAGGCAGGCTGCCAACAGGTGGCTGAGTAGGCGGTCAGATTTTAAATTTACATTTTACATCAAATAATCAGGATGACTGACATTTGAACACGTCGCTGTTTGGTGTTTCGATATATCTCACGGCTCTGTTCTGGGAGCTCCCTGCCCTTCCACATGCCGTTGTGGAATGCCAAGGCAGAGGCAGGAAGAGCAGCAGCAAAGCGCCCAGAGGGAGCAAGATAGCAGCGTTAATTTGGCTTGAGTTAAAGCCCCATCATCCATCTTTTTAGAATTAAAGATCAGAAACTGTGAGGTCAAATCTACGAGACGTTCTCGTGCTGCGTTCATCGATAAAAGTTTGATAACAGACGAGAGGGAAGCTGCAGAGAGGCTGCTGGTGCACGTATAAAAGAGGAGACTGACGGCTAATGATGTAAAGTGTCTCCTGTTAATGAGGCGACGACAGCCTCCTGCAGTCAGTCATAATCAATGCTTAGAGGTTTCATGCAGCTGTGACCACACACACACACACACAGGCTGGACATGAGTGGAGAAGAGGTGATAATTAGTCAGGTGGTTTGTGTGTTTGAGGAGGGAAACAAACCTGAGTGAGAGACGGACCTGCAGCTTTGTCTCCGTCTCATTCACAGTGTTTTAAAAAGATAACATCAGAGAGGCAGAAAACGGTGTTATCACTGCAGTAATGAATGGATTAAGGATTATCTCAGAGGACGGACAGCAGGCGGGTTAATAAAGGAAGAGAAAGAGTGGGAGATTGAATTAAAGATTAAGAGATTTTTTAGCACTTTAAGAAGTTCCTCTGCACAGCACAGTCTGCTAAAGCCAGCTGAAGATGAGTCGGTGAGGAGAAATCTTCCCCTGATTTACAGCTCAGTAAAATCTTTATTTTTCTCTCCTTGGTGTTTTGTTAAAGCCTTATTTCAGCCTTCAAACTCTGCTCTGGCTCCCTGTTTCTTGACCTATGGCAAAGTCCCGGCCTCAAACGCGATGAGCCAATCACAGTGCGTCTACCCATTCCCAAACCCTTGGATATTCTCTGCCCGGACTTCCATTTAAATTCCATTTTTTGCAGATCATTTTTTTTCAGTTTGATGACATTTTCTTTAGATTTTAAGTCCAAGAATAGTCAAACAGTGTTCATGGTGAACATGCTTAGACTGTATAAAATATGGACGTAGTCTCTGCGACGTCAGCCGTCTGTTCCTGGTACAGTCAAATGAAGCCAATCACTGGACAGGGCCATCTTGGATATGACGCAGACTTTGAGCTTCCTTTCAAACAGATATAGACTCCTTGCGAGTCAACATCATCATAAAGATGCGCATGCATTTTGGCAACAGAAGCAGCGTTTAGCTCCGTTCATTCAGACTGTTAGCAACATAAAAATGTCCGGTTGTTCTGTGGTCGGTTGTAAGAAATGATACTATACCATGGAGTCAACTTCTTCAGAGCGTTATAGAGCAACTGGTGTTTTGGAGTAAAGAGTGATGGTGCTAACTGGTGACTCTCAGCTGAACGTGTCAGTGATATTTGGCTGAGAGTCTCCAGCTGTGTTATTGAATGTGTCTTCTTTATCCAACCTCATTTAACCAGGTTTGAGCACCAATAATCAATATTAACTGCTGATGTTCTAAATCCAGTTTTTACTTTGAGTGTTTGATGAAAAAGTTGGTTTGGAGCCGAGGTTATGACCAAATATGGAGTCACTATGGAGAGGAAATAATAAGGGAACCAATAAATGATGATGAACAGAAACAGATTTGAAGTTCAAAGTTAAACTACGGTATATTATCAAACTATGAATCTGTCTGATTAGTAATCTGAAAATATCAAAGCATTAATATTCTGATAGATTTGGAGCAGTTCTCTGTCTGGACGGAGTTTTCTGGATCCTTTATAATGACTCAGTTCTCTGTGAGCTCTTTCTGCTTTATTGACACAGTCTGGTCAGTGATAAGTCAAAAGCATGGAGTGACTGTGTGTTTAAACTCCTCTCTGGGTACACGCTGGATTTATACACTAAAAATGTCTGTCCACTAGTTGACATCTTCCATCCGCTCACTGATTTCTCACAAAGCTGTGAGTTGTTTACCGTCCGTAAAATTGGGGTAATTTAGGTTAAAAAAAAAGTGATTTTTGATGGTCAACATCCTCATATCACTTGACCAGCCATGGTACTCTGCAGCCGTTACTGTTTACAAACAGGAAAGGGGTCTATAGGGCACCAATCTGTCATGTGAGCTGAGCTGAGCCTCTGATTGGACAAACCCACAATCCTAATATCTTCTAAACTGCTGCGTTAGAAAAAAATTCAGACCCAGGCTGTAAATATGTTTTTTTAATGCTGTAAAAGTCTGTTTTTTTGTCTTTCTACAGCCAGCCTCTAGCAGATTCTCGATGAACAGCAACTTTTAGCACTTCCGCTTCATTTTTCTCTACCCAATGTTGCCCCTTGAGAATACCCCTCCTTTAAAGTGAAAGATTATATTTTGTTTTCCTTTGCAGCTGCAAGAACAAAACTCAGAGGATTTAGCAGGTGCCTCTATCTGTGTAATGAAATCAAGCCTCAGCATGGAGTTTTTTAGCCAATGAACGTGCTGATCAATAAAACACAGCGTCTGGCACACAGCCAGCTCTCAGCACATTTATCTCTCAGCCTTCCTCTCTCTCCTCTCAGCGTTTTACGTCCTCCCTCTCTAGTTTCCCCCTCCATCCTTTGACACAACTAAGAGCTGACGTTTATTTATTTTACGTCCCCTCTTTCAGCTCAGCAACGATTAATCCTTCATCTTCTGTGAGAGTCTCAACTACAGCAGACGCTGGGTTTGTAACAATATCTCAATCATGTCATCAATACTTAATGTACCTGCTTCAGGTCCTTTAGGCTATTATCAGCATCCAATACTTCCAAAAAGAGGTCGCTTACATCAGATAATGAGTCCTGAAACAGCTGCTTTGGATGGTGAAATCACCTTTCAGTCAAGAAAGATCGAACAGCTGTTTGTGGTCAAAAAAATCATCTTCAGCTCTCTTTCTGCAGAAATCTTTCCTGTAATACTGCCGGACACTTTGAATAAAATCCAAACCTCTTAGTGACAAAATCAGACTTTTATTGTTTGCAGCTCTGACTGAGCCTGACAGATTACAGTGC
This sequence comes from Labroides dimidiatus, assembly GCA_030710495.1. NCBI lineage: Eukaryota > Metazoa > Chordata > Actinopteri > Labriformes > Labridae > Labroides > Labroides dimidiatus. The sequence goes on along the minus strand of CM061158.1, from coordinate 4,606,410 downwards.
AGCATCAGTTTTTCAGCTGCCAGCTGGAGGAGGACTTTCAGAGGAATTCTAAAACTGTAACAGCTGCCAATGAGACGCCAAAGACCAGTTCTTCAAAACTTGACCCTTTCAAAACCTCCCTGATGTGAATATCTGATGCTTTCCTGTCTCCACGACAGTAAACTCAATATCTTCATCAATGTACGGTCGGGCACAATAAACAATTTCAAAAATGTCACCGTGGGCTCTTGAGGAGTGGATGGATCATTTTGACGGATGAATCAATAATGAAAATAATGATTATCAGTCTTTCTTTGAGTAATGGAAAGGCTCAGAGGATCTAGAAATACTGTCAGTTTGTGAGACTCAAACATTTGCAGATTTTCTCGATAATATCCTCTCGTCTTTAAAATGACCTCAGATCAGCATTATGTACAATTCCTTAAGTTGTCGCTGTTTGTGGTATAAAAACATCAATAATAAGATGGCGATTTCATTCACTGTTGACAAAATTAAATTCCCGCTCAAAATGTTGACGTCAGACGCCCGCCGGCCAAATCAAGACCAATCAATGTAAACCATGGCGACACGCAAAGTACGCAGTTGATCACGGCATCACGCAAGTTCAACACGTAAGTTCTGTTAGTCTTTTTACTAGGGATGAGCCGGATATTCGTTTCAAACGAGTACTCGTTACGGATAATGCATTTTTGCCGAGTCCGAGCACAACACGAGTTTTTTTTAGGATTATTCGTATCCGTGCTAAAAGAATCCTCATTGGGTAGCAACAACTACTGTCTTCACTCTTCATGCTCTGTGATTGGCCAGTCACACACAGCACACCCCCCTCCCTGCACCCACATGCTGCAGCAAGGAGGTGTCTGCTCTCCTCTTTCACACACACACAGACAGGCAGCGAGTGACAGCGACTACTTCTCTTGCTTGCTTGAGTTGACTGTAGTTTACGTTGCTCTAATCTCTGTACTACTCACTCAGTTTTCTTCTGCTCGTCTCTATTGAGGTTTGTTTGGTATTTAAAGTTACTTCTTCAACTTATTTCCTGTCATACGCGATGCATGTGACAAGACGGGGCTGAAAACGGCTCGTGTCGCGCTGGTCAGTGCCTCTTGCTTCAATTCGGGACCGTTTTTTTTATGGTTTTCGTTGTCTCGCATCTCTTTAGTTCTTTTTTTATATTTAAAGTTACTTGATTAACTGTTTTGCAACGTACACGCAACGCATTTGAAGGCTTAAAGCTGTAAACTCCTTGTGTCGCGTGTCCCCCTCGTTTCTCCACGCCGGTCTTTTTTTTTTTTTAACTGGCTGCGTGATTTTAGTTTGGCTGGTGAGAAAGTTAGTTGGAAAGCTTTGCCCATTCTGAGCACAGTGTTTTTGAAAATACAGTGAACAACAAGGCATATTTTTTATTTTTTTGCCACTGAATGTTTGCACAAATCACCTATTAAATTTACACAGATCATAAATAAAGAGACTTTTCTCACCACTACATACACATTTTACCAGTTGTACATAAAACATAGCTGAAAATAAATATAGCCATTTCAAATCAATTCTTGCCAGTTTTAGACTTAAAATAATGTTCGGCTTTAAGTTCTGACCATTTTCGGACAAACACGCCCACTTCCTGTTTAGGCCCCGCCCCCTACGAGTACGGCTACAGATAATATGGATGGTAAACAGATACAGATACAGATAATGGTGTACTCACTCATCCCTACTGTTTACAACAATGACAGTGTGAAACCAAATGTAACCAAATGACCAAACCAAATGTATACATTGTAACAAAAACACGGACTTTGGTCTTTCGGGTATAAAAACACCCGAAGAGTGTCTCCAGTGATACTGGTGGTGGACTTTCCCAACACAGCTGATTAGCTGCTGATCTACCCCTTAAACAGTCCAGTAAATGAGCAAATGAAATTCTATGGAAAAGTATCACAAGCTTCTAAAAAGAGAAGGAGAAAGAGAAAGTTGGGTGGTGGTTGAGTTGCATCGACATGCAGCGAAGAAATACAAGGTTATTTTCAAATGGTTTCAAGGCTGTTGTGCTCTCAACAGCTTTAAAGAATGTCCACAGCTCGGCAAAAGTGTGCAGGAAGGATCCTGGCTGAGTTCAGCTTTTCCAACCTGGCAACCGCCAACGATGGGTTCAAAAGTCTGTTTCAGAAACAAACTGTGACGTCAAGAAGACTACGCTCGTGTTTGATACAGAACATGGAGGCAACAGGTAAACAAAAAGCAAAAAAAGCTACTGAGGAGTGAGACATCTCATCACAGCCTGCAGGATCTGTACGGTGAAACCTGCTTTCCATGGCAGCACGTCAGTGAAGCACGAGCGTGTGAAGAGAAGGGATGTTGGATGTCTCTCTTTTTTAATTTATTCAAGTCAAAGATCTGAAGTTAGAGCAGTGGTGTAAGTTCTACTTTCTCACTCTCTCCTTGAATGATTTATCTTTTGTACCTCACGACCCTTCATCTTTCCATCAGCAGAACAAATTCTTGCCAGGTTATAATAGTACGCTGGTGCAGCTCCAATCACATTAAACCTTAAGAGCCTCAAATATACAGGTCTGACAATGCAGGTAACAGCCTTTAATCAAGTGCTGCAGAGACTCGTGAGATCCACCGCTGAGCCGGAGATGGAGGAGAGTATGATTATGCAGCAGCATATTCTCAAAGAACTACAGGTGCAGTCATGCTTGATATTAGACATCTTAATAACTGAACCTCTGCAGCGCAATAAAAGAAAAACTCATCTCCGTGTTTTTGTCCACACCTCACACACCAGTTAACTTTATCACACATTATCACAGCGTCCTGACCGCCCGTACAGCCACTCTGAGGGAAAGATAAGAGTGACGATATTTCTTCATCTCAGAGAAACGTTTCAGAGGAATAGCTCTGCAGGGTTTCTGTTTCCTCTCGAATGTTAACGATAGATGACTTTGAGCAAACACATTTAATCTAAACCTGTTAAACCTCATTTATTTCCACAGGTCATTAAACCGAAGTGTGCGGCAGATAGCGTTGTATTTCACTTTAAACATGACCGGAAAGAAGACGCATAGACTTTAATTAATTCAAAGAGGAAAAGATTCAGAGAGGACTCAAGAAAAGAAAACAGTAATGAATCGTTCTTACCTGACGGTGAAGTCATACGAGCAGGACGCCAACACCGTTCCACTGAACGGAGAAAACTGAAGGAAAAAAAAAAATTAGAAGACCTAAGTACTAACTATGATCTTATTTTTAATATCTGCTCAAAATGCTTTGTTTAGAAAAAAAGTAGCACAAGACTTGCTAAAATAACATGACACATTGGACCTCAAACACCAAGTAGCGCCGCCTCCAACAGGCCTCCAGAGGGCTGGCCAATCAGAGGAAAGAGGGCTTGTGGACCAGGGAGCCTTAAAGAGGGGGTATGTCATTTGTTTCTTTAATCATTATTTTGTCTCTGGTGCATTTGTAGTTTCTTTTTAAGATTTACAGCTCCAAAATTATCCCAGTTTTTCTCTCACTTGTGTTTTTTTTTTTTTTTATTATTCCAGCCTCTGTCTCAAATGCTTCATTTTAGCTGCTGTCTCTTTAAGGTGTCCCACCCCACAAATCCTTCCTTCCCTCTGGAGGCCCATCAGAGGCAGAGCTTTGGGCAGACCTTGGTGTTTGAGGCCAGTAAGGCAATCCTTATGTGATGACATCATCATCTTTGTAAGGTATTCTGCCTTCAATATGAGAAAGCAGAATACCCTCTCTTTAAAGCGACAGCAGCTCCAAGGATAAAATCTTGTTTTCGAAAAAACTAGTGAGAGAAAAACAAGGATATTATTTGTTAACTGTAAATCATGTAAAGATACTACAGGGGCACCAGAGGGACAAAATAAAGACTAAATAAAGCACAGCACCCCCTCTTTAAGTTATTTCATAAAGCTGTGTTTTATATTCAGCCATAAAAGTACGAAATAAACAGTTTTATTAAATGAAGAAATGCAGCGGCGGCTCTTTCTAAAGACAATGACCGAGCAGAAACATGCTGTGTTGAAAGAAAAGATGAATGTTTGAGTCCTCTGCCGACTAACTCTTTCATCTCTCCACACTTTTATTTCGTTCTGATGTTTCAGTGAAGTCGTCTCTTTGAGGCCGCAGACCGAGGTTCCCGTAAAAAAAGAAAAAAAAAATTGTGAACATTAAAAATGAGTTGTTTTTTTTCTCGTCCTGGTTAAAAAGAGATGACTGGAGGCAGACACAGCAGACGTTTCAGCCTCTTCTCTGCTTCTCAGCAGTTTGAGGATTGTGCCGACAGAGAGAGAACGAGAGAGAGAGAGAGAGAGAGAGAGAGAGAGAAGAGTCCGCAGAGAGAAGTCACGGCGAGCGTCGGCTAAGCACTCTTAAATTAATTTATTCCTTCATTTGTTCCCCCTCTCTGCTTCTGACAGTTTCACCTTTCTTATCAAGCAGATTCTGTGTCTGCCTCATTTCACTCCTCTCCACACTGACGATCCTCTCTCTCTCTCTCTCTCATTTATAGAGCCACTTCATCACTTTCACCTGCAGAAAACTGTTCGTCACTGAAGGAAAAACAAATATGTAGCGAGTCTGAAATCCGTGTATCATTCGTTGAATTGCTTTTCAATCATGAATCAAAAAAACAAAACATTGAAAAACGGTTCGTTTTCTGTTTTTTTTTTTCCTTTTTGAGACGAAAACAAATAAATAAAAATTTGTTCATTTTTCAACATCCTGTTTATAATTACAGATCAAATGAAAGAAAGTTGAATTATTTTTGTTTCATGTTTTTGAGTCAAATCTTTATCCTGTGATGGATGTTTGGAACAAAATGTTTGGTTAAAATACGTTTAAGGAGAATAAAATCAGACTGAAAATGTTTCCATCCTTTGGTTTATTTCTGTCTGTCTCTGCTGATTTCACCTCCTCACTCTCCTCCTCTTAATCAATACAAGCTGACAGATTTGCAAACCACCAACATACACACTCACACTCACACACACACATTCAAGTATCGATATGAAACACCTGTCCTTAAAACAGGCAGAGAGAGAGAGAGAGAGAGAGAGAGAGAGAGAGAGAGAGAGAGAGAGAGAGAGAGAGAGAGAGAGAGAGAGGCGGCATCTGATTGGGTGATCTCAGGTGATTGTGTGTGTGTGTGTGTGTGTGTGTGTGAAGTGGCATGTGTGTAATCTCAGTAAGTGGGATGCATTAAGGGAGCCCTCTGCAGCTCTGCAAACATGTCCCATATGTGTGTGGTTTTTTTTCTGTGTGTATGTGTGTGTTTTTGTGTGTGTGTGTGTGTGTGTGTGTGTGTGTGTGTGTGTGTGTGTGTGTGTGTGTGTGTGTGTGTGGTCTTATTAGGTCCATTTACGGGGGTGTTTTGATGCTGTCAGGCCCTGCAGTGCATCTCACAGCAAACACACAAACACGCAAACGAGGCAATGCATTGTGGGAACTAAGTGTTGAGACAAGACATTTGACAGCATATGAAACAAGGCTGCGTGTGTGTGTGTGTGTGTGTGTGCGTGTGTGTGTGTGTGTGTGTGTGTGTGTATGTGTGTGTGTACCTTGACTCTGCGGATGGCATAGGTGTGGCCTTGCAGTTGACTGACAGGCTGTCGGGCGTTCCTCAGGTCCCACACACACCCACTGCAGTCCACGGAGCCTGTGGCCACGATGTTCTGCAAACACACAACAAAACACTCAGATTAAAACTCACACTCTTTGATTTAGAACCTTAAGACTTCACGTGAGACCTTAAAGACATATTAGAGATGGATACCAAACAACGGAAGAAACGCAAGTTTTTGTTTTTAATTTAGAGTTTAGCCATCCTGTTTAGTTTCCAACTGAGATACATAATAAAGTAAGTGAGTCGTAAACATGACCACGACTGATGTTGAGCACGTGGAGAAAGTATCAGAGGTGGGGCACATTTTGAGTGATATTGTAATGGCAGCAATTCCCTTCCGGGGGGCTATAAACACAAATGGTAAGATTAAAAAATTACCGTATTACCATGATGCCTCGTCTTAACGATAATCTGAGAGAACGCGCCATTGGTAGGCTTGATTCTGGTTTAACAGCTCGGAACGTTGCCGGACGTCTGCATATGCACGAGTCCACCGGCAGTAGGCTGAGAATACAATTCCGTGACACAGGGACCACTCAGGACAGACCAAGATCTTGTAGACCACCCGTAATCAAGATCGCCATATTCCCATGGCCTCAGACCTCTGTGAGTGGTCAGACCAAGCGGTAACCTCCGGTCTGAAAATATGAAACAATGCTGAAGTGCTAAAATCTGCAGTTCATCGAGTGTCCACTTGAGGCTGGCTCGCTAATTTTGCTACCGGCACACACTGTACGGGGGTGAATTTTTTTTCTAACTCTGCAATTTGGACAACATTAAGATCGCCAGTTCGTCCAATCAGAGGCACAGCTTGGCACACATGACTGCCCTATAGCTGTTACTGTGGAGACTCAAAGCCCGCCTCATTTCCAATATGGCCGCGCCGGCCATTTTGCTTCAAAAATCTGTTTCTGGAATAGACGGGTGACGTCGCTGAGGCTACGTCCATTAATTATACAGTCTATGAGTCAGACAAGCCATCGCCATCTACACAAGGCCCACCTTCGATCCCGGAGACCATTCTTTGGCCCGGTGTTAACGGCTGGTCGGAGACGCCGTCGACTGACCTGGGCAAAGGCAAGGCGCACCTGGACTGTGCTTGAATGGTCAACCACTCTGTTCATGAATGAGTTCCATATAAAAAAATACCAAAACATACTTGCATTTCTTTTGTTGTTCAGTATATGTCTAAAATGCAGTTTATCACTGCAATCCAATTCAAACAGACCCTTTAATCAGGTAACATCCTTCTTACATCTAAATTTCACCTTTACCTGGTCATACTTGCACCAATCACAGCTCAGGATCTCAGCGTTGTGAGCTGGAACAGCCAATCTACACGCAGCTGCTTTAACGTCCCAAACTCTGAGCGTGCCGTCACCTGAGAGCAAACACAGAGAGACAGGAGAGGTTAAAAACCAAGACACACATCTGTGTGATGGAGCTGGGGATTGGGGGGGTAAAGTAAAAGAGGGACAAAAAGAAAAAGAGGTTAATCGACGGGAACACAGCTAGCAGAGTTTGAACGCTCGTGTAGATCAGGTTTGTGTATGTGTGTCCCTCTATAACTTATTCTCTGGTGAACTGTGGAACTCATTTCAGGGACCACTTCATTATGGCATTAACCCAACACCAAATACGTGGGTGTGAGTGTGTGTAGAGGGGTGTGTGTGTGTGTGTGTGCGTGTTTCTGGGCAAAGGTTGAGGGTCTGCCAGCACACTGCGGCACTCATAAAGCAGAATTTTCCTCCTCTTCCTCTTCTTCCTCATCTCCATTCATTTCACAGCAGACAGCTTCAGAGCGGTTATTAAAATCTTCAGTTTTCCCTCTTTAGGCCAAATTTAGAATCGAGGATTGTAGAATTATTATAACCCCAATCCAATAAAGTTGGGACGTCGTGTAAAACGCAAATAAAAACAGAATGCAATTATCTGCAAATCCTGTTAAACCTATATTCATTTGAATAGACTACAAAGACGATATTTATTGTTCAAACTGTTAAAGGTCCCATATTATGCTCTTTTTCTGCAGGTTCATATAGCTCTTAGAGGTCCCAGAATAGTCAATATGAAGTTTTTTATCTCAAAAAACTGTTTTTTACTGGACTTTAGCCAGCCTGAAAACTCTCTCTAGAGAGCTCTACCGAGAATAGGCTGTTTTTGTGGGCTGTCCCTTCTTCAGCGCAGGCCACGCCCCTACCTGCCCCTCTTTTTATAGAGTTGGGGAGGGGCGTGGCCTGCGTTCAGGCGCGTGCTCTGATGTTTACAAACACAGTTCGCCGGTATGATGGCTAGACACAAACAACCCCAATACTAGCGTCCACAACAACAACAACAACAGCTCACAACAGCTGCTTAAAAAGCACCGCGAAAAATTGTTACATGCATAAACAAAACACCGAATTCTGTCTGTATAGCTTCTTATCTGAATGCAGCCTTATCAGCTTGATTTTTTAGACAAAAACAACCCCAATACTAGCGTCCACAACAACAACAGTTGCTTATAAAGCACCGCGAAAAAAAGTTACATGCATGAACAAAACACCGAATTCTATGTCCGTATAGCTTTTTATCTGAATGAAGCTTTATCAGCTTGATTTTTTAGACACAAACAACCCCAATACTAGCGTCCACAACAACAACAGCTCACAGCAGCTGCTTAAAAAGCACCGCGAAAAAAAGTTACATGCATGAACAAAACACCGAATTCTGTCTGTATAGCTTTTTATCTGAATGCAGCCTTATCAGCTTGATTTTTTTAGACACAAACAACCCCATACTTGCGTCCACAACAACAGCTCACAACAGCTGCTTATAAAGCACCGCGAAAAAAAGTTACATGCATAAACTAAAGAGATATTGCGTAAAGATAGCTCTATATGACATATATGGTCACAAAACTTCTCTTCAATTATTTATTTATTGTGTGACGTGTATATTACCAACACCGACTCATGTTAGCTGCCATGCTAACAAGTCAACAGGCTACGAGGCTGGGTAGGCCACTACATTAAAGCAGCATAAAATACTGAAACTTTCAGCTCGTACCTTAGTTGGGTCACGGATCGTTGGAAGTGATCCAGGTTGTAGCTTTAAAGTCTTTGCAAATCCTGCTTTGAGCTGTCCCTCGTTCAGAAAGCAGTCCTCCATGAAGTGGTGAGCACAAACATACAACATTAATTAATCCACTCTTCCATCAAAGTTTCAGGTGAAGATGGAGGTAAAAAAAGACTTTTGTGCAGCTCCATGCAGCCAACAACAGTGCATTTGCCATGCTTTGTTCGTACTTTTGCCATGTTAGACTAGTGTTGACTAATGACTGAGGACCGGGGAAATGGTGGGGGAAAAGCTTTTGGAGGCAGAACTACGTTTGGTAGGGAGCCAATCAGGGAGCTGGGCGGAGTATTTGCGCCCTTTGTGACGTCACAAAGGGCGATTTCTAAAACGGCTCATTACTGCTCCCAGGAGCAGAGATTTTCTGAAAAGTGCAGCTTGCAGGAGAGGGAGAGGATAGAATTTCCTCATGTTGAGGGGTGTTGTTAACAGGCTGGGGGTGCATATTGTTATGAGGAAACCATTCAAAAGTGAATTTTGCATAATATGGCCCCTTTAACTTTATTGTTTGGGTTTTTTTTGCAAATATTTACTCATTTTGAATTTGATGTCTGCAACATGTTCCAAAAAAAAACTGGGACAGGGTCAACAAAAGACTGGGGAAGTTGAGGAGAGCTCCAAAAACACCTGTTTGGAACATTCCACAGGTGAACAGGTTCATTGGAAACAGGTGAGCGACATGATTGTACCAAAAGGAGCAGCCTTGAAAGGCTCAGCTGTTCACAAGCAAGGATGGAGCGAGGTTCATCCCTTAGTGAACAACTGCGTGAGCAAATAGTCCAACAGTTTAAGAACAATGTTTCTCAATTTACAGATTTGATCATCTACAGTCCATAATATCATCAAAAGATTCAGAGAATCTGGAGAAATCTCTGCACGTAAGCAGCAAGGCTGAAAACCAACACTGAATGACCGTGACCTTTGACCCCTCAGGCAGCACTGCATTAAAAACCAACATCATTGTGTAAAGGATATTACCACGTGGGCTCAGGAAGACTTCAGAAAACCATTGTCAGTTAACACAGTTCATCACTACATCTACAAGTGACAGTTCAAACTCTACCATGCAAAGACAAAGACATATATCAACAACACCCAGAAACACCGCCGGCTTCTCTGGACCCGAGCTCATCTGAGATGGACTGACGCAAAGTGGAAAAGTCTGCTGTGGTCTGACGAGTCCACATTTCAAACTGTTTTTGTAAATCATGGACGTGGTGTCCTCCAGGCCAAAGAGGAAAAGGACAATCTGGATTGTTATCAGGTCATAGTTTCAAAGCCAGCATCTGTGATGGTATGGGGGTGTGTTAGCGTCCTAACTGGAGGATTGTTCCAAAATGACACCCTTATAGTCCCATTGAGGCGAACAACACGGGGAATGTGGCTGGAATATTTTGGAGTCAGAGCGAGGTGGGATGTTGAAAAATCCTGTGAATGTTTGAAAACACAGTTCAGAGAAATGTCTCTTTGTTCGAGAAGAGATTAAAGAGCTTCTTCCACCTCGTGTTTACTGACCAGCAGATTAATCCACATGCTTCCTCTCCCTCTCTTCCTCCTCTTCCTCTTTAATCCCAGTGATGGATACAAAAAAAAGATAAGATAAGATAAGATAATCCTTTATTGATCCCCAGAGGGGAAATTCAGGTATTGCAGCAGTACAGGGCAAAGAACAAGGGTAGTAGCATGCAATGGGGTCATATATTAGGACAAAGCAAGGTTGATGTAAAATAAACAAAACAAAAATGAGGAACAATGTCCATCCAGTAGCAGCAACAGATTCATATTAAAGTGACAGTGTTAAGGATAAAAAAAGGGTAATGGATTAATAAACAGTAATTACAGTGCAACAGAGTAATGTTGATTGTTGTAGAAAAAAACAAAATATATATATATTAAATATTAAAGTGCAGAACAGTGTAATATAGTGTAATATTGTGATATTGCTATGAGTATAAGTATCAATTAGTTCCGAGGAGGTCAGCGCACTGATGTACTGTGGCCTCCACTGCTGTTTAAGAGTCTGATGGCGGTTGGCACAAAGGAACGCCTGAAGCGCTCCGTTCTGCTTCTGGGTGGGATCATGCGCTGGCTGAATGAGCTGCCCATGTCCCACAGCTCGTCGTGCAGAGGGTGAGAGGGGTTATCAATGATAGCCCTGATTCTGTCCATAATCCTTCTCTCTGCCACCGTCTCCAGAGTGTCCAGTTGAAGGCCCACAACAGAACGGGCCTTCTTCACCAGTTTGTTGAGTCTGTTGACCTCACCAGTCTTGATGCCACCCCACCAGCACACCACAGCAAAGAAGAGTGCACTGGCCACCACAGACTGGTAGAAGGTCTTCAGGAGCCTGCTGCAGACGCCAAATGACCTGAGTCTCCTCAGGAAGAACAGCCTGCTCTGTCCCTTCCTGAAGAGGGCATCTGTGTTGTGGGACCAGTCCAGTTTATCGTTAATGTGGACCCCAAGGTATCGATATGAGTCCACCCTCTCCACTTCCTCCCCCTGGATGATGACGGGAACAGGGGACCTCCTGCTCCTCCGGTAGTCCACAACCACCTCCTTGGTTTTGCTGATGTTGAGCTTCAGGCTGTTGTTGTCACACCATGTGACAAAACTCTCAATCAGCCCTCTGTACTCCCCCTCGTCATCATCAGTAATGCATCCAACAATGGAGGAGTCATCGGAAAACTTCTGGAGGTGACAGGAACCAGAGTTGAACCGGAAGTCTGAGGTGAAGAGTGTGAAGAGGAAGGGTGCCAGAACGGTTCCTTGGGGTACTCCTGTGCTGCTTGTTACCACCTCAGAGGTGCAGCGGTCCACCCTGACATACTGCGGCCGGTCTGTGAGGTAGTCCAGGATCCAGGCTGTGGTGTCCGGGTGCAATTGCATCTCCAGCAGCTTCTCCCCCAGGAGGCAGGGTCTGATGGTGTTGAAGGCACTGGAGAAGTCAAAGAACATGACTCTCACAATGCCCCCAGGCCTCTCCAAATGAGACAGGGCCCTGTGGGTGAGAAAGATGATAGCATCTTCCACACCGATGTGCTGCTGGTATGCGAACTGCAGGGGGTCTGAGAAAGCAGAGAGCAGAGTCCTCAGATGGTGAAGAACCAGCCTCTCAAAGGTCTTCATGACATGCGACGTGAGTGCCACAGGTCTGTAGTCATTGAGAGCGCTGGGGCGTCCTTTCTTGGGTACCGGGACGATGCAGGAGGTCTTCCACAGGTTAGGCACCTTCATCAACCTCAGGGAGAGGTTAAAGAGGTGCTGAAAGACTCCAGCAAGCTGCCCGGCACAAGCCCTGAGGACCCTGGGGCTGATGTTGTCCGGCCCATTAGCTTTGTTGGTGCGCAGTTTGGAAAGCTCCCTTTGTACCTGGCTGGACGTGAGTGTGAGGCAGGGAGAGAGGGAGGGGGGAGGTTGCTGGGTGAGTTCAGTGTCCAAGGTGAGTGGGTGGAGGGGTGGGGGTGAACTGTCTGTTGGAGCTGCCTGCCAGCGAGAGGGGGGTGAAGATGTGTCCATGATGGGGGAAAGGGCAGAGTCTCCAGTCGAGGTGGGAGTGGGGGTTGGGGTGGAGTGTGAAGACCCAGGTCCACTGTCTGAGCTCACAGAGGTGTGGTTAGTGTCGAATCTATTGAAGAATAGATTCAGCTCAGAAGCAAACTCTGGGTCTCCTTGGGTTTTGGGTGCAGGTTTGTTGAAGCCTGTCATTCGCTTCATGCCACTCCACAGCTCTCTGGAGTTCTCATGCCCCATCTTGGCTTCTATCTTCTCCCTGTAGATGTTCTTGGCCTCTCTCAGTTTCTTTTTCAGCTCCTTCTGAACAGCCCTTAGTCCACCCCAGTCCTTAGCCATGAAGGCCCTCTTCTTCCTGTTAAGGAGGCCTTTTATGTCTTTATTGATCCATGGCTTGTTGTTTGAGAAGCAGCGGATCTTTTTGGTCAGGACAATGTTGTCCTCACAGAAGCGGATGTAATCTGTGATACAGTGGGAGAGGCCTTCAATGTCCTCACCATAGTCCTCTTTGAAAAGGTCCCAGTCTGTGACATTGAAGCACTCCTGCAGCGCCTCCTCTGTGTCCTTAGACCAAACCTTTACAGTCTTGGTGGAGGCTGCCTGCTGTTCCACCAGCGGCCTGTAGGTGGTGTCAAGGTGAATCAGGTTGTGGTCTGATACCCCCAGAGGAGGGAGAGAAGAAGAGCTGTATGCTCCCTTCACATTAGCGTACAGGAGGTCCAGGATCTTATTCCCTCTTGTAGCACAGTCCACGTATTGTGTGAAGGTTGTCAGGATAGGAGAGAGAGAGACATGATTGAAGTCCCCACTGATCAGTATGAGGGCGCTGGGGTGTCGGGTTTGGAGTCCCGCGATCACAGCGTGGATGACGTCACAGGCGCCGGGCGCTGCAGCTGACGGCGGGATGTAAACAGCCACAGCGATGGTGTGTGAAAACTCCCGCGGTAAGTAATACGGACGTAATCCCACCGCTAAAAGTTCCACATCAGGGGTGCAGATGATCTCCTTCACAGTCACATGTCCGGGACAACACCACTTAGAGTTCACATAGACAGCAAGTCCTCCTCCTCTCTTCTTACCGCTCTGTGTCCCCCGGTCCGCTCTGACCAGCGTGAAGCCGGCCAGGTCGACCACACTGTCTGGCGTTGTCCCCTGGAGCCATGTCTCTGTGAAGATGAGCAGGCTGCTCTCCCTGTAGATCCGCTGGCTGTTCACTAACGCCGTCAGCTCGTCAGTTTTGTTGGCGAGTGACCTCACGTTCCCCATAGTGATCGATGGGAGAAAAGGTTTAAATCTCCTGTCCCTCTCGATCCTCTCTCTGACTTTGGAGCCGGCTTTCTTCCCTCTGCGCGTAGCCCTCCAGATGTCCTCAGGTATGCGCGCAGAGGGGCAACCGGCTCCATTACGGTGCTGCAGGAGTTCCTCACGTGTGTAGGTGAGCATTGTAAACAAAGAAAAGTTCCGCTACGATAAGCGAAACTTCACCAGAAGTAACACAACTAAAACGTTGCGTGATTAGGGTCAGCTTAGTCCAAAAATAAATAAAGATAATAAACAATAAAGGGACAAAAATACACAAAAACGCAAAAGTAGGGTAGGAGCTGCTGCAACAGGCTGCCGTCTCCCAGCGCCCGGAAGTACGCCAGAAGTAGGCTTTTTGTACGCCAAAAAGCCTACTCCTCCTGCTGCTCTTCATCGATTCAAACTGTTTTAACCCATCACATCCTCCCTCCTTTTCTCCTCGTCCTCACACACTCACTCAGTCAGATGTGGGAGATCTTCTTTGAGTGTGTGTGAGCAGGTGTGTGTATCGCATCTGACAACATCAGACCTGTTTAACATTTTGTTCTTGCAGTAGGGAAGAGGCTCTCCATGAAAATGTATGAGTGTGTGTGTATGTGTGTGAGTATGTGTGAGTGTATGTGGTGTGCAGCAGAGGCTGATTTCTGTAAAAGGGTCTCCCTCTATTACACCTGGTATTGCTGCTGCATCAGCAAGATTGGCAAACACACACACACACACACACACACACACACACACACACACACTCTCATGCAGCCACTTTTAAACTACAACTTTAAAACATTGTAAACGAACATCCCGCCCACACACACACACACACACACACACACACACACACACACACACACAGTCACAGGAGGAATTGATAAGGGAATCTATAAAGAATCGGACTGATGAGTGGGATCGATAAGGGCATTGGGATCAATAAAACCTGATCAATATCCATCCCTAGTAAAAGGTTAGGGTTAGTGTTTCTGTCATCGTATTTTGTTCTTATCACACTGATTTAGGTTCAGGGTTCCGCAAACCTGGAGTCAATGCAAAAGCTAGTCGACCCAAACATTACTCTCCAAAGGAACACTTTCCGGCTCTTCTAACATCCATTCCAGGTAGGATTTATAATCCCATCTGTGAGCTCAGGGTCTCTTCCAAGTTCTTCTTCTGGCTGGAAGTGCAAAGAAAACCTCCAAATGAAGGAGCCCAGGAGAACTCTGATCAGATGCCTGAACCACCTCAACTGGCTCCTTTTGACCAAAGCTTCCCCTGGATGGGCAGCAGAAGCTCAATCCAGTGGGACTTGGCCTGGTGACCGGAGGGTTGTCAGTTCAAGTCTTGGCATGGACCAAGATTAGTATCTGGGCTGGAGAGGTGAAAGCATAGTTTCCTGAGCACTGTCAAGGTGCCCTTGAGCACTATGTAAAGTTCATAACCATCGGTGAGGGCTGGGACGACTGTAAGAAACCAAAACTCCAAGATTCTTGTTTGAAGAAGCGTTTGACGATTTTGGCCATTTGACAACTTATTCGCTTACACAACTCCTTTCTATTTTAAAGTGAAACTCGCTCCCGTCACTGACGGTATGCCTTCCAGCTGCTCCTTCATGCCAATCTATTTGCATTTAAAAGTGTTTTTCCCGTCTCACTTAATTCCCACAGTCAGAGCTGAATGTGAACACAGCGGCTGTGTGGGTGACCGTGCCGAAACAGGTTCTACAGCGAGCTGGGAGATCCGCCTTCACCCAGGATAACGTGATTGTCTTTATTGGCTGATGGAAGCTGAGATCAGACACCTCCACAGATTTATCTCTGAGACCACGACCGCCTGTACCGTGGCAGCGAAGAAAGGCGGGTTGGCACAATATCAGCATTATGAAACGGGGAAGAACAGGAGAATTACACGCCGAGAGAGACATGGCGCTCCTATTATTCTGAGATTACTCCTCGGTGCAGCCCTGCGTGTCTGTGCAACAACGACAGAAACATGATGAGCAGAGTCAGCAGGCATGCCCAAATATCCAAAAAACAACCAGGTATTAGCTTGTTCCTGATAAATCCCCTAGCATACACTATTGCTACTTCACTGAAGTTTAAATCAAAGTCGTGGGTTTGATGTGTCCCAACAGTCGGTCACACTGCCGTTGAGAAAAAAACTGGAAAGCAGAGTTTAATTTGTTTCTGATGCTTCGATCTGTTTCAGCGCTGAGAGCAGCTCTAGTTGGCATCCCGAAGGAGATCACACAAACACTTTTCGACGATCGTGTGTGACAACTGGAGGGAGAAGGAGAGGGGTGGAGATAAAAGGAAGGAGGAACAGGAGGAGAGGAGAGGCAGAGAGGAGCATGGGAAACCCTGATAAGCTTATCAGAATGAGACGCCATCTGCCCTCCTGCCGTACGCCTATCTCCGTCTTCTTCTCTGTTTCCCGCTTGCCCTTCAAAGCCGGCAGCGGGAGCTTCTTGTGCTGGCTGCCAAATGCCACCAGAGGGGAGGCCTCCACAGGGAGATAAGAAGACACTCTCAGCTAATGCTAGCTAGCTTAATTTGACGACTCATTAACCCCAATCCATCCATCCATCCATCTGTGAGGCCGTCCAGATTAACACATCCCTGTCACAGCTCACACTGTTTCGTCCTCTTTTATTTCCTGAAACTCAGAATTTTATTTATCAGACACAAAGTTTCTGTGAAGGAATCTCAGCTGAACGGTTTTAAATCCCAGATATTACAGGAAACAGCTTGAGGCCACGCTGAAGGGAGTGATTCACAGTAATTATCCGGAGCTTTAAACACTGGGGTTTACAATCTGCTCAGCTTTAGAGTTGTGTAAAGAGTAGGGTTACAAAGGGGTGGAAAACTTCCAGTACATTTCAGGAAAGTTCTCTGAAAATGTCCATGGGAACCATAGCTCAGGAATGTTGGAAATTTCCAGGGTTTTGTTGTCGTCAGCTTAAATGAATTTTCCCAAAATTTCAAGGAAATTTTGTCTCAGATTTTTTTTGTCTTCTTAATTTGATTTAAAATTTTTGCATTGCACATGTCTGCATACATGTCTGCTTATAATAAAACTAAACATTTTATATTTATACATGTATTTGACTAGGTAAATGTAGTTAATATAAATTCTCAAAAATTCCCAGAAAATTCTTGTTAACTTCTGAAAATTCCGATGAAAAGTTTCCAGCTCTGAATATTCCTAGATTTACGTTGACATCAGTTTCAAGATATATCCGCTGCTGGAGTGCATATGGCCCAGTGGTCTAGGTCGCACTCCATATATGCAAAAAGCCCTTGAGTAGGCAGCCTGGGTTCAAATCCACCCTGTGGCGACTTTCCTGCATGTCACTCCCCACTCTCACCCTGTTTCCTACTCTATCCACTGTTCTGTCCTCTCACATTAAAGCAGGGGTCTCAAACTTGCAGCCCCCAGAACAATATTTTGTGGCCCCCTGCCTGAAATCAAAGCTTTGTGTTAGTGTGGCCCACATGTTTTTTTCTTACATGCATCTGGGCGTTTTATTTTTTAACACTTGTAGGCTAGCATAGCTCAGGCTCATGACAACAACACAAATTAGCAATTGGTCACTTGTAACATGTTTGGGTCAGTGGAGGGAAAATATATCCTGTCACCTCGTGCTATACGGTGTTTGTCGGTGTTTGGATCATGTGCCTTTATGGCAGCACCTATCTGTGTGTAAAGCTCTTCTCCACAAGTCAAAGTTCAGGTCCAAACTTAAAGATGAGCATCTTAGACCCATACTGGGTCTCAGTTGCTTCCTCCCTCTGCATGTTCTGACCTATTAAGACTGAGACGATTTGATCAGTTGTCCTTTTATTTTGTGGAACACTTGATGCGGCCCAGCCTCACCCAGACACTATCTCCAGCGGCCCCTTGGTAAGTTGAGTTTGAGACCCCTGCATTAAAGGCATAAAATCCTGAAAAATATGACTTTAAAAAAGGTATATCAGCTGGAAGAAAACCAAAACCAACTACAACTTTCTGAGGGCAAAAAAATTAGCATAAAAAAATGGGATCCACCAATCAAACCTTTACCATCCCTTTGTCAAGACTTCTGGTGTCACCAAAACCAAGTAGCGAACGGATATCTGTGGAAAGTTTACAGTTCTTTCTCTCTACGAGGAATAAATGTGTTATGTTTCAGGCAACGTCAGGATTTTCTATGCCTGTGAAACGAAATGGAACAAAGAAACCCAGAAATAAACGGACTGAGGAAGAGCTCCCTGTTGTGCAAATCTTCATGTTTTCTTCTTGCATCTTTGTTTTGTACCCACTCATGGATGTGCATGTTTGAATTACATTTTTGCTTTATAAAAAGTATGGATTAGCCCTTTTTTTTAGCCATCTCTGCACAAGAGTCGACCAGCAAGCAAGCGACACCAATTCACCAATAATGTTTTTGTGACACTTGAAGGTCTCTAGGATTCCACTGCACTTCACAAATATCAACAGAATTGGCTGTATGAGTTCTGCAGAGTTCAGCAGTCTTTTACAATCACCAGAGTACGCTCAGACTCATCTCCAACCTTCATCTGGTTCTGTGCCCTCAGCCGTTACCGGGGCAGCTCCACTGAGAAGGCCAATACCCTGCAGAGGACCAGATTTCTAAAGGGACTTGTAAAGGTCGATTTCCTTTCCAGATCAGCCAGTTGACGGTCACTGAGAGACACCAGTGGGAAAAACGCTGGTCCCCATCATCACATGTGCGTTCATGCACCACATTCAATCTGAACTCTGAACATTAAAGAAATGACTACAGTCCTGAGACCACTAAGA
Source organism: Labroides dimidiatus (assembly GCA_030710495.1). Lineage (NCBI taxonomy): Eukaryota > Metazoa > Chordata > Actinopteri > Labriformes > Labridae > Labroides > Labroides dimidiatus. Next base: position 4,588,049 of record CM061158.1, on the reverse strand, counting down.
GGGATGTTGGACCACTTTTCGAGCTGATTTCTGCCACAGAAAACCATCAAACGTCTCTTGACTTGAGGGGACCCCTATCCTTCTGGATAATTTGGTGTAAGATGGTCATAAACCTTTTCTTTCTGTATCTTAGCCCAGCTCAAAGATGGAGAACACCCTCTGAAGTCCTGATCTCACAGGAAGCTTTCCTCTCAGTCTCTATTGATCGTTTCTCGTCTTCTCAAATCAGCTGTGATGACGCAGAAACACCAATCTGAAGTGAGAAACTCCATCAACACCAGCCGCACAGGAAGAGTGTTTGTAGTGATTTCAGTGTTTGGTTCCACTTTTCTGTCTCACTCTATTAAACCCACTGAAGCTTCGCTAAAGGAGTCGTGATTGTTCCTCTGAGGGGACGTGAGGAAAGCTCCACTCTCTGACAATTTTATACACTTTTACTGATGTCCAGGTAAAATTAAAGAACAATCTGTGATGCTGAAAGTGATCAAAGACTGAAATTAGCAGTTAATTAGCAGCTGCTGATGAACAGCCTCTTTCAGTTTAATCGTTGTTATGAATCACTAACTCTTTTTTTTGTCTCACTCCCATTTCTTCTTTTTGTATTTTGAAACTCTACATTGAACCTTCTTCAGATCCAACAGTACAAAATGTAAACGTTCTCAATTTTTAACTGGTCTTAAAATTTTGATCAGGTGTGTACTTGTCTTTATTTCACTGAGCAGGAGACAGATCATGTTGTGGGGCTCGTCATAACTGCTGAGCTGAGTAATTCTGATGTAACAAACATGCTTCTTAAAGATTTTTGGAAAGGCCCTGAAGGCTGTGGGCTGAGGTGCAGGTAACTCCAGCGTAGCATCCCTCTTTGACACCCCAAGACTAACACAAATCATCAATGAAGACTTGCAGCTACATGACGTACAACACCAATTCCAGTGAAGTTGGGACATTGTGTAAAACGTAAAAAAAAAAAATACAATGATTTTTTTAAACTCTTTTTAACCCTTTAAACTGAAAATATTCACTTATTTTGAATTTGATGTCTGCAACATGTTCCTAAAAAACAATAGACTGGGAAAGTTGAGGAATGCTCCAAAAACACCTGTTTGGAACATTCCACAGGTGAACAGGTGCATTGGAAACAGGTGAGTGTCATGATTGGTTATAAAGGGAGCATCCCTGAAAGTCTCAGTCATTCACAAGCAAGGATTTACCACTTTGTGAACAACTGCGTGAGCAAATAGTCCAACAGTTTAAGAACAATGTTTCTCAACATACAATTGCAAAGATCAATTTCGTCATCTACAAAATTAGAAACAGAATAGTTTTTATTCGCCAAATATCTTCAAAAAAATAAAATTAATTTGACTTCAGTTTGAGCTGTGCTCTCCCTGTACAACATACATGAATAAACACTAAATATCACTTAAAAAAAGAGATTAAGTAAATAAAAATAATAAAATAACTTATACACAAAAAAAACATTATAAATAAATTAAGTTAAATAGTGCAATGTGTGTATAAGTCAAAAAAATATCATCAGAAGATTCAGAGAATCTGGAGAAATCTCTGGTTTTGCCATCCAAGCCACATCTTTTTCAGGGACGTCCCTGCTGATTTCAGCAAGACAATGACAAGACACATTCTGCACGTGTTACAACAGCGTGGCTTCGTAGTAAAAGAGTGCAGGTAGACTGGTCTGCCTGCTGTCCAGACTTGTCTCCCATTGAAAATGTGTGGAGCATTATGAAGCACAAAATGCAACAACAGAGACCCCGGACTGTTGAGCTACTAAAGTTGTTCATCAATCATGAATGGTAAAGAATTCCACCTCCAAAGCTTCACAGTGGGAAACATGACCCTGTCCCAGCTTTTTAGGAATGTGTTGCAGGCATCAAATTCAAAACGAGTGAATATTTGAAAAAAACAATAAATTTTATCAGTTGAAACATATAACTATTTTGTCTTTGCAGTGTATTCAATTGAATATAGGTTAAACAGGATTTACAAATAATTGTATTCTGTTTTTATTTACATTTTCTGTTAGTTTGTTGGAAGTTTGTAGAAATGAAGGGGACCTTCAGGCAAAATGTCACCAGGTTTTAGGTTCATGTTGAGGTGAGAAAGTCTGAGTCTGACACCGTAAAACACATCAATTATAAAACCAGAGGCTGAAATGGGACATTTTATTTATGACAGGACTGAATAAACGTCCAGCTTTATGAGTGTCTGAGCTCTGACGCAGTCAACACCATTAAACAACACTGAGTGTGATACCTGTGTGTGTGTATGCGTGTGTATCATGCTTATTAGATAAATGACGTTTTGTAAAACACTGGCGCACACACAGGGTTAATGATTTAATGCGTTTGTGTTTGTTCGTGATAGCAGGTAGCTTCTGAGTAATTAGTTAATAGCAGGCATCCATCACGGACAAAGGTTCACTGCTACACACACACACACATATACACACACACTTCAGTGAGCCTCAGTGGTCCATAATCGCCCCGAGGGAAACTTTTGCACAATATGAGCAGAAAACCGTCCTCTATGAGCCACACAGTCATCACACAGGAAACAAAAGACTCAAAACAAAACGCACAATGCACCAAACGCCTCCTCTCAAAGGTAATCAGGATAAAGGTTTTAGTTTCCTCAACTCCAGTAACTCCACTCTATTCTTCTTGGAGGTGGGAGCAGAGACAGAAAGAGGAACAGTGGAAGACAAATGGCTGAGGTTTGTATGTGTGTGTGTGTGTTTAATTGCAGGCTGCAGAGACACAGATGATGCAGATAAACACAGAGGGCAGTTTGTTCTGGAGTCGTATCAGCGCTGCTGCTGCAGGTCAGGAAGCAGAGAGGAGCTCCTCACCTTCCCCTCAGGCTGCTGCAGTGAAACACACCAACACCTGCAAACTGCTCTCTGCTCACCATCAGCTCCGTTTGACTGAAAGAAGCAGCGGTGGCTTCATCACCTCCTGATGAAAACGGTCTGAACGGACACGCAGTTCACAGGGTTGAACAGGCTCTGCTGGAAGCTGGATGCGTCACATCAGATGCGAACGTGGAGATAATCGGCTCTAACGGCCGAACGTGGACGGTCTGTCCACAGCCGTGGTTTCATTACGGACGTCAGAGCTCAGTAAATCATTTAGAGGAGCTCCAGAGCTTCACAGAACAACTTATCTGATCCTGAAAACAACAAACTTCACCTGCAGAACCTCAGATTCAATGACTGCAGTTCAGCTCTATTCATGTCTTTATGGGACCCACATGGTCCTGGTTTTCACAAGGATCCGACTTTGACTTTTACAACTTCATATATTAAACTTAATTATACTTTAATATCTTTATCTTGTTTCTGCATTCATTTATGTTTCAACGTTTTTACTGATGTGTTCTTCATTAATTGTTTCGCCTTGGTTTACTTTTAATGACGTTTTTCATTAATTAATTGTTGTTTTTTTACTTAGATTTTCTTATTTTTTCTTTTATTTGTGTTTTTTAATGTATTCATCAATTTTTTTTTATTTTAATGTCTTAACTTTACTTAACATTTACTTATTATTAACTTCACTTATCTATCTATTTATTTATTTATTTATCTATTTATTTATTTATTTATTTATTTATTTATTTTAAATTAAATTCTTTTTTATTCTTTATTATACGATTTGCATTTTTTCCCTTTTTTGGCAAATAGTTTAATTTCTTGTCGTGATGCAAATTTTTTTTGTATCATTAATAAAATTTGTATTGTATTTTTAATTTTTGATTTACTTTTTTATTATTCTATTTTGTGTTTTTTAATCCTTTTTTATGTTGATGAATTCTGTTTATTTTTTACTTTTTACAGTTTTAATAACATAGAGCTTTAATTTATTTTTTAATTATCTTTTACATGTTTATTTTTCTTGTGTGTGTGTGTGTGTGTGTGTTTCTTGTTTATGAATCACTTTTTTTTAAAAAAAATCATATTTCAACAACGCAAAGTCCAGAAAACTTCCTTAAAACCATCTTTTGCAGCATGAAACAGTCATTTATACGCTGAAGCATCAGCTTCTTTCTTTCTTTATTTTTTTGTCAGTGAATGTGTTCAGATTTGTTTACTTTAAGGCTGTAAATAATTCAAACTTGCAGGATCAGTGAATTAAAGTCTCTCACACACAGATGAAGTAAATTGCTGTTATCTTTTTTAAGTGGGTTTCAAGATGAAATCCTCCAGGTCAGACTCTTGAACTCAGAGTATCTCCCTCAGCAACAGGAGCTTAACCTCCTCCTGATTCTCAAATCTCATCACACATTCACGCTCGCTCTCGTAAACCAATTAACCAAAGTGATTAACCGGCTTGTTGACGCGCTTCACAAACTCATCGAGAGCTGAAGACGGATTCTGACTCTAGCTGGTCTGCAATCTGAGCCACATCAGAAGCACGGCTCCACCCCTCGGACCCTCTGACGGGGTCATCACCGTTTGCTGTCCCACACAGACAGAGAAGATAATCCCAACGCTCCCTCCCCTCAAGAGAGGAGAGGAGAGGCTGCATCTTGATGGCCTGCAGCAAACTCCTGAAGCAGGCAGGAAAAAACTGCACAGCAGTGCCACAATAACACAATTACAGCGCCATCTAGTGATGAGAAGGTAAAACAGCACATCAGTTGGAGTTCATGTGATGTCTGACTCCTTCACTGCTAAGTGAGCGCTGCACGGGTTTTGTTGAGTATAAACCCACCTGAGGCTGAAGCAAAGCATCCTGGGATGTGAGGCGACCAAATGGTGCTGTAGATGACCCCTTCATGACCCCTGAGAGTTGTCAGTGATTTATTAAGAGCAGGGTCCCACTGTGAGGACAGAAACATTCAAACATAAATAAAAAGAAACAGAGGAAAGAAAAATGAAGCAAGGGAATAAACGCAGAAAGAAAACTCACAACTTTGGCGGTCTGATCCCACGATCCGGAGACGATGAGGTTCTCTCCTCTGGTTTGACTCCAGTCTACAGAGTAAACCTTCACACACAACATTCAGAATCATTAATATCATACGCTTTTTCCTGCTGTGTGTGAGTGTGTGCTGTGTGTGAAGTGTTTCTCACTTCCTGTGTGTGCTCTTTGGCCACTCTTAGCGGAGCGCTGTGATTGGCTGTGTCCCAAAGCTGCAGGCTGCCGTCCCCGCCTCCAGCGACCAAGACGTGCTCATTAGTTTCACTCCACGTTACGTCAAATAAGCCGTCACTCCATTCCCAGCTATTACACACAAAACACACACAAAACACACACATTATTCTACATAAAACACTTTAAAGATCACAACACGACATAACAACACCAAACCTGAACTAACTTCATGAAGCACTCAAGTCGACCAGAAAAAGATCATGACATGTAATGGATGATAAGTGAACAGCTCAGACAGAAAACAAAGATAAAACTTGGGGTTCTTAGAGCTCAGGTTGGACTATAAGGGGTTAAATCTCATCCCCCATATGTAGAAGTGATGGTCTTTAAAATGAGCAAACCTGGTCGCATCTTAACCAACTCACTCTCTCTACTTTCTTACTCAATCTGACTTTTCCTATCCTAAAAAAAACAACCACAAGAAAAAAGATTCAGATTTAAGGAGACAAAACACATTAATGAATGAATGAAAGGTTCAGGTTTGGTTCTCGTGCAACGACTGGAACAATTTTGCAAGCTCGAAGCGACATTTCTAGATTATCAAGTTAACAGAAAGCGTGTAGGCTGAAGCTAAAGCTTATTTAAAACCTGCCTGTCTAATCTTAGAATCTAATTGTGTTGTTGTTGTTGTTGTTAAAATTCATTGTCAATAAGTTCAGGATAACATAAACATTTTATTTTACATTTTCCATGATGTATTTCAAAACTATCTGATTCTTCTAGTCTTTTCAGCCTTATCAACGTCCTGCATGTTTTTACATCTACAGATGAAGAATTCCACAAATTCACACCTCAAACTTACAGATAATAAGATCTGACATTAGTGTACAGTCATCCAACTAAGACTGATACATTTTACTGATACAGCTTTTGCGATGTGTTTAGGGAAAACTTTTCTCCAACGCATGTTCTCAGTAACAATAAAGACCACTGTCCATAAAGCGTCTTTGACTGAGGTGATCATTTACTTTCATTCATTATTTTTTTTCTCCTTGGCACGGGCAATATGTTCATGGCTCATCCATTTAATCACGAGCATGTTTCCTTTCGTTAGCTCTCTTGAATTACAGGTCACTGCAGTTGTCACAAACTGTTTTGCTTTCTCTTCACACACTTGCTTCATTACCTGGGGCTTTACTTAAATGCCTTTTTCTGGTGCTGAGCACCACCCATTGGTTGAACACAAAAATGGCACGTGGTATTCAATATAATAAAGAAGCAAAGAAAATAGAAACAAATCGATACAGAAAACTATATTATGGCTCCAACAATCAGTTTGTATCTTTGGTTTTGGAAAAATGAATGTTCCCCTCCTAGTGTATTGACTGTCTCTCATTATAAACAACTCTTGGATACTTTGTGGTAATTGTCCAGTTTTAGTTTTGTACATTCTTTGTATTGTTATTTATTATCAAGTATTTAAAATTCAAGTATATTTAGTATAAAAATAGAGGATAAGTTGTGGTTTTTTACTTACAATTCGTATGGCTTTTTTTTATAAAAGAAAAATGGAGTGTGTATTTGTTTTTCAAGTGTTTCCACAGACCTCCACACAGCATGTCATGTATAAATCGATGAGTGAATGATGGAGCATGTACAGAGATCACTGGTTTAAGAAATCTTGAGCTTCATACAGAACTCTGATGTATCCAGACATTTTGGCTGAGACATGATTAATATGAGTTTATTTTCACCATTATACCTAAAAATTATTTTCACACATTGTTCCAATTTCAACTTCATTTATTCTAATTTTTAGACAAGGTCTGACGCCTGGTTTCCAAAATCATGCATTTCATTTTACCAAGGTGAAGTAATACTTTAATTTATTAGCATCAAACCATTTTTAAGTATCTGAAGTTCAATCTTCACTGTATCCAGAAGTTGTTTTGGATGTTTCCCACTACAAAAGATTGTTGTATCATCAGCAAATAAACATAAATCATTAATATAAAATATGAACAACAAGGGTCCAACTATTGAACCCTGTGGTACCCCACACATAACTTTTAACAGATTTGAGTTTATGTTTTTCATGTGGACAAACTGTTGCCTATCAGCCAATCATGAGCCAGTCCTCATTATTATTTATTAAAAAAAACATCAAGTGTAGAAAAACATGAGTTATAAAAGGTCAACCATAAACAGAGAAACTTAAATCAGAAAGAAAATTTTACCTCCTCACTAAAGCGACTCCTGTTTCAGTCTCATCCAGGACCAGCAGAGTGCCACACCCTGAGAATGTGAGAAATTTATTTGTAGAAGTTAATGTCGCTAACGTCTTAAAATAAAACTTGAAAAAACAGGTGTAACAAGTGGCAGAAAAAGGAGGCATGTGACATAAGGAGCTATATCTGAATTTGAGAAAAAGTCACAGGTCAGAAACAATAATAGTATTTAAGCTCCATTTAAGGAGCCCAAATGATTCCACTTCATATGGGGGAAGTAGTAAAGGTCCAGGTCATCCAGATAAAGGTTATTTAGATCCAGACTGAGTCTTCAAGAAAACAAATTTAAATAAGTAAGATCTGCTCTCGATGAAGAAAGCTGATACTGGACTTTGATGAAATCAAAATGCGGTTGAACATCTGTTTAGTAACAACATTTTAACCCTGATCAAACCTCATGTTTTGTGGGAGCATCTGAATGTTTTGGTTTAAATTTGGCTTCTCAATTATTCTCAGTATCCAAACTCATGTGTCCAAAAGCGTATGAACCATTATAACTGTGTCATACTGACCAGCTATGCCGTAATACTGTGAGGCAGCACAGGCCACTCTGTTTGGGATAAACGGAGACACTTCCACAGCATAGCCATGACGGGCCGGACTGCGAAACACCTTCACCATCCTCAGCAGCTTCCTGCAGCCTGTCTGGGCTTCCTGCTGGAGAGCAAAAAAACATCATCTACATTTCTTCAGGTGGTGTAATGTACAGTAGAGGTCTAGGTGGTAACGTTTTGAAAGGTGCAGACCAAAGGACACAATTGTATGATACTTCTAGAGGTGTGCTGAGATGTTTCAGAACACTAAACCAGTGAAGGATCTTACAGTCTCACTGGTATGACAGGAAAATCAACACTGCCAATTATTTTTGCATATGAATGGTGCAAAAGAGCTTTGAAACCCTTTACATGGTTTCCCCCTTTGTGCATGTTTGTTAAATCTTGAATAACATGAAAGAAAGGTTTGTCATGCATGAGGAGGTAAGCTAAAGTGGAATCCAAACGAGTCAGAAGATCCTCAAATGTTTGTAAATCTTCAATAATCAATTAAAAACGAACACATTTTGTTCTGACACTTCAAGTAACTGTACTGACAGTCTAACTAGTTGACGCAATACATCACGATACAATTTGTTACGATGCAAAACGTAACAGTATGAAGTGATTCTTAAGATATAGACTTGTTTACTTTAATTATAGTTGTATTGTGTTGTTGCTCTGCACTGAACAATGAGAGGTTGGTATATTATCGTTTTTAGGGTCTACATTGGAGTTCTATTCTGTAAACTGAAATAATGTGTATCTCCTGGAGGTAAATGACGTGCCCTGTGGTTGCTCAAACATTCTGAAAGTTAATCTCTAACTTAGAAAAAGTACAAACACGAACAAAACTGCAATTTTCTCTATGAATAAACCAACAAGACATCATTTAACGGTCCGTAGCGGTACTTACAGTTAAAATTCTACCAGTTTCAGACTGTTGCTTCACTTCGATATGTCAAAATAACGTAAGATTTTTTAAAAATGTATCAAATTTAACATTTGAACGGCCAAACTGCTCTAAACCTGCTCGAGCCGCAGAAAACTACAAAACCACACAGCGCTTCCGTGTTTTGATCAGCTGACCCGGATGAAAGCGGTTAGTTGTTTAAATCTCGCGATATTTTGCTGAGGTGCGGCGTTTCATTGAAAAGAAAAGCAGCAGTTGAAACCGTGTTGTTAATTTCAATAAACTCACCAAATTTTGAGTGAAAAAGGCAGGTAATTTTTTAATTATGTTTTAATACAAGATGATTTATTTTTTGTTGTTGTTGTTGTTGCCGAAGTTACCTTTTCCAGTTTGGAACAGCTTACATTTTTGGACTTATATCGTTAACCGAATAGCATAAGCTTTCAGAAAATAAAAAAGGAACAAATTTTTCATGTATATTTGTTATTTTTCTAATACTATTTGTAATATAATGTTTATATGATGTGTATTATCATTGTTAACTTATATTTTCAAATTTCTTTGACTTGGGCATTTGTACTATGAGGCTCAAAAAAAAAATCATAATTTAAATGTTACCAAGAATGACTTTGACGACTATGCTATTAGGCTAAGGATATTAAATATCCTTCCCTACTGTTGAGTTTTAAACAGAAGAAAACATTTTTTTTGCATGGCATGTTTTATAATTCTTTATTAATATTTATCGCCACTGTAAAAATGAGAGAATAAAGAGCCACCAAATGTTTGTCAGTGAAACAAATGTTTATTATGACAGTCTCAATGACTAACATGTAGATACTGTTTGAATATCCTTGATTGCTTGATTATTTTTTTTTAAGATAAAGAAAGAACAAAACAGTTTTTGCTTTGATTAACAAGTCGACGCATAAAAACAAAAAGTTTACAAGAAAATTTTATAAAAATAAAAAACTAAAAAGCACGAAAGATGAGAAAAAAGTTTGGCAAGAGTTTTATAAAACTGGAAGGTCCATCATATGTCAACAACGTTATAGCAGTAGATCATGTGTAAAGCATACAGTATTTATAAAACAGAGAGATAAAAGAATTTATAAAATGATCTATGTTCACTGAAAGTTCGTAGCACCAAACTCGGCCTCGTGCACAGACTGCTGGATCTTTGTTCGGAGCCATGATTGTTTCTCTGCAGGAAGCCTCCTCATGGCCGGTGCCAGGCTGAGTAAAAACAGCGTCACATCGTCTCTCTTTTCCACGTCCCGCTCTCTCTGAGTCTCCTGGGCTTCCATCCTCCTCAGGTGCTCCTCCAGGAGGACATCGGTGCTCTTCCTCCAGACTCGACTCGGCCGAGGAGACACAGTGTGAAACTCCTCCTCATCAGTTTGGTCTAAGAGCTCCGCCTCCACGACCTCCTGCTCCTCCGTCTTCAGCCTGCGGTGTGTCTGTGGATCAGGCTGCAGGACGGAGGGGGAAGAAGGCATCAGCTGATCTGAGAGCTGTGAAGAAGACTGTGAGGACGCCATGGATGCAGCTAGAGATGTGACTGACTGCATGATGGTCTCAAACAGCTCCCTCATGTTGGCCTGTTGGGCTTGTTGCATTTGGGCACCGTCCACCGCGGCAGGAGTCTCTGACGTCACCTCCATCTTAGCCTCTTTGAATCTGATGAGGTCCATGTTGACAGAAGACGGTCGCTTCCTCTGGACAAACTCTGAGGATGACGAGGACGATGTTGTTGTTGTAGCATCTGCTACAGCGATGCCTACAGAGACGGATAAAACATTCATGTTCAGTTTTCAACCAGAAAACAATTTTATAAAAAAGAAAATCAGACTTAAAAAAGGCAAATCTACAAACCAAAATTCTCATCATCATCGCTGCGTGTTTCAGTGGTTGTACTACAGCCGACCATCTCAGACGGCTGGAAGAATGAGGGTTGTGGGTCCAGAGCCCAACCGTTGGTTCCTGCAGCTCTGGCATCGATGAACGGGTTTAAAAACGACAGGATGGCTGAATATCTCCACGGCCTGTAGTTCAGGAGCCCGATGCCGCTCTCTCTTCTGTCCTTCTCTCGCTGCCTCTCCCTGCGGTGTTGATCTCTCAGCATCTTCCACTTCCTCCTGCACTCAGACTCTGATAGAGAGGATGAAAATGTGTTACAGCTCTGTATTCTTCCCAATTTTCTGTCTTTCATTTTGATTTTCATTTTCACCAGGTTAGTATATTTGTGATATGGGATAACCATCAGGGCAAGCCATAAAAAGTAGAGTGCATTAAAAACTTAAAACACCGTCTTGTGCTGCTGGGTTGCTCAGGCTTTCAAAAAATGGACAAATGGCAACAGAATATATTTTATCCATTACTTTATTTCATTTTTGTAAGTTTTGCAAACAAAAAAAGTTTTTTCTTCATTGATTGTGATTCTCTTGAAAACAATTTTACAAATATATAGACATTCAAGCTAACTTATGGACGGATGTGTCTGACAGTCTAATTTCAATAACGTTATGACTTTTGATTGACAGTTAAGGAAGCCCTTAAAGGTCAGTTCATTTTCTCAGTTTTCTCGAGATAATAAAGTCATTTCACTTGTTGTCTCAAGATCTTGAATTTTTTTATTTACCGTGTAATTTATTGATAAAAAAAAAAGCAGCTTAGTTTTTTCAAAATGTCAAGAAACAGTATCCCATATTCTTGATGAAACAAGGTTTGTTTACCTCGAGATAATGAGAAATCGATCTCGGAAAAAGAAAAGCGAACTTGTTATCTTGAGGAAATGGAAGGAGTAAAATTTATCTAACCATAACCTATTAGTGCTTCCATAGAAAAGAAAAAAAATATGGATTTCTTTTTACAACCAAATACAACCGATTATACAACTCAATCCCAACATGGACTTTGTTCAACTTTGTTCTGGGATCATTTTAAATGCATCTCATTTTTTAAACAATACCGTGTAAATGGTTTGAATTACGTTAACTAAATGACTCCTGATTGGTAAGTCGTTGCTAAAGACCGTCAGATTACGGTCTATTTCTTTATTTATTGTTATATTTTCTTTATTTTTCGTAGATTTTTGAGCTGTTTCTGCTGAGTAACATCGTCAAGGGGAACCAATATGCGCAACACTACATGTCAGATGAAGTCGGAGGGCATTATGGGAGGACAGGCTTTGTTTTGATCTTTTGAAAATCTGAATTCTTTGAAATAATTAAAGTAATACTCCAATAATGATTCTCGTCGAGATCCCCGTTAAGTGAACTCAGTTTAAAAACACTGTCGGATGAAACAAGCTGTTCAATGAGCAGCCGAGAAGCGTAGACCCTCACCGGGAACCCCGACGATCTCAGAGACCTGTCTCCAGGAGTCGCTCCTCATGTTCAGGTCTCTGTAGGTCAGACAGCTCGGGTCGTAGAGACTCGGGAACCGGGACACGGCCATGATCAGTTTATATTCCATTTTAAAAACTCTGGAGCTCCCTCGTACTTTGAAACGAGGGGAGGGGGAGAAAAAAATTCAGTGCTGGGGAAAAAAGAAAAAAGAAACTGTATTTCCGTTTCCGGTGCGTCACTGATCGAATATGATTGGTTCTCATTGATGACAAAAACATTTTTCGATCATTATTATCCTTACAAAATGTATCTTTTAACAACGAATATGTGCAGTTGAAGTTTAATTTTTTTTTATCAAAGAACATAATAATAGATTTTTTTTTTTTTAATTATGCTGGGAAAAACACATTCATTAAAGTAAATATTGAGACACAAATCTTTCATTTGAAGTTTAAATTTAATTTAACATTATCTTTTTGAAATCTAAAACCCAAAACAACTTTAAACATGTACATAAGCCTGTTATAAGCGTTTAACTGTAAACTTCCATTGTTTTCTTTTTGTTTCTGTCTCTCAACACCTGTGTTTGTTCATGCATTCAGCACAGCATTATTGACTATAATTTCAATAGATACGGTTTATAAAATCACATCATTATCTCTAAAAACATCTTCTTTTACTTCCTTTACTGGATTAGTTTATCATAACACAACCAAATGAAACTGTAACTTTAACAAAGATGTGTTTGTGTGCATTTACATTGCTGTATTTATAAAAAATGTGATATTAAACCTTACAATTATTAGAATAAGACTAACATATCAGTACAAAATGTAGTGGCATGCTTGTTAAAGTAGGTTCCAAATGCCAAAGTGTAATCATAACACATAAAGCTGTTATTACAGCAAGTCAAGAATGAAGGGGGAAAATAAAACATTTTAAAAGATGTAAAATTCCCATTAAAAGAATTCTAAAGGAATAAAAATATTTTAGAATATAAGAGGGTTAGTATAAAATAAAGTAAAATAAAATTCATGTAGAAACAAGAAAGGCTCTATGATAAAAAAAAAAAAAGAAGAGATTTAAAAGAGCTCACTGACTCAGAAGGCCTGATCTCCTTTTGATTGTGTTTGTTCAGATGAAAATCTTGGGTTCCTTCACAGAGAAAGTTCAAAACAATTCATATCTGCCTACCTCTACTACAAAATAATCTTGCCCCAGGCTTGTGTTTTATATCAATACAAAGACATTTAAAGGCTGTATAAATGTGCTTGTTTTGAGTAGGGCTGCAAACAGTGGCGGTGGCACGTCTCCCAATGTGCCTGAAGGGGGCAACACCTAATAAGGTAAACCCAGCATGAACAGTTCTGGAAACACTAACATTCACTCATCAACTCAACTAAATGAGTAAAAAATGTAAAAATTTATCCCTTTAAATGTAGTTATAGTATGTAAAAAAAAATGAAGGATGTTTGTTTTGGTCAGATCTTACAGTGTGCACACCTCATAGAAAGCTGCAGTAAGAAACATAGGTATAAGAAAATGTTTATGTCTGAAGGATTTGAACCTTTTTCACCTCATCTCTTCACCTTCAGAAAGTTAAGACCGTCACTGTTGGGTTTTCAGTCCCCAGGTCCTCTTACATATCCGCTTACCAACTGATGTGACGAGTTTAAAGCCAAATTTATAGTTTTTAAAAACCTTATTAAAGACTATCGACTTCAAAATCAGGCTTCCACGGCATCACACCACCAAAACATCTTCTATTTGTTCGTTTGTTTGTTTGTTTGTTTGTTTGTTTTTGATGAAGTGTCTCAGACATTTGACTGAAGTGGGAGACCAGGTTGATGTCTCACTTATTAGACAGAACACAGACACTCGCAACAACTTTGGGGAAATCCCCGATCGTTTCCCAGACTGTTTTTAAGCCTAAATAAAGCACCAGAGGTCAAAGGTCAACGGGTCTAATAATAGAACCTCAAAGGTCAGAGAGCTGATGCAGCTGTAGGAGGTTACACGTCATGTTTCCTTAAATGTAACAGCTTGAGATCAGATCCTCTCAGAATTCTAGAACTCCTGCATGCATGCACCTGATTGGTTGATACTCCTCAGACAACAAGACTACTCTCCTAAATCCCTCGTTTCCTCTCTCCTCTGTCTCCTTCTCTCTTTTCTCTCGTTATGCAACAGTCGCTGCGGCGGAGGCCGATCAGCAGTCAGCAGCAGCTATGTGTGTGTGTGTGTAACTGTGTGTGTGTGTGTGAGTGCCTGGGGGTGTTGGCAGTGTCTTGGGAATGGGGCGTTCAGGACGTGGGAGCAGACGTATGAACACACACCAGCACACACACATACACACAAACATACACATACACACAGTTCCAGACGAGGCTGAGAAATGGGTCACTGCTGGCCAGAAGAGATAAAACCACACACACACACACACACACACACGCACGCACACATACACACACACACAGTCTCCCCACCATTCCTTTATAAATGCAGTAAATTCTTCTGTAATCTCACTGAGCATATTTGAACTTTTAAAGTCAAATAAAAATAAGTCAAAATAATCTCATTTCATTTTTAAAGCTCATGTTAGTGCGTACGGGACATTCGTGATGTAGTGATGTGTGTGTGTCACATGTGTATCATGTGCTCCTGAAGGTATGAGTGTGTCGGCATGTCTTTGAAGTCTGTAATAAATACTGAAGTCTACGTTGCATAAAGACCCCTCAGACTCCTGAACAGGAACCACAAAAATGACCCCGATTAAGGACTTTACGTCTCTTCCTTAAAGTCCGTGTGAAGCAAAATCAACCGTTTTCTTCTAAACATTAAATAGGTCACAAAAGTATTTCCTTCAAACATGTAAAATTCATCCAAACATTCAGAGTTTAATTGTGGAGCTCGGCTTCACAAACTGTGTTTCAGATTTCTGTGGTCAGGATTTAATGGGCGGGTCAGAAATCATAGCCGTGTTATGTCACGGAGGCATTATTAGCGTAGCCCCGCCCCCTGCTGCCGCTTGCACAGGTCAGCCAGGCTACCAGAAATGGATAAATCTGTCATAGCAACACCCACAGGCTTCTGAAGAAACAGGTGGCTTGATAGCCTAACTGTATTTGGCTATGCTAGTTATACATGTTGCTAAGGAACAAGGCTGAACTCTATCAGTGTCTGACTCAGAGTCAGTTTCTGGCTCTGATGGCTCAAACAGGTAGGGCTGGCTCTGTCCCATCATGCTGCTAGCGCTAGCTTCCATTGTTACTGTAGGTAACGTCCTTGTACAGTACAATTAGGCAGCCCCCTCCTGTATGTGGGCACGGCTAAAGTGACGCGTCCTCCTAAAATTTTTTTAATGACACGTTTCTGTGGCGTGACAAACTCATAACACAACTTTTTGCTGCTTTAAACAGACTTTAAGTTTAATCAGTTGGTTTCATATCGTGTCGTTTATTCAGTAATCCTGTCGCGGAGCGTTCACCAGTCGCTCAGAGAGGATTGGAAACATTTCTGGACCCTGAGCCTGAGAATCCAACTTCTGGGACTCAAACCAAACAATCACTGCTGCGCCACTCGCTGCCTGGGTCAACAAACACACTGATGGCTGCAAACACACATGCGAACACACACACACACACACACACACTCCAGCCGGTGTGCACTGCTTCCTTGCTTTCAGCCTCTTCCACATCCTAAACTCCCTCGCTCTCTCTCTCTGATTAATAACCAATAAATCAGCGGCTGTCACCGGGCGACGTGCAGCTTTTCTTCTTTTCATCCTTCACGCTCTTCCTCCTTTTCTCTGACTTCCCTCCTTCTTCTGTGGACCTTCAGATGGTCCTTCTCCTCGCTCATTGTTCAGGAATAAATTGACGTGTTGCTCATTCTTTGGTGCTGAACTTGTTTTTCTCCCGAGACTTTTCTCTGGTACACGTCGGGGTTGTTTGGGATATTTATAACTTTGACAAACAGTCCTGAATCAGACGAGCTGAAACGCAAACACAGACGGAGTGAGCAGCAACTGACAGGCTACATGTCAGCGTTATGTTCTTACTGAGGTTTTACCTCAACAAAGACTCACAAAGTTTATTTTTGTGCAGAAGAGAACATCGCTCCGTTGAAAGCTGTAAAAGACGTCCAGGAAGATTTGTTATAACCAGATACAAGTGGGCCAAATTTGTCATAATTTCAGATATCTGTGATGGAATTTCAACAAGTCAAAATTTGAATTCAAGATATCTGTAATTCAGTTTTGACTGGGCGAAATTAGATTCAAAAGTATCTCTAATTTCTAATATCTGTCATCAAAATTCATTTCACGTTATCTGTAAATCTGTTATAGAGATCAACAATTGAATCATGACTATCTGTAACTACATTTTGAGATATTTGCAATTTAAATTTGACTAATTGTAATTCTATTTTCAGATATCTACAATTTAATTTCACCAAGCCAGATTTTAATTTAAGATACCCAAAAGTCGATGTTTATATATATCAAATTGATGCGAATTAAAGATATTTTTGGTTCCAATCCTGACTTGTCAAAGTTGAATTACAGATATCTTGAATTTGAATTACAGATATTGAAAATTCATTTGTAGACCTCTGTGATTCACATTTCGGATATCTTACGGGCCGTCCAGATGAAGACGGGTTTAGATGTATCTGCAAAAGTTTTTTAGCGTATGCAACGTTTCAGCTTTTTGGCCCAAATTCGATCATTTTTCAAATTGGAGTCCAGAGTGGATAAATCTGAAACTGTGCTTCGGTTTGGGTCCATGTTGATAGACTATCCAGTATTTTCTGAATCGATGATGCAATGCCCCCACCTCTCATTTTCTTCTTGTATTCACCGCCGTCTCCGCACGAGCCAAATGCGCACGCTCTGTGTGTCATTCTCTGTTTTTGGTGGACTCTATGGCAGCATCACAGCGCCACCTACAGGCCTGGTATATGTATTACAGCGGTTTCAGCGCTTTTGTCTTGACGCCTTCTTGTGAGGGTTCCACGTTTGCAGCAAACTTTTTTAATACGAGAAAGAATGAAACCGTTTCCGGCTTCGTGTGGATGTATACTTAAATGACGTAGATATCTGTAATGTGTGTAATGATATCTGTAAACTGAAATACAGATATCTCTAATTCACATTTCACTTTGTCAAACTCCGCTTTTACATGTTAAAACAGCTCGCCATAAACCCACTGTGTGAATGAAAGGAGAGTCTCTTCATTGAAGACTTTGAAGTCCTTTAAAATTCATGAATTCGGTATTTTCAAACCGTCAGAGACTCGTACCAAACCAGGCGAACCTCCTGTCCTCTAGATTTTATCTCATGGCATTTATTGGTTAGATGTAGGTGTAAAAAGCAACCAAGTTATAATAACGAACACAGATGACCTCAGGTGACCCTCAGGTTTGTACGTAACCACCCTCCTTAAGTTGAAGCTTCCAGAACCTGCACACAGTGAGCATGTGGTGGTGGGAAACACAGCAGGACTTCCTGATCTCTGAAGGAGGAGGGTGGAGTAAATCTACAGCTGTAGCCAATCTCCTTTAACAACAGGGGGAAGTGATTTAGATATGAAGGAAGTGGAGCAAGTTTTTCTACCTTTGAATTTATATAAAGGTGTTGATAACCTGTGTGAGTAATTCCCATGTCCTCCACCCTGTGCACTTTTCTCCCCATGAAACGTCCACAGAGCTAAGTTGTGCATCTTGAATATTCATGCACGTTCACTGAGGTATTATTCATACGTCCGTGAGTTTTCTGTGTGCATGTGTGTGTGTGTGTTTTTGTATGTCCGTGCGTATGATGGGTAGTGACAGGCGTAGGCTCGGCTACAATAAGAGCCTGTGTCGCTGCAGCAGGGGGCAGGAAGCACCGTGAGGGGCAGAAAGAGGGCAGAGAGGGGCACAGAGTCGGGTCAAACACCCTGGGAGAGAGCAGGCCTGGGAAAACCAGGGAGCAGAGGAGGGAGGGAGGGGGTGTGTGTGGGTGGGGGGGGGGTCATCTACAAATCAATGTGGATGGTTGGCTTTGTCCCAACTTCCCACAAGCACCTGAACTCACCATGAAGAACACGTTTTCCACAAGTTTCAAGTCTGCAAGACCGTATATCTCTGTACGCTGATGATAGACTCTTTGGATGAGCTGCAAAAGAGCTGAAAACTCAACTGAAGACACAACTTGTCACTTTTGAGTCACTTTGGTGACTCCTACAGACAAGGCAGCACCTCCTGTGTCATAGCTGACAACACGAACACTTGAATCTAGTGTCTAGTATGGAAAATCTCCTCCTGCAAAGTAAAAAAGCAAAGAAGTCAACCACTTTGTCTGACAGTAACACAAAGGCAGCAAAAATTAGCCTCAGAAATACACAAAAACTGCAATCTAAGTAAGAGTTTGTGTCTTATTTTGAGTGAAAATTGTCTTAGTCAGAAAATTAGAAAATCAGGAGGCCTATTAGTCAGAGGGCTCATTTGGATTTAGTTGATATTCTTAAAGCCAAACTGATTTTCTGAATAAATGAGCCTTCTTGAGGCAAATTTGTGAAGAAACAAGACGGTATCATCTGCAAACAGCAAGATCTTTGTTCTCTCTTACCTGAGATTTACGCTTTTAGATACATTTTTCCATTATAGGTTCAAGAACCATTTATATTAATGTTTTCAAAAGTGGATCTGGGTCACTAAATGGGGATGGGGACCCCCACAAAGCAACATCAAAAACTATTTTGATTACATATTTTGCCTGTTATCGGAAAAATATAAGCAAAAGTAGAATTAAATTAGATCTAAAACCATGCAAACTTAAAATGTTTGATCTGTTTTCCACATTTCTTTGTTAAAGATGTTGCAGAGACAGGTTTTGAACTTGCGCAGCTTAGGTACGTTAGCATCCACAAGCTTTTATTGTCAGCACCCATCACCCTTCAGAGCAAAGTCTTCCTTTCACTTTAAGGTTTTTCTGTCGGACTGAATCGTTGTTACTGTTCCCAAAGTTGGAAATCTGTACGTACAGGCTGACAGCAGCAGCAGAGTTCATGGTTAATGTTTTTCTCATGTAATAAATGAGCTGTGTGAACAAACAAATATAAAGACATGGTTTAAAATCTCAGCATCCAGTCGGATCTGAGAGATAATCTTGAATAAGCCTCCTCCAGCAGCCCGTCGAAATCAGGTCTGAGGGCGACTATCGCTCTGTGTGATCTCAGATGACCAGTCCCACTGCTAAGCTCAGCTCAACAATGAGCATCTCTCAGCTGCTCCAAAGAATAACACTCTTTCACTGCAGAGACACACAATCATCCTTTCTCTCTGTCCGTGTACCACTCTCTTTCATTCGAACTCTCTGCTTCTTCCTTCCTGACTTTCATAAGTCAAGATGTTAATTCACTTAAAGTTTGATTTTGCTCTCACAGACACCTCCTTCATTCTCACACCAGAGCTCGGCTTCTCGTGCCGAGGCTTCAGGGAAACTGATGGGAAATAAAGAAGAGGGACTTTTCCCCCAGTTAAGGGCATCAAAGGATGAATTTATGGAAGAACCTGATCTTAAGACCAGATTTAATCTGAGCGTCTCTTCTTTAAAGTATTGTATTAACTTTTTATTTAATGTACTCTAACTTTTTGGGATGCAAAATACAATTGGCTCAAGGTTCAATACGTCCTTGGTCTTAAGTTTTTTTATACTTCTACCAAGCAGCAACCTCCGGTCTGAAAATATGAGGCAATGCGGAAGTGCTAAAGTCTGCTGTTCCTCGAGTGTCCGCTTGAGGCTGGCTCCGGAAGTACCGGAAGTCACGTACACACCAAGCCAAAAAAAGCCGTTTTCACGGCCAAAATAAGCACATTTACAGCCTGGTACAAAGAATGTCTCCTGTCTGAATCGCTAATTTCGCTAACGGCACGCACTGTAGGGGGGGTGAATTTTTTTCTAATTCGGCAGTGTCCACAATATCAAGCTCGCCAGTTCGTCCAATCAGAGGCACAGCTCAGATCACGTGACTGTGGAGCGTCCTATGGTTGTTACTGTGGCAACTCACAGCACGCCTCATTTCCAATATGGCCGCGCCGACCGTTTTGCTTCAAAAGTCCGTTTCAGGAACAGATGGGTGACGTCGCGGAGACTACGTCCATTAATTATACAGTCTATGACTTCTACAGATGTTTTTTGAAACATTATATAGTATAAAATTAACATGCACAATGCTTTTTTACATACAAATTGGAAAACTACAGTTTCACTTCTTTCTACATAGAAATAAAGAACATTTTTAGTTAATAAATACTGAAAGGACAGCACTTTTTAGCTTATTTAAAGCTGAAACATTGCACTCAGAAACCGATGAGATCCTCATAAGATGCTGAGGTCATCACATAAAGGTGTCCTAACTGGTTCCAGGCTTCAAACACCAAGGTCTGCTCTTAGGTCCACCCCCAACAGGCCTCCAGAGTGCTGGCCAATCAGAGGGAAGTGGGGTTTGTGGGGCAGGGAGCCTTAAAGAGACAGCGTTTCAGACAGAAATAAGTTTTCTTTTTCTAAACAAAGAAAAAGGCAGAAAATTAGGATTTATTGAGCTTTAAATCATGTAAAGATACTACAAGAAGCACCAGAGGGACAAAATAAAGATGACATAATGTGCGCAACATCCCCTCTTTAATGTGTGTAGAAAGTTAAACACTATGACAAAGCTCTTCTTCTGGAAATCATACCTCGAAACAATGACTGTTGTAACCTTTTCCCCTTTATACCTCTACAAAACCAGTTGACAAAGATAACATCATTGTCCCGCCCCCTTGTTTTTCCTGATTGGGCAGTGACGGAGAAAGGACATTGACGAGAGCAGCAGTGCTTCTTAAGTTCAGCCATTTTTTTCAGAGATCACTGTGAGAGTGACCAATGCACAGGGTGAAAATGCTTCACTGCATTGTGGGAAATAAGTGCTTTATAGAAACGTGGTGAAACATTTTCAAGGAGTCCACAAACAAAATGTAAAAATTTTTCTTTGTCGATGTGATAAATATGACGATTTAAAGGGACAGACTGTAAAACGTTAGCGTACGACAAAGTTTCTGCAGAGAGAGAGATGCTTCTGAGAATCTGAGGTCTGCTTACATTAAAATATTATGGAAGATGAGGGGACTTTCCCAGCAGCTCTGCCCTCAGACGACACACACACACACACACACACACACACACTGATAAAGTGCTGGGAGAGTTGGGGGAGTTGGATATCAGCTGACCGTGTGTGAGAGTGTGTGTCGCTGAGAGTCTGAGATGGGCGAGCAGGTCTTTCCCACACCCACTTTCTCTCTGTAGAATGTGCCACAAATGTCAACACACACACACTCACATACACACAGACGCTTACACACTGGCTGCGGCCCCCCATCGGTGGAACGTGTGGGGTCAGGGGGCCACAAAGCGCCGGGTCACGTTCCTGAAGAGGAGAATGTCTGCAGGCAGCGGAGCCAGGAGAGTGAGCGCACTGAGCTGAGGTCTACAGCTTCTACAGCTCACATGAAGATTTCATATTTTCTTTATCTTTGAAGATTTATTTTTAAGTCTATAATAGTGTCCGTTTTGAGGTACCCATTGGATCATAATTCTGTTTTATGTTCGGGTTTTATCGCACCCTCCCTTATAACATCTGTTTTAAGATTAATTTGAATTCTTGAATTACATTACTTTAAGGCATCTTTAGTGTCTGTATTAAATTATCCTTCAGCCTACGCTTTGGGGTACCCCAGAGATTCTGTTTCAGTGTAGTTTCCCATTTGTTTTATTGTTACTTTCTAATGTGCATTTAAAGGTTGCCCGAAATGCATCCTATGTCTGGAGACCCTCTCAAACAAGTGTTTAAAGCCTTCAAAACTTCAGCGTCACTTGATACGAGAACACCCGGCAGAGACTGAAAAACAGTCGACTTCTTTAGACGTAAAGAAGAGCGTTAGGTCAGGAAATCTGCTGCATTCACACGGCAAGCTACCTTACTCAAGCAGGCCCTGAAAGCATCATTTTAAGCCTCATCCCACGCACCAAAAAATTAAAAAAAAAAAAAAACTGTTGGTTTACAAAGGGGGGTCCCCGACCAGAAGCTAATGCTGTTCGTGACAAGACTCAGACAATGGATCCAGATGCGAATACTCGGTTAAATGCAAAATAGAATTTACTCAACCAATGGAAGAATAACAAGAAGAAACAAAAGAACACAGCCAATGGCTAGAATCCTGACTACTTGACAAAGGACAAACCAGAGATCTTTGACGAGAGAAGAGAATCAGGCACACGGACGAACAAAACGAACTGGCACAGGACAAGGGAAGACACGGACACTAAATACACACAAGGTAAGGGAAACAGCTGGAAACAATCAGGGCAATCAACCACACGGAAGTAAAACTAAACACAAAACTAAACCGTAAAATTTCAAAATAAAAGCAATCAAAACACACCCGGAAACAGAACCTGAACATAAAAACAAACTTGACACAACCTGACATGACTAATCTGAACATTAGTCATCGCTCAGATTGCATCAAAACATTTTGATTTGTGAAGAACTGATCAGGGAAAAACAGGCTGTAATCCCCCCACTTCTGATCGATGTGTGTGTGTGTGTTCAGGTAGCAGGAATGTGTGTGTGTGTGGTGTAGCTCTGATACGACGTTTCAGCCTCCTGAGGTGAGACGAACGCTGAGCGGAACGTCTCACGGAACAGACCACCTCTCACCACAAACAGCAGCTCTCACACATTCTGACATGAAGAGAGGAGATTGACTTTTTCACTGACAGGAGGTGAGGACGACGAAGAGCACGACGGGTCACAAATGATGTAATGATCCACGGGGACCTGGACCTGCACACACACACACACACACACACAACGAAACACATGGACGGTGTGAGAGTGTGTTTAGGATGGAAACTCAGAGTCACCGCAGCATTTAAAGAGAAATCACTCAGACTTTGTTCGAGTTGGTTAATCTGTGAATTTCCAGACTGGGTGTTGGCCCGATAAGTTCAAACCAGAGGACGACTGTGGGCGAGAGAGATAAGAAACGACTGGGAGAAATCCACAACACCTCTCTCTCTCTTTAGCACATTTAAGAGGACTTTAAGAGCTCAGTCGTGGAGATTTTTGAGATTGTTCCATCGTTCTTTACAGATTTCATGAATATCTGGTGTAAAAACATTCAAACATGAATAAACAAAGATAAAAAAAAATGCACAAAACAACATGAAATTTAAGATCCAGGAAAGACAGAACCATACCATCACTCCTGACTTTAATGTTTTTACCCGTGTGTAGGCAGGCTGTGGATGTGAGCTGTCACCGTCACATCTGATGACAGTTATGCTCATAATCTGGACTTTCACACACAGACATACAAACACACACACATATTCCAGATGCCTGAGGCTTCCCGTAGGCTCTCCAGTGTGTGTTGACGTGTCAGAGATTTGAGGTTAAAGCCTCTTAGGTGCTCAAACACCTTCTTCAGTGCTGGGAAATCCTCGTCTTCATCTCCTCCGATGATAAAATAAAGGGTCCTTAAAGCTCCTGTGAGCAGTTTTTAGATGTTATTAAACAGACGGAAATTATTAGGATGCCTTAAATATGAGCTCCAAAGGAAAAAACAAGCATGACCTCCATCATCATGCAGCTCTGCTTCAATTCACGTCACAACAGATATCGTGGTTGTCTTTTTTTTAAATCTGATTTTCCAATCTGACACTGTGGAAACTTGTTAGTTTGTGACTTTAAAGTCACTCTCCAGCAAACACATGTAAATTTTAGACACAGCACTTCTGACTGAGACTTTTTCCAGAATATCGCAACTACTTTGGCGATTTATCTACCTGTTTCTTCAGAAGTCTATCGGTGTTGACTTCCACCTGCGGTTATCGACTTCCTGTTGCTGCCGTTGGCAAGCTATCTCAAAAATCTTGTTTGAAATCATTAATGCTAGACAGGGCTCAGTGTAATTTTTTTTTTAAAACATCCGCACTATGACTCCACCTCCGATTTTTGTTTATTTTGTCACTTTCTTGCTTTTGAAAGCTGGTTATTAAAGCTATTATGAGAGCTAGGCTAACATCATCAGCTTTGTGGTCTCCATGGCGACGTAAAGAAAATGTTCAACCGACAATCACGATGAACTATGGGTAGTCAGGAAAAAGGTGGATAAGGACATCTTAATAAACTATCCATAGAGTACCATGTGATGTTTCTGTCACGTCATGACTCGGAAAGGCACAAATTCTGTTCCTCGATCTGTTTAAAGTCTGCGTAAAGCAGCAATAATTTGTGTTTTGAGTTTGTCACACCACAGAAACGTGTCATTGACCACTGAGCCAAATTTGAAAGATTAAAAAAACACCAGGTCTTAAAATCCTGGGAAAAAAAGCTCTTCTCTCTTCTGTGGAACGCTGGGGGCGTGTCAGTCAAGGCGCTGGAGCAACGCCCACATGCGAGAGGGGAGCTGGCTCTGTGCACTGCAGAGATGTTCACAAGGCTTTTTTTTTTGCAAGACCAAGTCAAGTCTCAAGTCTCTAAAAAAATAAATCTCCCACGTCTCTTCTTGTTTTAATGAGCCTCTCATTAAATGAGGGTCTCTTATAACGTATTTGAAGTGGAAACCCAGTGAAATGGTAACCCGGTAAACCCGCGACATTAACGTCAGAAACGTTAATGTTTAACATCCGCCAGTAGATGATGGCAACGGCACGTAGATGAACAATGTTGCACAATAACCATCATATTAATGCCGTGTCATGTAAATAAGTGACAGGCAAACTATATTCAGTTACAAAACTGGTAGCAAGCTAAGTTAAACAGGTGATATGAAGCTAAACATGTTTGCTAACCGTCCACATGCGCTAATGTGACTGACCTATCCAGGAGAGTTTCCAGACGCCTGATAAAATTTGATGTGGTTGATCCAGCGTCTTTAATCTCGGTGCCGCAGACTTTGCAGTCAGCACTTCTTTTTTTAAATCAAAATCCTTTTATTGAAATATCATCAAGATATACAAGAAGCACAGAGCTGAACAGTCACTAGTCCAGGTCTTAGACTCAGCTGTCTGTGTGCTGGTCTTTGGTTTTGGAGGGTTTCTGCTTCATTCAGTCAGAAACATGGAGTGACTTGTGTTCAAATCCCTCTCTGCTACATTTATCCACTCAAACAGGCGTGCAGGTGCTGCTTTCCCTGAGAGTGTTTCTGAGCTTCAGTATCTGTCGTCTTCAGATCAACTTGACCTTTATTTAGAGGAGGACTGGAGAGAGGTCAGAGGTCAAGTGAGCTATGAAAAGACTCTCCACATGTCGGAAAGATAACGATAACCTGAAGTTTCCAAACACACTGAAGTTTCTACCCTCCTCCACACACTCCCTCTCCCGTGTCCTGATGGGAAACGCGGCTCAGCGGGCAGGAAGGAAGTGGAGTATCCAGCACCTGCGGGTTGGTAGTACGACGCTCCCTGAGGACGTGTCTGCAGGTTTCCTTCATGGCAACAATAGAGCATTATACCTCAAACAACAGACGTTCATACAGTCTGTGGGAGTGAATAAAGAGGGCTGATGAATGCAGTCAAACACTCCTCACTTCCCAAACACACACACACAAACACACACACACACACTCAAACACCGCTACACACACTCCAAAAACTCTCCTCTGTCTTTGTTTGATTTGACCGTGCTCTGACCTTTTTTGTCGTCTGCATCTCTTGAAGCTGAAGGTGCTTTTCAACCTGAAGTACCACAAACTTTGAGTTCCAGGAACTCTTCAGGGAACTAAATGGTTCCTCCACAAACATCACAAAACGATTCAACTTTTCCTCAGGCTGCTTTAGACTCTGAAAACTTCAAACCTCAAGGTGTTAATCCAGAAAACGTGTGTGTGTGTGTGTGTGTGTGTGTGTGTGTGTGTGTTGATGTCCTGTGGGAACCAAAGCCTGAGCGGTGGGAGGTCTAAGGCGTCGTGGTGACGGACGGGTGTCGAGCAGCGGCTAGCTGAGAATAATACTCCACTTCCTCCTATTCTCTCTCTCCTTCCACAAACACACACACACACACACACACACACACACACACACACACACACACACACACACACAGAGTTTCCGTTATGTCCACGTTCTCGTTCTGAAAAGGATTTCCGACTTGCGTTGGAGCAATCTTGCCTCGCGTTCCCTAAGATATTACCCTCCTCACACACACACACACACACACACACACACACACACACACACGTATTCATGATGTTTCCTGCTATAGGATGGCCCTGCTTGTCCTCTGTGACCCCTGACACCAATAAACCTCTGATACCATCAATACACACACACACTTAGAAGCACACACATTTAGGAGCACACCCCCACACACACACACAAACACACAAAAACACAAACACAGAGCTTCTAAGTTATGTTTGAGGAGCTTCCTTCAGGTTTGAAGACTTATGGTCAAGGCGAGTGTATCAGGGGTGCTGAAGAAGGAGCACAATTGTTTGGAGGGTGTGTTTTTGTGTGTGTGTGTGTGTGTGTGTGTGTGAGGGAGAGTGTGTGATACAACTCATGAATTAAATCCTTATTGTACTGAAAAAAGATTAGCAGGTGTGAAAAGATGGCTGCTCGTGTGTGTGTGTGTGTGTGTGTGTGTGTGTGTGTGTGTGTGTGTGTGTGTGCGTGTGTGTGTGTGTGTGACATCTCTCACACGATGATTGGGTTTCAATGTTCACAGCAAGGAACAGTGGGAACGTCTCACACACACACACACACACACACACACACACACACACTTTGTCGCTCTCTTCTTTCGATATTTAACTCGCTTTCTGTTTGTCATGACTCAGCACACGGTGAATGATGCGTCACCATGGAAACCACACAGCTGATGATGTCATAAGAGGTTCTGAGTTTATAAACAGGACTTGTGCGGTTAGGGTTAGGGTTAGGGCTCAGCATTTCAACATTCAGCATTTGCTGCAAGGAAATGCACGACCGGGCCACCTGGGTCTTCAGCAGGAACTAAAAGGTCCTGGAACCCCTGGCAGCTAGATTTCGAGCTTCAAATTGAAGGAGGGTTCATCCTCAGGGGAACATGACAATGTGTCAAAAACATGATGTAAATAAGAATTAGCCTCCAAATTTGCTGCACTGAGGGAGTCAAACTTCAGGTCACCTCCAGGTGAATTCGGGGGCTTCTTAAGAATAAAAACAGTCAGAGGAGGAAATACACACACACACACACACACACATTCCTGTATAGAAATAGATGTGAGGACCGGAATACTATACATAAGGAGTGAGGACCACCTTTTCTGCTACACTTACAGACAATTGGATAACATATTTGAACACTAGATGTCTCCCTTGTTCAGGTTACCACCTCAGATTCTTAATAAACACAAAAGAAAAGGAAGTTGGTGTAAAAGTTTTGTATCATTGAAGTGAGGACATTTTGGTGGGGGCGCTGTTTTTCTGTATCTGGATTGACTCATTTACCTAGAACTTATTTTTAGCTTAAAGATATTACAAACACTGACTCTTTTACTGTTAAATAGTCAAACATGATATCAAATTATTTCAAATTTTGAAAAAATTTATGTTCACAAATAAAAAAAAAATCAACAGTATGACCTTTCCCTGCGGTAGATAAATAAAAAGAACAATCTTAAATTAACTGTATCATTACAGTGTACATTACATTACAGAATAAAATTTTTTCAGCAGAAAGAAAAAACAGATTTCGCTTCTCACTGCTAAACTCTGCTAGCTTGTGTGTTGTCATGGGAATGAGTGCCGTAAATCAATCATGTCCTGTCCAACCTGATCAGGAAGCTAAGAAATAGCATTTAGAAGTGTTGATTATGATCAGGCATATATCTAGAAGTGAGACTTATTCAAGAACACTTCGAAACTCCTCATAGTCCCTTTAAATGTAAAATTATGCAAGAACCCCAATGCCAGTTAACAAATCAAATTTTATTTTGTTTATTAACCAAACCAGACATATGCTTCTGGGTGTTTAAACACCTTGTATCTCTCCTAAATGCATCTGTTACAGTATAACACATCTTCGTTTTCTTTTTTCCAGCTATAGCATTTCAGTCTTTACAGTTTTTATTGTTAAACATTAGACAGGGATCTCATCACTGATATCAGACTGACACTCCATGATGTTTGGTACTTTTTTGGAGGAAAACAGGTCACAGTATCCCTCTTAAAAAAAAAAAAAAAAACAGGAGCCACATGTGAAACATTATACTGTACAGCTTAGAGAATACTTATATAAGCATGTGAAAAATGCAAACTGACAGCTATAGGTAAACCAAAAAAATTGCAAAAAAAAATGTTTGAAAAGGACAGTATGGTTAGTGATACTATTGTTGCCAGACCCGTTTTTCCAACAGAGTGAGGCATCTCACCTGATTAAAATCTCTGCCGAGAGTCGCTCATGCGCAATAGCGTCTCTGTCTCCGAGCAGTAATATACGGGAATGGCGGTGTCAACATCAGGTACACGTACCGAAACTTCTAAAGTTTGGGAGCGTTTTAGCCTGGATACAGCCAATAAAAAGTCTACTTGCAAGGTTTGCAAAGCAAAACTTGCGTATTATGGCAGCACCTCGGTGAGGCATGAACACTTAAAGAGTGTATCAACAAACATCAGTTGTTAAAACCGTTAGATTTCAGACTGTTGAGAATTGTAAAGTTCTTTTGAAACAGACCGCTGTTGACCACTGAATGTACTTCACAAAATGCACATATTTGTTTTATTTGCTGCTAATGAGCCTGTTCTTGGTTTACAGGAAAAAAATGTCGACTTGATTTTAATTTATTATTTATTTGCCTGTCCCTAAAAAATGGACAGAGGTTTATTTATTTATGGATTTATGTCTACTGATGTAGACATAAATGTCTATTGGTTTTAGATCGGACATTTTTATTTAATTTTTGTATGAATCTGCAGTATGTTCAATATAAGATGTATTTTTCATTGTACCCATCTTTCTTGTGTTTCTTATCATTTGCCACATAATTAAATCAACTTCATGCTAAATTTAAGAAAAAATTAATAATTATCCGATTAGTCGACTAATCGTTTCAATAGTCGGTGACTAGTCGACTATTAAAATAGTTGTTAGTTGCAGCCCTAAAAACAAATCACAGTCCACTGTGTTTGTTAAAAGGCTCTTTCAATGAAAGCAGCATAGCTCAATTATTTCAGCACCTCAAAAAGAGGTATAGAGTGTCTTATTACAACGTGGACTAAATCACTATAGTCTACAAACATTTGCTAAAGAGTAGTTTATAGTAATTATTTTCCCATTGCATTGAGTAAGACAAAAGAGAACAATGGTGGGAAACAGTTACAAAAGAAGTAGAAATGCTGCATATTGTTAAGAAATAGTGCCCTGTTATACAGTCGAAAAACGCAGGTGCATCTACATGTGTGACACTACCACCACCTCAGGTAAGGCTGGAAGATTAATTGAATTTTAATCTCGATTAAGATTTTGGTTACTTATGATCATAAAATCGTTATAATCGGAGAAAAACTATTCATGTGCTGCATGGCACGGCGTGTATCTAATTTCCTACGCTGCCCAAGCACTGTGAATGCATCAGTGTTGTGTGCGCAGCTGCAGCAAGGGCTCGATGATTAGCAACACGTGAAGAAAGCCGTTTACAAACATGGCAGAAAAGGAGCCTTTAGTTGACAAGAAAGGTAGGACAACTTCAGTCATCTGGAAGCATTTTGGCTTCAAGTCGTCGGACATTGAGCAGAAGGACATTACTTGTAAAATTTGTCACGCCGTCGTGTCCGCTCCACAAAGCAACACGACCAATTTATTTAACCACTTAAAGTTCAGTCACAAAGTGGCCTACGACCAGGTTTTAAAGGACCAGAAGAGACAAAAAAGTGCTAGCTCGTCAGCTTCAGCCAGCGCCACAACAACAACACAGTCCTTTATTCAGGACACTCTTTACAGTGCCACTCCATATCCCACCAGCTCCCGGAGACATCAAGAGATAACGGAGGCTGTGACATGTATGCTAGCAATGGACATGTGCCCCATCAGTTCTATAAGCAACACAGGATTCCAGAAACTTATTAAAACTTTGGACAAGCGTTACATGTTGCCATCACGTAATTATTTCAGCAGAGTTGCACTGCCTGGTCTGTACGATAAATGTCGTGCTGAAGTGGAAAAAGATGTCCCCACAGCTGACTATTTTGCCACAACAACTGACCTGTGGTCAAGCTGCAGGATGGAACCATTTCTATTTTTTTTACAAGTTAATTTATTTTTGATTGTTCTTTCAAGTTGTAGTTTAATAAATACTCAAGTTTTGGAATTTTGAATAATCGTGGTTATTAATCGTGATTTCAATATCTATCAAAATAATAATAATCGTGATTATTATTTTTGCCATAATCGTCCAGCCCGAACCTCAGGTTGTATAGATGTGCTGCCACATCTATACAACCGAGTAT
The DNA here is from genome assembly GCA_030710495.1 of Labroides dimidiatus. Lineage (NCBI taxonomy): Eukaryota > Metazoa > Chordata > Actinopteri > Labriformes > Labridae > Labroides > Labroides dimidiatus. Next base: position 4,557,331 of record CM061158.1, on the reverse strand, counting down.
CACTGACATTACTTCATCAGTTTGTATTACGTCTGTCTTTACTTTTTCCTTTTGGTGTACTTTTTTGAGTTCTTTGTTTTATGCACTGCACTTGCCTCTGTCTTTGTCTTTATCTTTCAACTTCTTTTCTCCAACATCTTCATCACTGGATGACTTAAAGAGCAGTGAAACTTTCTTGATTATTCTTGAATCGTCATCACTTGATGAAGAAAGATCTTTGTCTGGAAGATAACTCCAGTCCATGCAGATAGAGAACTCAGATGAAGAGGAATTGCTCTGAGATTCTTCCTCCAACTGGAAGTAAAAAGCATAGTACAAGTTAGACATAAAAACACTCAAAATCTCACATTTTAAGTCCTTAAGATACACTTTAAGCAATGTATGAAATTATTACATTGAATGTATATTACTTACTGTACGTTACTGTCCACTGTTTTGATACTTTTGTTGTTACATTAGCAGCTTTAGTATGAATGTTGTCTTCTTAGAAAAATGAAATGCTCTTCTGTCTGTCTAAACCATAGAGTAATCATTCATTAAGAGTGTCTACACCCTTGCCTTTTAAATACTCTGCAGGCAAATACATATGTACATCAAGTACAGAGACTAATTCCAATCAAGGAAATGCATGCAACAGTGCAACAAAGATACATGTGACAGTATAAAAACATAAAATCTGAACTAATCTAACCCTGTCATTTCCATGCATGTGGTGTTATCTCACATTAATAGAGCAATAATTAAACAATAGTGCCATAGTCATGAAGGCAAGTGAAGCTTTTAAAAATTAACTCTAGGATCAGATTTCTTACTTAACAAACATTAGAAGATACATAATTGTGTTTCTTTGTGAAATCTGTCTTCCTGCTCTAATGGCAGCACGCTCATATACCTTGGCTTCTAAAACTGGCTGCAGGAAATGAGATCAATGTTATAAAAGTTCTGATTTAGGTCACCATTACCTGCAGCACTACTACAGCTTGAGTTAACTTGAGCCACCCTGTGCAATGTGTCAACTGAAGTGACAGGTACAATCATTTATAATATAGACAATAAGCTACAAAAGCTGGTTTTAATATCTAGCTACCTGGTCAAAGTCAGTAAGTAGTTAAAGTCAGATTGATGACAGCCATATAACTCCTTTGACATATAACTGTTACATGTCAAAGATCTTAGTTATACCCCAGGTATCATTCTTTCAGCAAATAAAAATAATTTGGTTCTGCTACTTGAGAGCATGCATTACAGCTGTATACAGGTTGATACTGAGATCAATCCTCGCATAGCATTATGCTAAAAAATAACATGGGAAAACCCATAGAGATACAGCAAAGCTAGCAGAGTTAGTGCTACCCTTTCTACATGAAAATAAGTAAAAAAAATCTGAAAACAAAGTCTTCATGAACTCATGGTTACTTCAAGAAAGATGCATGAGCTTTACAAGACTAGCAAAACAACTTGGGAGCGAGAGACAAGCCACTGAACACCTTGGTGTAACGCAGCAGTCTGCTAACAGCCTGCCTGACCATCACTCATTAGTTAGCATACGAGCCTACTGCGGTCCTCAGAACTGCGGCAGGTTAAGTTTAAGCTAAAGTAAACCAACATCCCCAAACTAAATAAAATCTCCTGCATCTACTTTCAGGTCAGACCTTATGGTTAAATAGAGAAAAAACAAAGTCATGACTGTAACTTTATCATTTGTATTAGGTTAACCAAACCTCTATCTTTTAAAATCAAAAGTTTGACACGTAGCATGCCAACATTAGCGCGGTCTAAATAAGCTATCATGTCAGAAAAATAAAAGTAATATTTTTATATTTCTTACCTTATAAGACTGTGCCTGAGCATAAAATCTCTCACACTCCTCATGATGCCCTCTCAGTTCTTCCATCCTTCTTCTTAATCTCTCCAAAACTCTGCCACCGTCCTCCAACTCCTTTCACTCTGTAGACGTGCGTGTTGACTGATTGATGGGTGGGGGATGGGCACAGCTCACACACAGCACAGAGCAGCCAGGTGCAGGGGGAAAGTCCCCCCTCCCCCTGATGGGCCATTAATTAAGAGTGTGCAGCAGCTTCACACAGACCCCACAATATTCAGCCTCAACTCTGAAGCCAGTTTACAGGCTGTACTGGTTAAAATAAAGCGGTTTTACTTGTTTCTTCGACAAAATACTCATTCTACTATGTTTTAAAATTTATAAACTTAAAAAAATATATATTTTTTTAAAATTCAGCCTCAACTCGGAGGCTAGTGGACAGGCTGTACTGATTAAACTAAAGCTGTTCAACTAGTTTCTTCAACAAAATACTCATTCTACTATGTTTTAAACTTAATATGCTTAAAATTATTATTTTTTTTAATATTCAGCCTTAAATCTAAGGCTTGTTAAAAGGCTGTACTGGTTAAAATAAAGCTATTTTACTCGTTTCTTCAACAAAATATGTATTGTACTATGTTTTAAAATCTATATACTATATATATATATTATATTTTTAAAATTCATCCTCAACTCTGAGGCCAGTGTACATGCTGTACTGATTAGAATAAAGACTGTTTTTTAGTTTCTTCAACAAAATACTCATTCTACTGTGTTCTAAACTTAAAATGCTCAAAATTATTATTTTTTTTTATATTCAGCCTTAAATCTGAGGCCAGTTTACAGGCTGTACTGTTTAAACTAAAGCTGTTCAACTAGTTTCTTCAACAAAATACTCATTCTACTATGTTTTAAACTTAATATATATAGAATAAATTATATTTTTAACATTCAGCCTCAACTCAGAGGCCAGTTAACAGGCTGTTCTGATTAGAATAAAGATATTTTAACTAGTTCATTCAAAGAAAACTGATTCTACTATGTTTCAAACTTAATATGTTTAGAATGAATTATATTTTTAATATTCAGCTTTAATGCTGAGGCCAGTTTGCAGGCTTTACTGTCTAGAATAAATCTTTGTAACAAGTTAATTCAACAAAGTATTGATTCTACTATGTTTTAAACTAAATATATTTAAAAGAAATTTTATATTTAATAATCAGCCTTAATTCTGAGGCCAGTTTACAGGCTGTACTGTTCAATCTTCTGTTCACCTGATATGCATCTCCTCCAGGGATCACTCAATTTGAAACATTTAGTTCAATTTATTTTCACTGATCACATTTCAAAAAATATGAACAAAATTCCTCAGAGATGTAATTGCTTTGCAGATATGTTTGGACCTAGCTGCATGACACAAGTAGAACTATGCATGTTTACTGAGCGAGACTTTGATAAATGGTGTGGAATCAAAGCCATGCTGGTCGAAACGTTCAAACAAATTTAGTTGACTAGCTTAAAGTCTGTGATTGTGACATGAAAGCATGCAGGCAGATTCATGCAAGCAACACAAAGGGCAGAACAACTAGTGAATTATAATTAAATCAGGCAAATATGTAATTCGAGACACATTACAGCAGCTAACACGAACACATAAAGAAGTTTAACCTTTAGCAAAATCAACTGAACATTAAGTTACATCTTAATTTGAAGTGTCTGACAAAACAGCAAGTTGTACAGCGCAAACACTGTGGCTAAAAAAATATTACGATGTCTTATAATTACATTATTATTGTCAGAGTTCAGGTATTGTTTTTTGTTGATTTTTATCCTAAAATATTCTAAAGTTTCCACTTAATTAAAGCAAGTAATATTTCATCAAAACTGCTACACTAATCCTAGAGCCTTCCAAGATATAGCCATATCCTCATAGTATAATTACTACCTCTAAAATTTTAAATTTTGTTTACAGGTTATAATAACCTGTTCGATTAACTTGTGTCAAAATAAGCTTAAATAAATAACTTTCAATATCATAAGAATAAATCATTAAAATGCATTACATAAAAGATATACTTTGTGCAATCATGTCTGCTCGAACTTAAGACTAAAAAAATAAGCGTGACAGGGTATCATCAGGTCACAAGTGAAGTTAATTATTAAGTTATTCAGAACATAAAAAAAAATGCATGTATAGCCTAACATCACCCTACAAACTCCAAGGGCTCCAGTCATGTTGTATTTTGAATAAAAATTAATAATTAAGCTATGTATATATATATATATATATATATATATATATATATATATATATATATATATATATATATATACACACACACATATATATATATATATATATATATATATATATATATATATATATATATATATATATATATATATATATATCAGTGGTGGGACTGTCACATTAATTCGATATTTAACGGGGGAAATTAACGGCATTAAAAAAAAAGACGCATTTTATCGTATTTTATTTTATAGTCTATATCACACAGAACAGTTCTCAGTGCACGAGTTTCTGGCAGACGGAATATAGCGACGCACTGAGTGATGGATAACACTGTTGACAGCGCCTTGCTTAGCTTGGTGGATGAAAAATTTACTTTTAAAAAACAGTCGGATGGAAGCCAGGATTCACACATACTCCGTGAGCGCCGTGGTCAGCGCCGCGGTCCGTCAGCGCGAGCCACTTCACACTGCATCTGTCTCAGGAGCGGAGCACAGCTCAGCGTACTCATAGCAGCTGGATACACAAGATCACAGGAGAACCACATGTTCCTGCAGGAATCACACCCATGACAACTACTTTCATGATATTTAGTATGTTAAACTCACCTGCCCTCCCAGAGCTTCATTAATTCAGTCCTTCCCTTTTAGTCTCCTTATATAGTGTGTATTAGTGTCCTTATATAAAGGATGTATCGTATCGTATATAATTATCTGGTTTTCTGCCTCCAATATAAACTTTTCCTCGTCCATGGCGTCAGATTTCCTCTGGGTCTGACCCGCTGATGACTGCTGGCCCTGTGCCAGTGTCGAAGTTTTAATATACGAGGATAATTTTACGATTGACAGGCTGAACATGGTGCTTTGTTTTGAAAAGACCGGAAACTCTGATTGTTTTTCGTGTCTGTTTTCCTGTTTGGTACAATCTGCTCTGCGGAGATTGACGCGTTTTAAAAAAAAACATCTTTTGAGCAAAATAAATAGGATTTTGTAGTTTAAGCTTCTGTATGTGACTATTCAATGATTTAGTCTTCTAACAAAATCTGTTTGAAAAGTGTTGCTTCTGATGTTGAATATCGATGTGGTTAAAATGCGATTAATTACAATTAATTAATTACAAATGGCATAATTAATTCAATTAAATAATTGATTAATTTTTTAAATCAAGTCCCACCAATAATATATAATATAATATAATATAATATAATATAATATAATATAATATAATATAATATAATATAATATATATGTATATATATATATATATAGGTCTGTGAACTGTAACTTAAATATTTTGACCAGGTAAAACAATTTTCGACTTATGATAAATACTTCAAGAAGATTTATCTAGTGTTTTTTTTTAAACAAATAAAGTCCCATAAGTATATCTGGGTGAATTTTCTTATAAATGCATTTATTTTGCCTAATACTGCCTTTAGATCTGCATTATAAATCCTGCTGTCTAGTCAAACACGATTTGCTGAAATTCTCGAAAATATCAATAGGGGGCAGTGTGGAGTCTAAAGTGTGTGTATTTTAATTGAGTACACACACGAGTTTGTGTGGTTTTTTTCTCAGTAAACTACTTTTTTGAGGACCTCTCTGAAACTTTGAGAGAAGCCTTTAAACAATGTTTTAAGGCTATTACAGTGAAAAAAAAGTGAGGACCGGGGTAAATGTCCTCACTTCTGACTTTGGACCTCACTCTGAAGGTTACAAACCCATGGTGGTCCTCACAAAAATAGCAGTACAAACACACACACACACACAGGCTGAATGCCGTCAAGAGGCCTAAAAGCTGAATTACAACAAAACATGATAAAATGATGTGTTGTTACTCCTTTAAAGCACACACACACACACACACACACACACACACACACACACACACACACACACACACACACACACACACACACACTGAGCCAGACAGGCTAAAGAGAGCAAAAAAAAAATCCTTCTTAAAATTGTGTTTGAGGGCACGTGGGCGGGCCTCCAGTGTGTGTGTGTACGTATGTGTGGTGTGTGGTGTGTGGTGTGTGTGTGTGTGTGTGTGTGTGTGTGTGTGTGGCTCCCAGGCTCCGTGGGAAAGCTCCCGCTCAGGGGGAGTAAGAGGAGAACACAGCGGTCACTCGTCCAGTCTGCAGCCGACACACGGGCCACCCGCCCCGGACTGTTTACCAGAGACACACCACTGGAGACAACGACTCCTGAAACATCCTGAGGATCCTCCTGAAGGACTCTGAAGCCAGGTGAACTGGATTTTTTTTTTCTGATGTTGGGAAACTTTTTTAAAACTTTGTCTTTAACTTTTGGAAAAGAGGGCTGAGTGTTTCTGGAGGGACGAGCTCTGCTGCTTCCAGCTTCCCTCCTCTAGGAAGGAAACACCTGAAGTCCTGGATTAACTCCTGCAGAATTCAGTCAGGAGCATAAAACTCCCATTTCAGTCACATTCATTTCATCTCTGGAAGACATTAAAGGAAAGGAGTTAGCTACATTTTAAATTTTTAAAACCCATCCACCCCCACCAGGCACAGACCGTCAGCCCTCCCCGCCCTCAGCGCACCATGAAGCGGCCGTGTGAGGAGAGCAGCTCTGCAGAGAGCGACGTGGAGGAGACCATCGATCCGGGCAGAGAGAGCGTTTATCCAGGGTGAGCAAACAGCTGTGCTTATTTCTTCATCACATTTTAACATGAAAAGCTTATTTACATTTATGACTTCATCAATTTAAAATAACTTTAAGAGAATTTTTGTGCAAAGATCAACTTCTAGGTATTATTACTCTGTTTTAAACACACATCAGTCAGATAGAATAAATAATATCTGTGAAATAAACAGCAGAGACACGTTAAGAAGAAGATGTTATTTCTTAAATCTGCAGACTCGCTTACATTTCTAATGGACACTTTTGTATCAAACACACTTGTTATTAAAAGTTGTGTTTTTTTAGGTTTCAAAGAGGGTCAGTTTGCACCTGCAGCTCCTCATCTAAGTGTCAGGTTCACCGTAAGACGATGTGGTGAAGGCAAACATTATCAAAGGGAGCTTAAAAATATGGTTGATAAGACAAGAGTTTGCTTGTTTTTTTTTGTTTGTTTTTTTCTTTTTTTTTTGTTTGTTTTATATATATAACATTAAAAGAAAATGCCAGAGCAACTTGCAATACCTGAAGAAAAAAAAAAGAAAATATGTATTTAACCCTTAAAAGCCTGACCCATCAAAAAAAAAAAAAATAGCACCAAAAATGTTGCTTTATCATTTTGTTTATGATATTTTTCTGTATCATTTTTGACAAATTGGGAGGTTTTGGCAACTTTTTTTTAAGAAAATTTTTTGTAAATATGCATTCATTAATTTAATTTAATTTATTTTGTTAATTCATTAATTTATTAAATTTAATTTAGGTTTGAAGTTATTCTCACAATAACTTCTTATATTCTCTTAATAACTTCTAATTTATCAATGATTTTCGGGGGGAAAAAAGTGTGTGGATGATTTCTGAGAGCAGTGATTTTGAAAAGGGCCAAAATACAACTTAAGCTGCCTGCAGTGGGATGATAATCCTTAAGGGGCGAGAAAAGTTTTTTTTTTTTTTAAACTAATGGGTTTTTGATAAAACTATTTGTCATCTTGAAGAGATAGAAGTCTTTGAAACTCATGTATCAAATATGTTACATTCTGCAATAAAGGGTTAATCATGACCTTTTAGGGCTTCCATATAAATCTGTGTTGGACTGAAAAGGCCTCAAACAATCATGGAAAACCTGAATAATCACAGAGATGTGCTTCACAACTGTTCTGCTCACGTCTTCGTGGTGTGTCAGCGTTACGCTGATGTTTGTCTTGTTTCGTGATGTGGATTTACGTTTTATATTCCCTTTGGGCACAGACAATTTAGAGCATCAACAATTCAAAAATACGCCTTGAACACAGAAAAACCTTATAAAAAGTTAGAAATGTGTTTGCAAAAGTTTGTCTGAACCCTGGTATTTGAAAAAAGTGAAATCTAAACAAGAAGAGTCCTATTTTGGATAAAATTGTCTTATTAGACTTAAAATGAGGCACATTCAGCTGACAAGTCCAGAAAAATGTCTGATTTCAAGATATTAAAAGACAAAAATGATGCCTTAATTGCTTGTAACAGAATTTTTACTCACTTCAAGTAAATTTTTGTCTTCTTATATCCTGAAGTTGAGAACTTCAATCTAATAGGACATTTTTACTCAAAATAAGACGTAAACACTTGCTAAGATTTCAGTTTCTGCAGCATCTCTGCAGGAAACATCTGAATGTGATGTTTAAAAGCACAAAAACGACCAAAAAGAAAACAACACAATCAAAAATTTGGGTGATGGTGTCCAGAAGAATTCCTTTTTTTCTTTTTTTTTTTTTTTTACACTTTTTGGAAACCAAAATCTCTCTCTTTCACTTTTCTGCTGGATTACAGTTCAATGTGAGTTTTTATGTCCTGTCCCAGGCACATGAAGTCATCGTTTATAAGATGCGGATCCCCGACCACGACGACTCAAGTGATGGCGAGGAAGAAGCGCAGAGGGGTGAGGTTCATACCCCTTTTGATACCAACGTTGTCCTGGTGATGAGGATTATTCATGTGTTTGTTTCTGGAACTCGTCAGATAATCGAGAAGAGACGCAGAGACAGAATCAACAACAGTCTGTCCGAGCTACGGCGGCTCGTTCCTACTGCGTTTGAGAAGCAGGTGAGAAAAACATCTGTTCACCTTAGACATCAGTGTGAACTCTGTTTGTTTATCTTCTGAGATCCTGTGTGTTCACATGAGATTCTGTGAGATCTCATGTCATGAAGGCTGAGAAAATGTCCGTTGTAAATTTTATGTTCCGGGACACAAACTCGGATCTCTTTACAACCTCTTTAGTGTTCATTATGAGAGGTAACTATGGACTAAGATAGGTGCCCTAAAAACAGTTTAAAGCTGTGTTTTTTCACAAAGGTCAAAGGTCAACACCACCACAACAAATGTTGACGATTTATTTTTAAAAACTTTATCGCTACACGCTCTAAAACAGTACAATTTCCATTTTTATGTTCAACACCATCAAAAAAACGTCAACACTCTTTGGATAAGAAGCGTTTACTTCAGTTTCTCAGTGTCTTAATCAGATATTTAAGATTTAAGACTTTATTTATAAGTAATTTCATACATTTTTATGACATATTTGGTGTGACGGAGCGGCACCGTCACTAACCGCGGGGAGTGCGCACACACTCAGACCAAACATTTACTGTTCCAGCAGGGAATGCGCACACACGCAAACACACACACATGTCAAACATTTCCCGTTCCAAACAGCATTTCATTCACCTGGTAACATACCAATATCTCTCCTTTCCTCTGCGTTCAGAGCTTTTGAGGGTGCACACTGTAAGCTCTAACATCTTACGCACACACATTCATTGTCTGGTTTACTTACCTGTCCGAGGTTGCGCCCATGAACGCGGAAACCCAGCGCCTCAGGCATGCGCAATATATTGTGGCGTATGGTGGCCAAAAGTGGCCGAATGTATTTAATGTTTTTGTTTGTTTTAAATTGTTTCAGCACTTGATTAAGGTAAAGGAAATGCCAGTAGAAATGTTTAAATTATTCATTGAAATGCATTAAGGGATAACAAGGTTAAGAAGGCCTGAATCCAAGAATATTGTGGTTTTGTAAAAACTATGTAATGTCTAACGCCCAGTGGGGAGGGGCTAATACCTTTAAAAGAGGGCCATTTTGAGCTCTCTGGGCAGTTTGAGCCAGGTTACTCAGCAGGTAGCATCTCTGTTCTCATAATTACTGAATTGTACTGTTTTTGTTTTGTCATATGGATCTATGGATTAATGTGGAATTCAGACCACACCGACATATTTTTGTAAATTTGTAAATAGTTCTTGGTTGCACTCGGGTGGCCGGCAGCCAAATTAAACAACACCAAACTCAGTTTCTCCGACTACGCCTGTGTTTTCCACATTTTCTTTGAGTCTGGGAAGAGAACCCCGCGACATTTGGTACTAAATCTGTAGAATTAATCCTGTTTCATCCTAAAATTTGTTAAAATAAAGCACTAGAATATTTCTTCACAGCGAAAACTTAAATCTAAGAGTGTTTGCGTCTTACTTTTAGTAAAAAAATTGATTTATTAGACTTGATATGAGGCACATTCAACTAGTAAGTCCAGAAACTTATTTCAAGATATTGAAGGACAAAAATGAGGTATTAGAATAATGTTTCAATACAAGAAACTTTTTTTTTTTAATTCAGAGCTCATTTTTGTTTTTAAATAACTTGAAATCAGACATTTTTCTGGACTGGTCTGGTGAATGTGGCTAAAATTAAGTCTAAAAAAAAAACATTTTTTCCTAAAAATAAGACAAAAACACTCACTGAGATTTCAGTTCTTGCAGTGTTTTGATGAGTAAGATTATAACTGTGTCAAATGTTTCTGGGTGTTATTCAGATTATTTTAAGTTTCAGCTTCATCCACCTATAACTGTAGTTCCTCCCTCTGCCTCAGGGTTCGGCGAAACTGGAGAAAGCCGAGATCCTGCAGATGACCGTGGATCACCTGAAGGTGCTGCAGGCCACAGGAGGGAAAGGTAAATGACTAACAGCCCACCTGTCTCGCCTGAGTTTCAGATAATCTCTGAAACTCTTAGATAATCCAGATAATCTGGAGAGTCGTCTGACTCTGTGCAGGATTTCAGATTAGAAAGTTGGTTTCTGTCTGTCTGTGATGTTTGCAGGACAAATTTAAAACAGTATTGTTTCCTCTTTTTTTGTCTCTGTGATGCATTCAGGTGCAGCCTTAACAGACTTCTGTTGGAGATTATTTGGAGTCTGTTGTATTTGGTGTGTTTGTGTGTGTGTGTGATGTCAAACAGCCTGTCAATCAGTTTGAGTGTTTAAAGCAGCGTGAACGTGTGTGTGTGTGTGTGTGTGTGTGTGTGAGTGACAGAGGGAGGTGGTGAGTCCATGGGAAAGCGCTGCAGGGATAAAAGCACCACTTGACCCTGAGCAGCGCTGTTTGCTTTCATAAAGCCAGTGGGAGGGGGGGTCCCCGGCTGCGTTCACAGGCCGTCTCTCTGCAGCGTTTGTTTGGGTTTTCATGCCGTGTGGAAAGTCAGACAGAGTAAGCTCAGAGCCAGCTGATTGCTGCAGAAAACTTCCACGTCAGGGTTTGACTCAGGAAACGTTTTCTGTGAATGTTTCACAGCTTTTAATAAAGTTCTTTAACAATTCTTAACTTAAACATTCTTTGAGGACAAGAAAAAAGTCCTCTAAAGTCTCAAAGTTCTCTAAAATGACCTCTCCACTAGTTTTATACTTTGATTATCCTTTAATGTAAAACTTTATTCAAATAGATTTAGCTCAATTATATCAGTAAATAAAATCCAGTGCATTGTTTTCTGAAGTTCTGGGTAACCTTTGTTCCTGATGTCATTTTTCTTTCATGGTGTACCCCAGGGCTCTATGTTCGATCCCCTTTTGTTTTCAGAATATATGGTTTTTTTTGGTCAGTTTATTAAAATATCTATAACTTTGAACATTTTTTATGCTGGAAACACTCAGCAGGGCATCCTATTGTATTGTAATACCAAGCATTGCATTATGTCATAATGCAATATTGTATAACCCAACTTCAGTTTACCATATGGTGTTGTGTTGTAGTTTGTTGTGGGGCTCATTTTAAAAAATTGTTTGATTAGAGGATTGGTATTTAATTAATTGGTATATAATTTTAATCTCATTTCAATATTTGACACGAAAAGCAACATTTTTCGGATAGAAAAAGATAGAATGGATTGGAACTTTATTGTCGTTGTGAACTACCAACAGTACTCGAAGAACAAATAAAATAAAAAATATAACGCATTAATTTTTTTAATACAATTTTTTTCCCCCGAAGTTTATTAATTGCATTGTAATCACATATCAATATTTGAAAAGAAAAGCAGCATTGTGGATTGTGGCAGATGACTGAATCAACAAGTAGACGTAGTTATAAGCTTAAACAACAAAACCATGTTTATTTTCAATTTTATGTAGTTTTTTTATTTTAAATTGCAGTTTGGGGACCATAACTGCATTCCAAATGGAAATTTTTTGCAAGGCTCAACTAATGAATCCAAGCTTTTAAAGACTTTTTGTAAACTTTAAATTTTTGTCAAACAGAATAAAGTGGTAAATAAAAAATCTTTATTCAAATACGAACAGACCAACAATAACTTTGAGCTGACTTTGCTTCTTCACTGCTCTTACTAACTCTGGCATCCATGTTTGCTGCAATACGTCGAGAACTGAGGTGATAACAGATGTTAAACTTGAAGAGAATAATAAACTGCAATGAAATGCATTCATTTTTTTAACATAATTTTTTTTCCGTAACCAGTTAATCCCAATTAATCACAATAAATTGCGATTAATTACATTTAATAACATTCAAGTATTTCACAATCGGCAACATTTTTAAATTCAAATGGATTTTGGTAGACGAAAGTCGAAGGTCTAATCGTAATGTAATAAGACTTCTGGTCACATGTTGCACATGTTCCCAACTTGATTCTTTGTGTAATACGACACCAGACTGACATGTCGGATAACTGAACGTTCTTTGATTTTTTGCATCAGTTTACAGGATTTTCGTTTAAGTGACTCTGAAGTCTTAAGTTACGTTGGCTTACAGTTTCTGGTTCTCTCTCTCTGCAGGTTTTTTTGACACCCACGCCCTGGCTCTGGACTTCCTGTCTCTGGGTTTCAGGGAGTGTGTGACAGAGGTTTCTCGTTACCTGAGTGCCGTGGAGGGCCTGGACTCCAGCGACCCTTTACGCTCCCGCCTCCTCTCCCACCTCTCATCCTGTGCCTCCCAGCGTGACGCCACCACCCTCACCATGACCTCCTCACACCCCCACCTCCAGCAGCCTCACCCTTTACCTCACCCCTTCCACCCGCACCACTGGGCCACCGCTGTCGCCACTGCTGCGGCTTTCCGACCTGCTGCCGCACCGTACGGACTGAGCGGGATTCCTGTCTCGCCTGACTCTGCTGGAGGTGGAGCCCCCCAGAGGCTGGTGGAGCTGTCGCAACGTAGCTTAGCATCCTACGCAGACTCCACCTCCTCCACCTCTCCTTCTTCCTCCTCTTCCTCTTCTTCATCTCTCATTTTTCCCTGCGGGCCCGCTCCTCTCCCGTCCTCCTTCCTGTCCCTCTCCACGTCGTTTCCTCTCACCCTTCACTCAGGTTTCCCTCTCATCCCTCCCTGCTCCTTTACCTCCACTGCAGCCACCACCAGCCCTCCCATCTCTTCCTCCTCCTCCTCTTCCTCACAGACTCCTCTCAGCAGCAGTAAACCACACAGGCCGTGGGGGACGGAGGTCGGAGCTTTCTGACTCACTAACTCCTGACGTTTTGTCCAACTGACTCCTTTAACAGCCTGAGAATCACTTTAACCCCCAGTGAACACGTTACAGAAAAGCTGAGCTGAGATACTGTTGGATCTGAACTTCCAGCTTCTGTATGAGAGGTGTTTGGAGTTGAACATTTAAAGCCAGAGAAGCATTAACCAATCACTTAAAATAAAGGACTTCTTACTCGGTCTCTCGCCTGAGTTTTAACCTGCTAACTGATCTGAAACTGGGGCCGTCCTCCTCTCTAATCAGCACCACTCAACTGCTTTCCTGTGGCCCAGTGTTTGTCTTTAAACTTGGACCAGCAGAGGGCAGTAAGACAACAGCGAAGACCTTTCAGCAGAAATGACACCATAGAAGGAGACAGACAAGCAATTAGCACTGCAGTTAGCCTGTTAGCATGGAGGATATTCAGCCTGTGCTGGTTTTGATGGTGCTTTTTTTCACTGTTGACTCTTGAAAGGAGACGAGATTTGGAGACAAAACCAGGGGCCGTTTACACGACAACGGTTGGTTCTGTTGCGTTTCAGCCTCTCGTTTACACGGAAACAGCATTTTAGCCGACCTAAAACAAAAAACTTTTGAAAACAGCCTCCAGAGTGGAATTTTTCTGAACGTTTTCAGTGGGAACGCTGAGGTCACGCTCCGCTTTGTGTATTACACTTTCATTGTGGCAACTTAAATTGCCACGAACCGGACAACAACAACAACAGTAACAATGGCGGACTACCGTGTTGTGCTTGTGCTGCTGAATCTGCTGACTGTCTCTAACAAAATGTGCATCTGTTGCTCCACTTCTGCAATCAGCGAAGACGCATTCAGTATATACACCTGTTTCTCCAGAAGCCTATGGGTGTTGACAGATAATTACTTTCACCAGCGGTTATCAATTTTGCAGTTGCCTTGCAATAATATGGCTGACCGTTGCCGGCAAGCTAGCTCAAAACAACTCAAAACAATGCTAAACTGTTTGTAAAATGAATTCAGGTACAACGTGCTGTTGTTGGTTGCTACTACAGCTTCGTTTTTTTACGAAACTTCTCGGATTGAACATCAACCACTTTGATGAACATGTCCCTTCCCTGCGCCCTACGCCCTGCAAGCCATGTCGAGGAAGGAGGAACAGAGTCTAGCGTGGCTCATTGTAGCTAACTTTTTGAAACATCCTCACTATGAATCCACCTCTGAATTTTTTTTCATTTTGTGGTTTTCTTGCTGTTAAAAGCTGATTTTTAGAGCGAGTATGACAGCTAGGCTAACATCATCAGCTTTGTGGTCTCCGTGGTGATGTAAACAGAACGTTCAACCGGAAGAGCAAAACCGACAACCGCTATGAACCATGGGTAAATTCACAAAGTCAAGAATAAGGCTGATACAGCAGATGATAAGCCCATCTCTACTTCAGAGGAGGGCTACTGAAAGTTATATCGCCAACTACAGGCCTGGCATGCGTACTGCAGCATTTTCAGTCAGCGTTTCCGTGTCGACACAGATTTTTTTTTTTTTTTTTATTGTATTTTGTGCGTTTTTGGGTGAAACGTTGTCATGTAAACAGTCCCTGAAAGCCCCAAACAGCCTGCAGCAGAGAAACAGCAAACTGAGCAAAATCTGAGATGTAAATGTAGTGGTTTGATTTCTTCATGGTTGTAAATTTTAATTCTGTTTCCTGTTTTGTTGATGTTTAATGTCACTGAATGCGTGCCTTTTTACAAATAAACATGAAGTAACAACATTATAAAGATTAAAGGTGGCAGCTTTAGTTTTTCTCTGTCTCGTATGAGCCATAAATGGGTTCCAGTTGTCCTGAACAAAAGCTTCACCACCTCAGAGGCACAAATCAAAGTTTTTATCCCTTTAAAGGAAGCTTCTTGCTCTCAGATAGGCTCTGATTCAGCAGTTAAAGGAACGGAAAGATAAATCAGACTTATGATTTATTGTCTCCTGTCATCTACGCTTCATCACACCACGCTTTAACTATGACTGTAATTGTACAGACCGTCCTCACACACTTTGTGTGTGTGTGTGTGTGTGTGTGTGTGTGTGTGTGTGTGTTCATGTCACCTAATTTAGCGCCGGTCACTTCAAAGCAGCGTCCCGGCGTGAGAACCGTGTCGGCTGACCGGGCTGGATTTACGGCCTGCGGTCCGTTCCCAGGCCTGTCAGCCGTTAATCCTGCATTCAGCTGGAAGTGACGCCGTGTTCTCCTCGGTACGATTTAACGGCTGCAGATTTCAGAGCGTAAATCAACGACCAGATGAAGGCAGAGGAGGAGCGGATTAACGGGAGTGCGGTCCGCTTGTAGTGTGTAGCTGGTGTAGCTGTAGCCTACCGGTAAATTACACTTTGTTTACGTTAGGGGCCACCGTTTAGCAGCTGAGAGGCTAACAAACTCCTATCTATCCGGCTGCTTCAGCTAAGCTAACGTTAATGTAAGCTAACATTAACTTTAGAATGTAATGTGAGACGTAATTAAACATTTATTAATTCATTTAATAGTGCTTTGGGCCAGCCTCTCAGCTGCTAACCTGTAGCACCTAAAGTAAAGAAAGTGTAACTTACCGGTAGGCTACAGCTACACCTAGTGGCTGGAAGCCTTTCATGGCAGCTCTTGTAGGTTGAAATGAAGACGAACACGTTATTAATTAATTCGTTGTAACAAGAAAATAATCTTTGTTATATGGAGATAACGAAAACGGAAGTCGTTATCATAAATAGGTAACAGTTCATTTAAAAAAAAAAAAAAAAAAAAAAAGGCCGTTCTCATCGTCCGTACCTTTCTCCTACTGAAGGCGAAGAGCAAAAGTCATTTTTACCGTACTGCCAATAGAGTTAATGATGTTTTAAAGCAGTTAAATGGTGGGAGGGTTCTTCTATAGCCAGCTTTTTATTTATTTCTTACTCAAAGCCAAGAAAATCTTCAAGAGATGGCCTTCGGGTATCTTCAAGAGGTACAAAAAGATGAAAGGAAATTCTTATGATATTTCTAAAATCTCTGAAAGGAGGTGTTCCACACCTCTCCAGAAAGACTGAATGGATGAACAAGACCAGAAAAGTTGTCCAAAGTCAGCCAACGCTGCTCCACACTTCCTCCAGCAAAAGCATTGTAATCCAGTTTATTTGGATTTCTGAAGAGAGGTAATAAAAAAAAATAATATTCTTCCAACAGAAATCTCTCTAGAGAAAAGAACTGGTGGATGAGGACTGAGTTTGTCATATTTGAAGCCATATTTTTTCATATATGACAATGTTTGCCTCTTTTCCCAGCTCTGTCTAATATAAGTTGTTTTATTCTTATTCAGAGATTAAAAAAACACAATGTTGCTTTTAAACTTATATAAAGAAAACAAAAACTAAATTATCAAAGGAAATTTTAGGAAAGTCAGTGGAGCCAATGGTCCAAGGCACACCCACTTTATAATATAATGCCACCCCTGATCCATACAACCATCCAATCCAGTATGACCAAGAAAGTAGTCTAAAAGAGGCTGTATTTAGGAATATGAGACTTTAAAACCAACAGATGAAGCTTTAAATGTCATAGTTACAAAGGGAGGACTGGGAGTTTGAGGGTAAAACTTCAAAATCAGGTCCAATGTTTAACCTGCTGACATTATCTGAGTTAGAGCTCCACCCTCTGGTGAAAACTGGTATCAACCAACAGCATGTCACTGATGGAGAAAGATTAAACTCTTCCCTTCAAAGCCACTCTAACAAAGGTGTGCAAAATGTTGAAGGTCTGAAAATCATTTTGAGTCCAGATTTAATTTAAAGAAATGTTTAAACTGGAAAATGCTTTTGTTTTATGAAAATATGAGCTGTTTTAAATTTGGTGTCAGCTGTATGTTACAAAAAAGTTGTTACAGAGACATGTTTCCCATCATGTGTCGTCAGCTCTTCTCTGAGTAACACTTTTTGATGCAGTGACTTCAACTACAGAGTCATGTCTGATTTTATTAATACAGTGATCTCTACTACAGAAGTTCCCCCGTGGGAAAAATCAAGTTGCTGCAGAAATCACACAAGACATTTTAAACATGCTGCACAGACATCATTAAGACATGGCGTGATTGAACAAGTAATACATTAAAACCAACTTCAAATACCGGTTTATAGAATATGAAAGAAAGAGGTGTCACCAGACCAGCTGAGCAGCTGCAGTTGTGCGCTGTATCGTGAAACCGCGTAAATATGAGTGAAACTCCGCAAGAATTGGCATCTGGATCAGCAGGTTTTTTTTATTTGTTTCTTTGTTTTTTGTAGTTGTTGTTCAAAAAGTTTGATTAAAATATTAAACAAAAGTAAGAATGTCTGGTTTTGTAAAAGAACAAATGAAAAAACAAGGCAAGCATGAGGCTTCTCAAAGTAACACTGACTGCAAAAGGGTTTATTAATACACAAATTATTTATATTTGCCAGATTAGGCTAAAATATAAGTCTACAAATATAACTACTAAAAATAAAACAAAATTAGGGGCCGTTTGAGAGCCGAAAAAGTCGGCTCTTCTTTGTGAGTCGAGCAAAAAGAATTGGCTCTTAAAAAGAGCCGAACTTCCCATTAATAACAAGTGCAGTAGGCAACCCGTCTCCAGTTCACACTCCAGTCCAGTTGGTGGCAGTAATGCACTTATAATCTAGTTTGCCCTTAAAAGTCCCCCTGACCCGGATTCGGTTTCAGCCAGAAACCCTGTTCTGCGGCGCTGGTTCCAGTCGGTGTGATGTCGGACGGTTTGAGGATTTGGACATGCCCTTTTCTACTCTCAGTGGATAAAATATAATCTTTTCTTTAATAACGGATCTCCTTTGCCCGCAGCCGTGCCTCAGAGCTGCTCGGTAAGTGAACAAACGGAAAGAATTAAACGTCGCGTTTAGCTTTAGCTAACGTTAGCTCAGGTGTCAAATGTCCGAGAGACCAGCGGCTGTAAACAGAGATCACCTGAGCCAGTCCCCCCCTCTCATACACTCCTCCTCAGAGTATTTATAACCTGCCTTTTTGTTTGTTCGTTTATTATTGTTGTTATTATTTTAGAAAACATCACTAAAGAGAATAAAACAGTTCAAATTATAACGTTTTATCTTTGTTGTTTACGAACTCTGTTAGCTAGCTAGCATGTAGCATGAAGCTGTGTTGTTCATTTAAAGTTTTAAATTATTTTTTTTCTTCTACGTCGAGGTTTAAGTGTTTTTGAATGTGCTGGCCCCGTGTAGGGGCAGAGCATAGATATAAATTAAATTATCTATGAACAGCAAACAAGGCTAGACTTTAAACACGCAGAAACACACTAAAACACACACCCACCCAAAGCTAGCCCTCACCAACAGCAGACGACAGCATCAAGAACATCACAACCCCAGTTCCAGTGAAGCTGGAGTTATTTATTGTTCAAACTGATAAGCTTTATTGCAAATATTCATGCATTTTGAATTTGATGGCTACAACACGTTCCTAAAAAGCTGGGATAGGGTCAACAAAACCTGGGAAAGTTGAGGAATGCTCCAAAAACTCCTGTTTGGAACATTCCACAGGTGAACAGGTTCATTGGAAACAGGTGAGTGTCATGATTGGGTATAAAAGGAGCATCCCTGAAAAGCCCAGCTGTTTACAAACAAGGATGGGGTGAGAGTCAACACTTTGTGAACAACTGCGTGAGCAAATAGTCCAACAGTATAAGAACAATGTTTCTCAACATACAATATCAAAGAATCAATAGATTTGATCATCTACAAACCATAATCACATAATCACCTCATCACCTGCTTTGTTTATGTCTGTGCAGGTGTGACTCTGACAGCTGTTGATCATGAGTAACAGCCACCCTTTGCGTCCTCTGGCCTCTGTGTCAGAGATTGATCACATCCACCTTCTGTCAGAGCAGCTTGGAGCCCTGGTGCTCGGAGAGGAGTACAGCGATGTCACTTTCATTGTGGAGGGGAAGCGTTTCCCAGCACACCGGGTCATCCTGGCAGCTCGCTGTCACTACTTCAGGTACATTTTATTTAAAAGTTTGGTGTCGACTAAAAGGAGTTCAGATTTATCACTGTTGAGTTTAAGGAAGTTGGAGCTGAACCAGGCTTTAATCTCAGAGATGCAGTAAGTGAGGGAGGAGGGTGGGAGAGTGGAGTTTGTTTTGCTGGACAGTTGTTGTTGAAAGAAACCATAAACCCTCTCCTGCTCTGTAGGGCTCTGTTGTACGGTGGGATGAAAGAATCCCAGCCACAGGCTGAGGTGTGTTTGGAGGAGACGCGTGCCGAGGCCTTCTCAATGCTGCTACACTACCTGTACACTGGCCGGGCCAGCCTCAGCTCCGCCCGGGAAGAGGTGCTGCTAGACTTTCTGGGGCTGGCTCACCGCTATGGCCTCCAGCCGCTGGAGGACTCCACTTCTGAGTTTCTCCGGACCATCCTTCACACCAACAACGTCTGCTTGGTTTTTGACGTGGCCAGTCTGTACTCTCTGAGCACGCTCAGTGCAGCCTGCTGTGCCTACATGGACAGACACGCACCAGAGGTGTTGAACTCTGATGGCTTCCTCATGCTCTCTAAGGTAAGAGGCTCAAAATCACAAGGCCTTCCTTAAGGTGTTTATGAGAGAGATTAAAAAAGATTCAGAATAAAGAAAAATCAAAATAAAGATTAAAAAAGACTCAGATTAAAGATATTAAATATGAAATATAGAGAGATTAAATAGGTCTAGATTAAAGAAAAATCAAATGAAAATTTAAAGAAGACTCAGATCAAAGATAAAGATGATGAAGATTTAGATTAAGATTAAAATGGGGCTCAGACTGAAGATAAAATTTAGAGAAGACTCAGATTAGAGATGAAGATTAAAAAAAGACTCAGATTATAGATGATCAGGATAAAAAAGACTCAGATTTAAGATACTAAAAATGAGATGTAAAGGGATTAAAAAATTTAGATTAAAGAAAAATCTAATAATAGATTAAAGATTATAAAGGTGACATAAAAAGAGATTAAAAAGATTCAGATTAAAGAAGACTCAAACTAAAGATTAAAAGACACTTGGATTCAAGATAAAAATTAAAGATAAAGCGATTAAGGAGATTCAAATTAAAGAAGACTTAAATCAAAGGTAAAGATTAAAAAGACTCATATTAAAGATAAAAAAGACTCGGATTAAAGATAATAAAAATTAAGAGATTTAGATAAAAAATAAAGATTGAAAAGACTCAGATTAAAAATAGAAATTAAGAAATATTCAGATTAAATAAATAAAGATTTAAAACACTCAGATTACAACTAATAAAGAAAGATTCAGATTAAAAATAATAAAGATTAAAACAGCTCAAATTAAAGCTAAAGATTAAAAAAAGACTCAAATTAAAATGATCCAGATTAAAGAAGATTCAGATTACAGATAATTTAAATTAAAGAAGATTCAGATTAAAGATGATGATGTTCCTCTGCCCTTTACCTTTAAAAAATTTAATTGTATTAATTGTTAAATCTACATCAAAGGTGCAGTGAAGCCGTCAAGGTATGAAGCTTGAGTTGTGCAGTCTTTCTGTCATCCTTCCCGTCTTTACAGACCGCTCTGCTGACTGTGGTTCGACGGGACTCGTTCGCTGCCACTGAGAAGGAGATCTTCCAGGCTTTGAGCCGCTGGTGCCGGCAGCACGTGGACGGGACTGACACGCAGGAAGTCATGGCAGCCGTGCGACTGCCGCTCATGACTCTGACAGAGATGTTGAACGTGGTGCGACCATCCGGCCTGCTGAGCCCAGATGACCTGCTGGACGCCATCAAGACCCGATCTGAGAGCCGCAACATGGACCTGAACTACAGGGGCATGCTGAGTCAGTGCATTATGTTCTATCCAATGACTGCACTTACTTCCAGGAGTCTTTCCAACTCCAGTCAGAAATAAAACGTGTGTCCTGTACGGGTTGGTCCTTTAAGAAACTCCTCATGTGTTTCCTCTTCATGGGTTTCAGTCCCCGAGGAGAACATCGCTACAATGAAGTACGGAGCTCAGGTGGTGAAAGGAGAGCTCAAGTCGGCGCTGCTAGATGGAGACACACAGAACTACGATCTGGACCATGGCTTCTCCAGACATCCCATAGAGGAGGACGGTCGAGCTGGTATCCAGGTCAAACTGGGCCAGGCCTCCATCATCAACCACATCCGCCTGCTGCTGTGGGACAGAGACAGCCGGTAAGAGGAGGCCGTCTTGTGTTTCGTAGCATCTGTTTTCATCATTTTATTCTTTTTTTTTTATACAGTTCTCCTGATTTTTTTTTTTAAACCTTGTTTTACTGACTTTGAATGATGATGAAAGACTTGGAATCCTGGATTGTGTATAGTTTTCAAAATGTCCCTTTTGACTGTTTCAGGTCCTACTCCTACTACATCGAGGTATCTATGGACGAGCTGGACTGGGTGCGAGTTGTGGACCATTCAAAGTATCTCTGCCGCTCCTGGCAAAATCTATATTTCACCCCAAGAGTCTGCAGGTACGCTCGACCCAACATCCAGCTTTTTATTCATTTTTTTTTTTTTTTTTGCACCTTCACCGATTCATTCTTCTTTGAAAACTGGACTTTGCCTCAACTGGTCGGACTGAAAAAGGTTTTCGTACCAAGAATTAAAACAGATCAGGGCCTGTATTCACAAAGCTTCCCAGAGAGCTCCCAACTCAGCCTAAAAACTCAGAGCAAGGAGCTCTTAGCTTAAGAGTGTTTCAGGAAGTTTCTGAGGGCGACTCTGAGCGAAGAAGGGACAGAAACTTTGATCTTAGTGGGGAGCTGTGGTTGAACCTGTTGCTAAATATAGCACAGTCTTCTTTAAGCTGTGATTGGTTGTTACAAAAACAAAAAAAGACAAAGAAGAATGTGCTTCACGCTCCAAGTAATAAATGGAGAGTAAAATCAATCATTTAGCTTGGACTGTAGAAATTTAGAATCGAGACATTAATTTGATCTCATGATGATTAAACTTTGCAAACTTGAACGTAGCTCATTCACATGCTGATTATATTGACGTTCTCATCGTTCTGTTTACCGTCCATGCTGCTAATTTTACTTCTCAGTGTATTTGATATAAATGGTGGACGCAGACTCCCTCTGATTTCTGGCGTCCTTATAAAAAGCAGTTTGATTTGGCAGAATGACCAAAACAACAAACGAAATGGAAAATAAAAACAGAATTAGAAAGCCCAACTGAACTCAAGAGCAGTGTCTGCTGTCGACACAGTTTGTTAATAACTGAATGAAAGTGAAAGAATTTCATTTATCCATTTACTGGACTGTTTAGGGGCTGGATCAGCAGCTAATCAGCTGTTAAAGATGGCAGACTTTGTGTTTGGCATGTTGGGAAAGTCGAACACCAGTATCACCGGACACTCTTTGGTCTGTTATGGTTTCACGCTGTCATTATTGCAAACTGATCAACAGAACTTAGACGATGAACCTACGTGATACTGTCATCAGCTGCGAACTTTGCGTGTCTCTGTAGTTTACATTGATTGGTCATTTGGCCGGCAGCCGTCTGACGTCAACATGATGAGTTGGAATTTAAGCTGTCATATTATTGATGTTTTTATACCACCAACAACTTGAAGAATTGTACATAACGCTGATCCAAGGTCGTCTTATGAGGTATATAATTAGACGACAACTTTATTGTCGTCGACAGGAAAGAAGGAGAAAGTGTGTAATCCTGTGATTGGTACGAAGGTCCGAACCTTTCAAAATAATGCTTTCACACTGGGCATGTACCAGATCGTGGTCCCGTTTGGTCCGGGCCGAGACCACCGCTTTTGGTCAGACCAAGGTCCAGGGGAGGTTTCACACCTATCATTTTGGTTCAGATCAAACAGAAAAGTATGAAAGTCCGGACCAAACGACGTTGGTGTGAAAGTGACTTTAGTCTTCTTAAAAAATCCTCCTCCCTCCTCCCAACAGTTTTTCAACTTCGGAGCTCTCTAAAGGCCGAAGATGCTTTGTGAATAAATTTTTATCTTACCAAAAGAAATTGTAAGAAAAATCTTTGAGTTTGAGAAATTCTAAGATTTTTCTAAGAATGACGTCACTCAGAGCTCCTTTTAGCCTCAGGATGCTGTATGAATACGGACCCTGACTCTTAAATCAGATTTTTGTACAAAGGGCTCGTCTCTGCTCTTTGCTCTTTAAATTTGAATGTGTGTGACTCAAGCTCCGAGTTTGATGTGCGTTATAATCTCAGTGTTTACTAACCGCACCGATGTTTGCTTGGCAGAAGACGGAGAAAACATCACACGTCCCAAAATCTCTGTTTGCAGTTTGAGCCCGAATCAGTTTTCTAACTCGCTCATCTGCTGTTTGTTTTTGAAGAGGTGTTCGTTCGTGCATGTAACCCACAGGTTTAGGCTTTATTTGTGAATCAGTGTCACGTCAGTGAGGAAGAGGAGAATAACAGGCATCCACAACATAACATGACCTCTCAGTAAGTCACGCAGGACGCAGCAGTTACACCAAGCTGAGCAAACAGAAAGATGGTGATCCTCACGCCGGTCTCCTCCTGGTTCTATAAAATTGAAGTTAAAGTTTCCTCCTTTGTGATGTTGTGTCGATTTTTGTGTCCCAGGTACGTTCGCATCGTGGGAACACACAACACAGTCAACAAGGTCTTCCATCTCGTGGCCTTTGAGTGCATGTTCACCAACCGACCCTTTACGCTGGAAAATGGACTTCTGGGTAAGCTGTGACGATGGAACGAAAGAGGAGAAATTCAGTAGTCAGATAAACACTTTCTTTTGAGGTCAAAGATTATGTTGAGATCCGACTTTATTGTTATTAAAATTATATAATTATTAATATAATATAATTATTATTCCTTCGTACATTTTTTGGCACATTTCAAAGCCTTCATATTTTCACAGAAGACCTGCCCCGAGTACTTTTCAAAAATATTCATTTTCCAGAATTTTTTGGCCCATTAAGATGAATGGAAATTATCCGTCACCGTGGAAACCACAATCAGAGGTTATAAATAGGACTGGTGCAGTTAGGGTTAGGGCTCAGCCAAAGATGTTCACAGTGGAAACCCAGTGAAATGGTAACCTGGTAAATCTGCAACATTAACGTCATGTGACCGACAATTAACCTGTAAACCCAGAGTGTAACATCTATGTTTAACATCGGCCAGTAGATGGTGGCAACGGCACGTAGATGAACAACGTTACTCAATAAACGTTGTGTTAACGCCGCTCCATGCAAATAAGTGACGAGCAAGCTAACATTCACTCATCTGTTCAAATATTCAGTTACAAAGCTGGTAGCAAGCTAAGTTAAACAGGTGATGCGAAGCTAAACATGTTTGCTAACCGTCCATATGCGCTAATGTGACTGACCTATCCAGGTGAGTTTTGAGGTGCCTGATAAAATTTGATGTGGTTGATCCAGCGTCCTTACTCTTGGTGCGCAGACTTTGCAGTCAGCGCTTCTTCTGTTGGGCCGTGAGCTGCGCACCCGATGTGTATTAAAGTTACCATGGTTACGATGTCATAAAGGAGGGAATGACATTAAGCTCGTCAGATGTTTCAATGTTAACACACCAAAAAAAAAAAGAAAATTAATTGTTCACAAGTCCCAAAACACGAGTCCAAGTCGAGTCTGAAGTCTCTGTGTATGACTTAAGTCCGAGACACAAACTCGAGTCCCCATCTCTGGGCTCAGCATTTCAACATTCAGCATTTGCCCCCAAAGTCTTGATGAGTTGGCCTGAAGTCTTGAAGACAAACCACATTTTGAACATTTTGTGTGTAATCTTCCGTCTGCAGTGCCAGGGGAGAATGTGGCCACCATTGCAGCGTGTGCGAGTGTCATCGAGGGCGTGAGCCGCAGCAGAAATGCCTTGCTAAACGGAGACACACGCAACTACGACTGGGACTCGGGCTACACCTGCCATCAGCTGGGCTCCGGAGCCATCGTCATCCAGCTGGCTCAGCCCTACTCCATCAGTTCTTTAAGGTATATCTGGACGCATCTGTTACTCAAAGTGTTGCATAAAGAAACCCAGTCTGTGACATTTGGGGTATAAATAAAAATGAATCATATTGATATTAATGTTATAAATAAATGGATTCCAATGGATCACATGAAAAAGATGATAAAGGAAAAAACAATGACTTTTTATTATTTATATCGTTGATTTTTGAATAAGCATTCTGTTTTTGTTGTTGTGGATCTTTAGGCTTCAGACGGTGCTTTGAAATCTGCAGTAATAAAGAAACAGATGCAGAAAACAGGTTCAAGGTGTTTATTACTGTCTGTTCTGACTTCCATGTGTTCAGGCTTCTGCTGTGGGACTGTGATGAACGCTCCTACAGTTATTACATCGAGGTCTCAACAAACCAGCAGCAGTGGACGAAGGTGGTGGACCGCACCAGGGTGGCATGTCGGTGAGCAGCACCACCAAAAACTACATTTTTTACCTAAATAACACAAAATCTATCAGAATATTAATGCTTTGATATTTTCAGATTACTAATCAGACTGCTTCATAGTTTGATAATATACCGTAGCTTAACGTTGAACTTCATATCTGTTTCTGTTAATCATCATTTATAGCTTCACTTATTATTTCCTCTCCATAGTGAGTCCATATTTGGTCATAACCTCGGCTCCAAACCAACTTTTTCATCAAACACTCAAAGTAAAAACTGGATTTAGAATATCAGCAGTTAATATTGATTATTGGTGATCAAACCTGCTTAACTGAGGTTGGATAAAGAAGACACATTTAATAACACAGCTGGAGACTCTCAGCTGAATATCACTGACATGTTCAGCTGAGAGTCACCAGTTAGCACGGTCACTCTTTACTCCAAAACACCGGTTGCTCTGTAACGCTCTGAACTCCATAGAAGTTGACTCCATGGTATATTATCATTTCTGAAAACCGACCACAGAACAACCGGACATTTTTATACTGCTAACAGTTTGGATTTAGTGTTTACTCTGCCCAAATGTGTGCTCATCTTTATGATGCCGTAGGCTGTAAAGGGGTCTATAAACTCAATGAATGAAGTGTTTCCTGTTGTTGATTTGATGCTCGTCTCTTTCTTACAGATCGTGGCAGACGCTGAAGTTCGATAAGCAGCCTGCTTCCTTCATCCGTATTGTGGGGACTCATAACACAGCTAATGAGGTGAAAACAAAAACGAACCGAACATTTGAACCTGCAGCAACGTTAAAATGTGTCTTTAGGGTCTTTTCATGTCTTATACATTTAATAACTGATGAAGGAGACCACAAACATAAATAACAGCATTTGATCTGCTGTGTAATTAATCAGTTTGTCCCTGAGAGGTCACAGCAGTGAAGGTGTAGCCTGTGAGGGTTCAGGACTGTAGCTTGAAGAGGCGATATGCATTAGCATTAGCATGTGTTTCCATGTGTCCTGGAAAACCTGGAAAATTACTGACCAATTTTCCAGTCATGGAAAATGAGACAAAATGTTGAATGTCCTGGAAACTGTAAAGTTATCCTGGAGAATTATTTATCCTCCCCCTGCCTCGTGAGCAATTAGGGAGGCACAGCGCTTTTCTGCGTCAAGTCACCTGATGCTGCCAGCCAATCATAGAGCAGTTTTGCAACACAGTGCTTCCATTTGACTTGATTGCTAAATTAAGTAACTTTATAGACCCTGTCAAGGCTAAACTAGCGACTGTAAGCTGAAAAGTGTCGGTAGTGTTCTTCCATGAGTTTGAGGTTTTTCAGGCTCCTCTCAGAGGAGAGTTATAGTGGGCGTGTCGTTTACAGAGTGTGTACGGAAGAGGATCAGGGCCACTGAATAAAAACCCAATAAAAAACCATAATAATCCAATATTTTTTTAATCACTATTCATAATAATAATAAAAATTTTAGGATATTATTTTTTTTCCAGTGGCCCTGATCCTCTTCTGTAAGTTTGGCTGTGTGCAGTGAGATGCATTTTTTTTTTTTTCTTTGGAACATTTTTTTTTATTAGAATGACATTTCTTCGTTTTGTTTTGACCTGTTTTGCACTGCAGGGTAAAATTTTATTACAATATTTAGTTATATTTGTGACCATTTGTGTTTTGCTTCGGCTGTTTTGGCAGTGATTCATATTTTTATTATCTTGGAGAAATGCAGGTGCCAGATGTGTAAAGTAAACTGAGATGAAACAAAGGAAACTGGATATTTTCAATAAATCCCTGAAAAACAAAAATCTTTAGAGGAGAGAAAGTTGAGTCGGGAGTCGCCCAGTTGAACATCGTAACTCCTGTTAGTCATACTAATGAAGTGCTCTGCTGTAATCTGTGGGTGTGTTTGCATTATTCTATGATACATTTGTCATTATTATTATTATTATTATTATTATTATTATTATTATTATTATTATTATTATTATTATTATTATAAGAGTAATAAACAGAAACAATCTGAGTAAATGTAGGTTACAGCTGTAGAAAAGAGCACTTCAAAGAGTGAGGAGGTCCAGGGAACTTATCTGACACGACGCCTCGTCTCTGTAGAGACTGTCTCTGAAACCAGAACATTTTCAGAGTGGGACCCGATTACATCGTAGTGTTTAACAGTTCAGCTCTCTCTCTCGCTCTCTCTCTCTCTCCACTCTGTCTTCAGGTGTTTCACTGCGTTCACTTCGAATGTCCCGCCCAGCTGGACACAGAAGTGAATGAGGGCAGCCCGGGTCTGGACTCCTCAGACTCTGGATCTGCCTCCCAGCAGCCACGACCCCAGCGACCTTCACGCACACACAGCCTGCAGCCGTCCCAGCCCTCGTCCTCGTCCTCATCTTCCACTCAGTCCCATCATTGAGACTCTCCCTCGTCTCCTCTCGTGGGGAGGTGAAGAGAGGAAGGGAGACCTCAGAAAGCCATTTTGCACAGCCTTCTTTTCATCCAGACTGCACTGCTACGACGCCGCTGAGAGCGTCTCGTTGTCATAACTCATGGTCCGTCTGTCAGAAGTGCAACAGTAGAGACTGGTGTATTCGTAGCAGCATTTAGGGCTCCAGTCTTCCCAGTTCTGAGACAGAAAGTTAGCGACTACATCCTCTAGCTTTTACACTTTTGTGGAGGTACTTTTTAGCTCCTCAGACTCCAGGTTTTCTCCTTCTAAAAAAAAAAATCACCAGAGTGGAAACTTTACTCCTCCAAAGAAGAGTCAGACATGGAGCTGTGGTTATACTGTACCACCAAAGAGCAGTAAGACCGGGGCTTTGGGCGGGGGCGGGGGGGTTAGTATCTGAATTTTACGAGTTAATATTTCAAAAACGGATGGATTTTATCCTTAAACAAGCTATTTTTTTAAGAAACTGGCAAAAATGACTGCTCACTTTTCTTACCATCAAGCTAACAGAGTAGCAGTCGGATATTTTTCGAAGTTTGGAATTGAATTCTTCAAATGTTTGCCAAAGCTAACGATGGGCTAACGATGGGCTAACGGTGGGCTAACGGTGTTCTCATGCAACTTGCACTTAATCCTGTTATGCATTTGCATACTGAGTAATATCTGTTTGTTGACGGGATTTCACACCTGGAAAAACCAAAACGAGTGGTCCTAATGTGGTGTGACTTTTCATAGTTCAAATTATACCTCAAGAGAAGCTACTTCGAATCTAAACTTTGAATTAGGCGTCTTAATTTAGTATTTTGAGCACTTCATGGCTTAGCACAGCTGATTTTGGGGAATTAAGAGGACAAATTCTCTCTGAGGGGCTTGGACCAAACGATGGATGCACTCCGGGCTGCAGGGAAGAAAGTGAAATTCAGTAGATACACATGAGCAGCTGCTATTGGCACTTTATTTTACTCAGATACTCAGAAAAAAACACACACACAGGTGCAGCTTGGGTCTTCTGACTGAAGTACCGAAGTGCTGGATTTGGTAACTTTGTGTTTGTTAAATATCTGTAACACCTCGCTCTTTGCTTCGGGTGTGAGCCGTCTCTCACGTGTGTTTTTAAATTAAGCTATCAGTGCTGTGGTTCTTGTTTGTTCCCCTCTGTGTCCTGATGTTGCACTTTTGAGTTGTCTTGAAAAACCTCCTTTTATTTCAAATCTTTTTATTTGATGTGAGTAAACCTGGAAGCCCCAGCGACCCTGGATGACCCACAGATGTTTCTGTCATCCTCATTTGATTGCATTAGAGTAGATCGTTTGATGAAGTCTTCCTCAATAATTAAGCAGCGATGACATAGGGCTTTAGTCGGGTTACATTGTAATGTAGAGAACACACTCCCATCCCCTTTTCCTTTATAAATGTGTATAGTTTAACTTAATATATATATTAGTTTGACCATTGATGTGTGGTTGCATTTCACTGCCTCTTGTTGAATACATTGCCTGTCAAAAACGTGGCGACGGAAACAGCCGACGTCGTTTGTAAATGTTCATTGCTGAAAGGGGTCACACCCGATGTGCTTGCCTGAACCTCTGCTGTAGAAACAGTGGAAGTCTTTGATACAAGCAATACAGTGATGTCTGTCTTCTGTTTGTCTCCGGAGCTTCTGTTACAGGCCACAAATGTTGGATCAATCAGTACACAGTATGCATCATCACGACCCGGGCACTGATACCCTGACAGAAAAACTGTTAGTGTGTTGTATTCACACAAATTCTACACACACACACACACCGTGATGACAACGTGAAACAGCCGTCGCTCATTTTCTTTGGTCAGTTTGGTTCGTTCTTCTTTGCAGCTCCTCTCAAGCTACATCAGGTTGGATGTGGAGCGTCGGTGCACAGACACTTTCAGAACTCTTCAGAGATGTTGGATCAGATTCAAATCTCTGCTCTGGCTGGAAGCCGTTCATGGCAGCTTTTTCAGTTGAAATCAAGACAAACACGTTATTAACTAATTAGTTATCACAAGAAAACGATCTTTATGTCGAGATAACAAAATAAGTTATAAGTTAACAGTGCATAAAAAATTCTCGTTTTCCATATAGCATCCAAAACAGTATTTTGTGTTTCTTTAATGGTTAATCCATCGGCATTTGCAAGCACTTCAATCCAAGTGAAACCGTAAATATTCAAATATACCGTTCAACAACAAAACAGAGAAAAAATAGTTGGGTACATTATTTTTTTTTCCGTATTGCTACATTGGACAGAATCATTAATTTTAGTGGTTGCTTGTTATTCTTGATTAATTTCCGTCTTCTCTGAGAATTCTTGTGATGGCTCAATTTCAGGAATGAGTTTGAGACACTTCAACCTGGTTCAAACCGGTGAAGCAAAGTGAACTCCTGGAGAAACAAAGAGTTTGAATTTAATTGATTTATTTCTTTAACCAGGAAGATCCCATTGAGATTAAGAACCTCTTTTTCATGGGACACCTGGCCAAGATAGACAGCAGCAAATACAACACATAGTTACAAATGACACGGATAAAACACCAACAGATAAAGTAAATACAAGATTAAGCAAGCAAATTATGGAAAACAAGTACTTTGAACAGAGTCCTCCCTTTTCATGACAGTTTGGTCTATAATAAATCTGTACTTACTTAAAAATGTCACGTTTTGAAGTTTAAAGGCAACAAGTTTTGGTCTATACAGTAAAGATAGCTGCTGTAGTCTGACAGAGAGGGTAGAATCAGACAAATTAAAGAGTTCTGGAAGTTGGTTCATATTTTTAATGATCAAAAGCAGATATGCCCAAAAAAAAGTTTCTACAGTCATCAAAATGTACTTTTGGTGATTTAATTGATAAACACACTGGATGATAACTGGATAAACAGCCTTTTATTTCACTTAAAGCTCCTGTGAGGAGTTTTCAGTTCATCTTTCAGTGCAGAGCTTTAGCGTTAATATCAAAACACGAATACACTTCTCATTTACACACAGGCTAACAGAGGAATCGGAAACATGTATCAGGATCTGGTGGAGACCAAATATGGGCCACAAGGAGGGTCACTCCTGGACCACTGAACCTGACTACTGAAAGCATGAACAGGTAACGCATTCATATCATAAATCCACAAGTTTGTCGAATGAAACAGTGAATATGAAGCTACCTGTAGATTATTTTACCTTCACAGAGTAAAGAAATAAAGCTCTGCCTGCTGTAACGAATGAGCTCCCTCCATAAAATGAGTGTTTTCAAAACTTTTAATTGATAATAAGAATAAGAAAACCTTTATTAGTACCACAAGGGGAAATTCCAGGTTTACAGCAGCAGCAAGATACATAACAGTATCAGAAAGAGACTTTCAAATGAACAATAAGTAATTAGGGTAAAGATAAAAAAAAAAAAAATAGCATAAATACAACTAAGATGAAAAATAGATTAAAAGAGCATGAGCCTCACAGCAGTACTTTTAAGTAAGAAATACAGATTATTGCACACTGGAGAGGTTTTTGTTGTAGTCTATCATTAATTAGATCTGATCTTATCCTTACAACACACAACACATCGCCACTGTTAATTCTGGTTAATAATAATACTGATATTGGTCGTATAATCCTGTATTTGTATAATGTTCTACCAGTTGAGTGAATCAATTGGGGTCTGATATCACCAATGGTTAACAGTGAGGCTGCAGGTCGACACCCTCACGCATTCACCCATTCATCCTTTGTTTTAAAGTCAATCCTGTCACATTGTGTCTGCTCCTCTTATTTGAAACAGATTCAAAGAGATAAACTCCTGTTTTATTAAATAAATGTCACTTGGAGCCTGTTTTTGTTTCTTTTGGAAATATTGACATTTCTGGTTTGATGGACGCGTTTCCGGCCCTGCATACTTCACACCAGCGATGTGTGAATGGGGGGAGTCAAGGACCGTGAAGAGGGAAAGTCCGAGCTGGTGCTGTTTGTTTCCTTGTGTCTTTTACTCTCCTTTGTCTTAAACTGTCGCGTTTTGTAGTTGAGAGATAATTGTGCAGGGTTGGTGATTTATCAGGTTTATAAATGTCGAGTTAAACTCCAGGACGCCCCCCTCTTTCCTCTGCGGATGGTACAGTCTGCCCGTCCAGCTGATTGCTTTGAGTACCGTTCAGTTCTTCAAACTGATCCGTTTTTCTTTCCCTTATCGGAGGATTTCTCGACCCCGAAGGACCCAGATCCCCCTTTTTTCACAGACTCTGGGACTTTAAAAAAGGGGGACACTTATTTCTGTTTGGAACTTGAGTGTTGGATCGTTTTTGCTCATTGAAGGACCAGGCCCCGGACTCATCCCAAGCCTCGCTGTTTCATATCGGTTTTTGTTGGAAGTCATGGGAGACACCAGTGAACGAAGCAAACCTCCCAGTCTACCTCCGAGGTGTCCCTGTGGATTCTGGGGGTAAGATTGAGCTTTAATCCGTACTTTAATAAACCTGTTATCTTGAACTCAAAGCTAAAAGCGGATAAAATCTGCTGAACGGGTTCAACTCGTTCAAACCTTTTGTTGTTGTTCTGTTGTAACGTTACAGGCCGAGGGTGGGGGGTTGGGAAGTTAGCTGATAAATAAACCTCCCCGCTTGAAAACAAGCTGTATTCTCACTATTTCCTGAACATGTAAAGACACTTTAAACATGTGAAACCCTGACTGTGACCCTGAGCCGTGTTGAAACGTGTTTTCAGACGTTTTGTCAGCCTGGAGATGACGTACTCCACATATAACATGATTTATTGCCAGCAGGTTCCTTTAAACCTGCCCTGTTTTCTGAATCACCTCGAAGGAAACCGGCAGTAAAACAGTTGAAATGTCACTTTGTTTAAACCCTAACACGGACAGTGTCAGAGCTGCACTTTAAGAGGGGTTTACACCCTTTTTCAGGTCGGTGTCTTCAGGTGCTGGATGTGTGTTGCATACCGGATGTGATTCACTGATGTGTCCCTGAAGGATTATTATTAATGTCTTATTTATCTGAATCATTTATCGCACACTGAGATCTGCATCATTTCACAAATAAATGTTGATATTTGTCATCTATCTTCATATTTAAAATAAAAACTATTTTGATTTTAATAAATATATAACTTTTCAGCTTTAAGGAGAAATTTAAAGTTTAAATTAATCAAGTTTCAGGAGCTCGTTTAGTCTTTCAGCCTACCTCTTAAGGTTCATTGCCTATAAGAGCTAATTTCTAAATGTTTTATGTTTTAATGGAAGCAGATGGTTTTTACTGTAGAGGCTAACTTACACAAACTACAAGACAACAAACTAAAAACACCCAAAAATACTCAATATACATGAAATTCATGTTTCCTTTAAGCTTCCGAAACCAACTAGGAATGAATTGATCTCTGATGTGAAGACAGGCGGTTGTAAAGATATCCATCTTAGCAGCAGGTCAGAATGATGATATTTAAAGAGTGGATTTATTTTAACAACCATAAAGCCAGACGTGACATGAACTAATTGGATAATTTATTATTTTTACAGTCAGATTTTTAAAGGGTTTCTGCATGAAGATGTCCTCACGTTCAGCAATGTGCAGTTTCTATGCACATGTGTAGCTCTTTATCTGTGACCTCTCAAACCTTTCAGCTACACATACAGACTGACCCACTGCCCCTGACCAGCTCACAGAGAGCCCCACTCATCTCCATCTTTATATTACCTTTGTTATCTTTTTCAGCTGCACCCAAAGGAAAACAAATGACATGTTTCCACACTAATACAAAAAGTCTTAATCTGGCCTCGTTGATTTTACTTTTTTTTTTTACCCCATGGAAGCACACAAACTGATCAACACATTAAAAACCTGTTATAACAGGTTGGCTGACAAACAGACAAATTGTTTGTTTTACAGTTTAATCCAACTTTAATAACTTTTACTGCTCCACTCTGGAGGAACTGGGACGGCAGCTGACAGTCATCATCGGTCACATCATCATCTTTAGTCACTAATGAATTCATTTTCATGTTAATTTATCTCTTTCTGCTGTACTTAAACCCTCTTAAGTTCTGAGCTCCATTTCTCTGTCGGGCTTCAGGTGGTGTCTGTAAAATCACCATGTGAGTCACTCGTGAAGTAGGTGACGGATTGTAATATTTTCTTTGGAGAAAAAATAGGAGAAGTTTCTTCATGCTTCATAAATAGATTTATAGACCAAAACTAATTAAGGAAAACCGTTTTAATTTATTTAAAGAATCACAAACCAGACAGACTCTACTGATGACCATGTGGGCTGGATCAGAGCAGCAGATAAACATTAAAAAAAGATCACTAATGTGTATTGACATTAGTGATCATGTGTATTGTGTATAATGTGTATTGTAATGTGTAATTTGAGGGACAGACTGCTGCTGCTGTGGGAAAAAGACACAGGAACCCAACCGTCCCTCCTGTTTAAAGACAACATTAGTCCACCTTAAGACTGTCCCTCCTGTTTATAGGCAACATTAGTCCACTTTAAGACTGTCCATCAGTCCCCCTCCCCAAGCAAGCAAGAAAACTAGGACCACTAAACCCACCTGTCAGCATCAGGTGACAGAAATGGCAGTTTGTTGTACGTTTACAGCCGGCCAGCCTCAGCTCAGAATAGCCAGGGGGTCCCACTCAGTCTGTTTCTCCCAGTCTGCCTTGTCCCAGACAGTCTGCCGTGTCCCATATTACAGTCTGTGCATGTGTCATCAAAAATCAGGGTCTGAAAACAAAGATTTGAAATGAGCTCAGTGTTCACACAAAAATTAAACAATAGCCTCTTAGCATTACCTTTAATATGAACCATTTAGCCTGTTAACGTTGAGACAATGAGATAAGACTAGTTATCTTGTCTTGATGTTGGGTCTCTGTTAATAAAATTCACAGACCTGTTAACGCTTTTGGAAAGTGTCTTCAGATAACATTTTTTATGAATTGGCGCTATATAAATAAAGATTGATTGAAAGATTGATTGAATGTTACCCCTCAACATTTGCCTGTTTATGCTATCCTGTTGAAGTCGACCCCTTAACATTTCCCTGTTTATGTTAGCTTGGTAACATAAACGCCTATTAAAGTTAGCCTGTAAACATTTGTCTGTTTGTTAGCCTGCAAAAGTAAGCCCCTTAACATTTTTCCTATTTATGTTAGCCTGCTAAAGTTAGCCTCTTAACAACTGCCTGTTTATGTTAGCTTGTTAACATTAGCCTATTAAAGTTGGTCCCTTAACATTTGCCTGTTTATGTTAGTCTGCTAACATTTGCGTATTTTTGTTAGTCTGTTAAAGTTAGCCTGTTAACATTTGCCTGTTTTTGTTAGCATGTTAAAGTTAGCCCCTTAACATTTTTCCTATATATGTTAACCTTAACAGGTTAACATATATAGGAAAAATGTTAGTTAGCCTCTTAACAATTGCCTGTTTGTTAGCTTGTTAACATTAGCCTATTAAAGTTAGCCCCTTAACATTTGCCTGTTTGATAGCTTATTAATGTTATCCTATAAAAGTAAGCCCTGTAACATTTGCCTGTTTATGCTAGTCTGTTAACATTTGCATATTTTTGTCAGTCTGTTAAAGTTAGCCCCTTAACATTTTTCCTATATGTGTTAGCCTGTTATAGTAAGCCTCTTAAAAATTGCCTGTTTGTTAGCTTGTTAACATTAGCCTATTAAAGTTAGCCCCTTAACATTTGTCTGTATATGTTAGTCTGTTAACTTTAGCCTATAAGTGTTAGCTCCTTAACATTTGCCTGTTTGTTAGCCTGTTTAAGTTAGCCCCTTGAAAATTACCCGTTTATGTTAGCTTATTATCGTTCGCTCGTCAATGTTAGCCTGTTAACATCTCGTATCCTCGTATTGAATGGTTAGCTGTCCTCTGTCCTTCTCAGCTCCACTCTGTCGGCCTCAGTCGTACTTTGAGCTTCCTGTTGGTACTGATATGAAGATAGTTTCGCACTGATGGGATGATAACTCTCTCTTACAAACAGCATTTTATTGTTGTAATCAGTGAGGTAAACAGGTCATCTGTTTCTCTGAAACAAATACAGGATTATTTTACTGAGAAAAAGTGACTGAACCCTGAAAGTAAATCGTTTCCATATGCAGTGATTGTGGTCAACTCTGTGATGCTCTCTGTGGTTTTCTTACATCCTCCCTCAGATTTGTTGACACAGAGGCCTGATTTCCAGATTGACAAACAGAAAAAGATGCATGGAGGAAACACTTGGAGTGATTAGGAAGGAGATCTTTAGATATGAAGTGATACAGCAGGGCTATGTTACAGACATTTATTTTCATCCTCTGTGTGTCTGCAGGGAACAGTTTCAGATGATTTACAATGATCACTTGGTTTTTGTACAGTGCATGTGTTTTATTATTATTTTTTATATCATCAAACTGATGCCTTTAATTCCGTTTCCTGTTTCTGTCTGAGAAAGGTGAACTGGTTGTGATAAACCAATTCTCTCGTCTCTCTGCAGGTCCAGTAAAACCATGAATCTCTGCTCCAAATGTTTTGCTGGTAAGTCCTCTGTGAGCTGTGAGCTCGTTCAGATATCTTTAAATAAGTTTGATACACATGATATGAGGCAGGATATAGATTCAAATATTGTTTTGAAGAACTTTCCGGTTAATGCTGATGTTTTATAAAATGTTCTTTAAATGTGAACATTTTCAGAATGAACTTTAAGTTCTTAACCAGTTAATCACGTGGTGTTGTTTTTTATGAGTTATTATAATTATTTATAGGTTATTATGGTTTAACTGGTCAGACACACCTTAGATTAAACTCAGCTGTTTGTAGTTTCTGATCTAATTGAGTCTGACTCACCTGGTTTATACACTTAAAAGGCTGCAGAGTGGCTTTAAATCCTTTATTCTGAAGAGAGTTTATTCTGCTGATTGTTATGAAGTATAGAGCGTTTCTTTTTGTGTCAGTGTTCTCAAAAAAAAAAAAAAAAAGTCCGACTAGAGTTAAAAATGTCCTGGTATGCAAGAAGTTTCCAGGTGACTCCTGTATTCTGTGGAGATGGATGGGCTGAGAGTGTCCATGGTAACCAGTGAGCACGGCAGACAGTGAGGACCTCAAGGCTGGCTTTGAGTCTGGCATCACAGACCGGGCTCAGAATAGACTCAATACACAGCAGCGCAGAGCAGAAGTGGGTTAGTCCACATGTGGAGGAGAAAGCTGAAATGTAGGCTGACCCTCCCTGGAGGAGAGAGAGAAAAGACAATATCTGTGGCAATCGATGGATGGTGTCTGAGATTATCAGAGGATACGGAGGGCTGTTGGTTAACTTTACTCCGTCTTCATGGAGGATAAGAGCTGTATCAAACTTTGAAACTTCAATGTGAGGAGAATAAGCAGAGAGGCAGCAATTAGTGACCATTTTATCACCCCTGATTTTAAAACTCTACTTCCATCTGTTCAGATCAGCAATAATGAGTCTTCGGGATTTACCAGACTGTGTTCAAACTATTTTACTAGAAGATTTCAACAGTTTATCATCAAAGAAAGTCTGCATTCAGTCAACTAAAACATTAAACATCTTCACTTTGGTTAATCCACATAATAATTACTCAACAGGTCAACAAATTATAAATACTTCTGACTGTAGGCCTGAAAAGTTGCTTTAAACCTCAACAACCTCGATATAAACAGTCACAGATAACAAGTTGTCGTGTGGCATGGTTTGTCAGTATGCTGATCTATAAATGGAGATAAAGTTAAATGTAAGCTGTCTCATCTAAACTGACAAAACCATTGGACCAAAGACATGAGGAACCAGCACGGGCTGTTAAACTAGCTCTGCTAACATTAGCCACGGAAGA
Organism: Labroides dimidiatus; assembly: GCA_030710495.1. Classification (NCBI taxonomy): domain Eukaryota; kingdom Metazoa; phylum Chordata; class Actinopteri; order Labriformes; family Labridae; genus Labroides; species Labroides dimidiatus. Next base: position 4,519,158 of record CM061158.1, on the reverse strand, counting down.
CTGAAGGTTGTTGGAGTTAGCTCTACTAATGTTAGCCAAGAAGGATTGAAGGCTGCTGGGCTGGTTCTGCTAACGTTAGTCAAGAAAGACTAAAGACTGCCAAGTTAGCTCTGCTAATGTTAGCCAAGAAGGATTGAAGGCTGCTGAGCTGGTTCTGCTAACGTTAGTCAAGAAAGACTAAAGACTGCCATGCTAGCTCTGCTAATGTTAGCCTAGTTGAGCTAGCCTAAAAAACCCTTAGTCCTACTTATGTTAACCAAGAAGGATTGAAGGCTGCTGAGCTGGTTCTGCTAACATTAGTCAAGAAAGACTAAAGACTGCCAAGTTAGCTCTGCTAATGTTAGCCAAGAAGGACTAAGGGTTTTTTAGGCTAGCTCTGCTAATGGTAACCAAGAAGGATTAAAGGCTGCCAAGCTAGCTCTGCTAATGTTAGCCAAGAAGGACTGAAGGCTGCTAAGCTAGCTCTGCTAATGTTAGCTAAGAAGGACTGAAGGCTGCTAAGCTAGCTCTGCTAATGGTAGCTCTGGCGTTATTTTGTAAACCCCCCAGGACTCCATTTACTTCCTCTTTACCTTCTGTTTTCTGGTCACTTGGACACAACCTGTTATTAAAGACTTGGAGAGCCTGACCCGCTGAACATCCGACACCATCTGAACAGATTTCTGGCTGTTTCGTAGTGTCCTGTTTTTTCCTGCCTCACTGTCTGTCTTCGTGGTCTTATTTTTACATCTTTCTTCGCTTTGCCACTTCCTGTTCTTCATCACAGACATAGAGAAGAAGCAGCCAGGGGAGGACTGCACCTCCAAGCCCATCCAAAGCAGCGGGAGTAGCCAATCTCCAGTTTTCAGTAGCGAGACTAGCAGTAGCAGTAGCCAGTCGCCTCTGTCGTCGCCTCCCTCCAGCTCTGAGCAGCCGTCAGCAGAAGAGCCGTCGCCCGCGTTCCCGAGCACAAGGGAAGGTAAGATGGCGCACATGTTTTCATACAGGTCTCGTAACTTTCAGTGGTTTCTTTATTCACAGTCCGCCCTCAAACTCTGTGATCCTCTTCCTGTTAAATCCAGAGGAAAGTACAGAGAAGAAAGATGTTTAAGACTTGAAACCTCTCAGAGCAGAGGACACAATGCAGAACAATAAACTGAGATACAGTCTGTCATTGAAATCATCAAATCATTCAAATCATCACTTTCGAATTATAATCTCACACAAAATGTACTGTAGTTAGAGGGCAGGTTCAGTACCACTGTTTTTTTTTTTTTTATATGAGGTACGTTCATCATCTCTTCTCCTCCTACAGGCATGTCGTCCACAGAAACCGCCCAGGGAACACTCTGCACACCCACAAAGCGTCCACGAGAATCAGGTACCGTCTTCTTGTCCTCCTGCAGCGCTTTGCCATGCCCCACTTTCAGCACTAACTAAAACCTGACATTCAATTTCAGCATCGGGCTCCGAGAGTGAGGCCACGCCAGAGAAACGACCGCGGACGGACGAGAAGGAGGGGAGTGGTGAGGAGACCCGCGGGACGCCTAAGCAGAAGAACCGCCGGCGCTGCTATCGCTGCCAAACCAAACTAGAGCTGGTGCAGCAGGAACTGGGCTCCTGTCGCTGCGGTCAGTACAACACACGCGTGTGGCTCTGCACTCACATGTTGGCAGCAAAGGTCTCTCAGCACTGATTTTAATTTCACTGGCTCCTGTCCCTGCTGTGGAGCAAAATATGTCAACAAAGTCAGAACCTGCAGCTTTTTCATCTGACCTAAAAACTGCTAACTTAACAGGACACAGACTGCAGTACGACATCAGAGAGGAAAAAAAAGGGTTTTTTTAGTTAATAAAAAACACATAAATACACACAGACTAACACTGGTTCACAGGTTCAATACAAATCATATGATTCCTCTGTTAATAACAACAAAACCGATCCAGACCAAAAACCGTACAGAGGTCATTCTGTCTATCATTCGTGAGGTGACCATTCTTCTCAGTCTTAGCATGAACAGCCAACAAATAACAACTGAGTGTTTATCAAGTCATTTCCTGTCTAACTGATCAGCTGAGTGCCTATCAGGTCACTTTCTGTCTAATTGATCAGCAAAGTGTTTATCAGGTCACTTCCTGTCTAACTTAACAGCTGAGTGTTTATCAGGTCACTTCCTGTCCAACTGATCAGCGAAGCGCATATTAGGTCACTTCCTGTCTAATTGAACAGCTGAGTGTTTATCAGGTCACTTCCTGTCTAATTGATCAGCAAAGTGTTTATCAGGTCACTTCCTGTCTAACTTAACAGCTGAGTGTTTATCAGGTCGCTTCCTGTCCAACTGATCAGCGAAGCGCATATTAGGTCACTTCCTGTCTAATTGAACAGCTGAGTGTTTATCAAGTCATCTCCTGTCTAACTTAACAGCTGAGTGTTTATCAGGTCACTTCCTGTCCAACTGAACAGCTGAGTGTTTATCAAGTAATTTCCTGTCTAACTGAACAGCTTAGTGTTTATCAGGTCACTTCCTGTCCAACTGAACAGCAAAGTGTTTATCAGGTCACTTCCTGTCTAACTGAACAGCTGAGTGTTTATCAGGTCACTTCCTGTCCAACTGATCAGCGAAGCGCATATCAGGTCACTTCCTGTCCAACTGAACAGCTGAGTGTTTATCAGGTCACTTCCTGTCCAACTGAACAGCTGAGTGTTTATCAGGTCACTTCCTGTCCAACTGAACAGCTGAGTGTTTATCAGGTAATTTCTTGTCTAACTGAACAGCTTAGTGTTTATCAGGTCACTTCCTGTCCAACTGAACAGCTGAGTGTTTATCAGGTCACTTCCTGTCCAACTGAACAGCTGAGTGTTTATCAGGTCACTTCCTGTCCAACTGAACAGCTGAGTGTTTATCAGGTCACTTCCTGTCTAACTGAACAGCTGAGTGTTTATCAGGTCACTTCCTGTCTCACTTAACAGCTGAGTGTTTATCAGGTTGCTTCCTGTCCAATTGATCAGTAAAGTGATTATCAGGTCACTTCCTGTCCAACTGAACAGTTTAGCATTTATCAGGTCACTTCCTATCTAATTGAAAAGCTGAGTGTTTATCAGGTCACTTCCTGTCTAACTGATCAGCTGAGTGCTTATCAGGTCACTTCCTGTCTAACTGATCAGCTGAGTGCTTATCAGGTCACTTCCTGTCTAACTGATAAGCTGAGTGTTTATCAGGTCACTTCCTGTCTAACTGCTCTGCTCTCTGTCACCCTCTCAGGTTACGTGTTCTGCATGCTGCACCGTCTCCCCGAGCAGCACGACTGTCTGTTTGACCATCTGGGCCGTGGGCGTGAGGAGGCTGTCCTCAAGATGGTGAAGCTGGACCGTAAGGTGGGCCGCTCGTGCCAACGCATCGGGGAGGAGTGCTCCTGATTGGCCACATGACGTTGTTACCGGCCTTCTGGTTGGAGATGAGGCGCATACAGAGAGGAGGAGGAGGAGGAGGAGGAATGACAAATGGGGATGATGGGAGGGAGGGTGAGGGAGGGATGGATGGAGGGAAGAAGAGGAGAAGAGGGGGGGAAGGGGGAGGAGGGTCTTTACATCGTGCATCTGACCTGACTGTTCTGGATCTGAGCTCGACGCCGCCCTGTTGATGTCCTGATTTCCTGCGAGCAGCTTCTGTTCTGACCCTGGACTCGGCCGCTCAGGCCAACAGGGAGGCGTTTTTTTCTGTGGAGCCACGTTCGGTATCGCATGCTCACACACACACAGCCTTAACCCGACACCCTCAGTCCTCAGGAGAGCAGAGAGGGATCCAGGACGTTTCCTCTTCTGGGCTCCTTTTTTTTTCCCTTCCAAACAGAAAGTCAACACAAACTGATCGTAGCGTTCGGTTCTTATTTCATGTTTCATTTTGTGGTCACGGGTTGAGGAGTCCAGCTCTGAACCATGACCACTCCTCAGGTTGTCATCAAGGGGGTTAGAGTCTCAAACCTTTACCCCTGCCTTCCTCTTCTTCTTCTCTTCTCCTTCTTCTTGGTTTATTTCTTCCACTAATATTCGGGTCCTCGTGCAGCATCACTTCCCGTGTTTTGCATGGACCAGAAAATGTGTATTTGTGCAGGTTTGAGTGGTGACATGAGGCAGTTCACGGACTCTGCCATGTTTTTCTTTTTTGTTTTCTCTCCGTGTGGCTGTGAAGGTGATTCGCTGCGTTTCTACTGCTTAACCACGCTGACGTGGAGGACAATACAGCCAATCCCTGCCTCCGCTCACACGGACTGTTGACCGGAAAATAAATCTAACAAAGGAAACTAAAGGACGAGAGTCGATCCCCTGTGTAGCAGATCCTCTTCTCCCTCTTTCCTCCCATTCGTTCTTTTCCTGAGTCGTCCTGTAGTTTTACATGAAAGGGGGAAAACGACTGAATTTTTGTATTCAGATGAAGAGAGGTTTGCTGAAACGCTATGTGGTCACCACCAAGGTTAGACGAGAGAAACTGGACACAGAACCTTTTCCATAATTTATTTCTCATTTTTCCCTCTGAGGCTGATTCTGAATCAAAAGATGGTTTGTCCTGCAGTTTAGATTTGTGACGTGAACACGGCTGAAGCTGAAAATAACTGTGAGATGGTTAAAGTGGAAGTAATCTCTTAAACCGAACGGAGGGTCGGTCCTGATCGATCCATCTGTCTGTCTTCGGTGAACTGAGGCTGAGCGAGGAGTCGATCACAGATTTAAATCAGTTGTTTCACGTTTTAAGTTCAGACTGTTAAAAAAAGAAGGCGGAGTTCAGTAATCATCCCATATTTAAGAAGAAGCACTTTCTGAAGTTCCTCAAACTTCATTATTTAAAGAGATAAAACACTAAAGTCTGCTGGACTTTGCTTACGTTACACTTCCTTCTTTGTAAAGCAGTAATTATATTATTAATAATTATAATAATGAGTTAATTAACATAATAAGGATGTGTGTTACTGGTGCAGAGGTGGTGAGCTGATCTCTCTGCTGGGTTTCAGTCCTGACCCTCTGAGAAAGTGGTCTTATCGCTCAGCCTTAGTTCCGTGTGATATTGATAAAGATTGATTTGTAGATATTTTTGAGGTTCGTGCATCACGTCACAGATTTAAACTCCCTCCTTTATTCGTCAGAGTGGTTTCCCCCTCTCGTCCTTTTCTGTCTTCGATCAGCCTGGACGTTCGACCTGCTTGGACTTTGTGCTGTGCATATTGTTCAGTTACACGCCTCTCTTCCTTCTTCTCTTAAAGGGACATTCTGCCAAAATCAACTTCTTTGTTTGTTTGTTGCAGAAGCTGACGATTTTCTTCCTTTAGAGTTATTGTTTTGTTCTTTGTTTGGCATTTGAAGTACGTTTTAGGTGCATTAAAAGCTGTTAAAGACAGGTACGAAACCTCCACATCCAGTACTCTGCAGCATCACAAGAAGTGCATTTGAAAAAATGTTGACCTGAACTTTCATTTTTGAATTGGGAGAAACAAGCAGCAGATTTCTGTGGATCGCTTTAGCGCAACTGAACTTCAGAAAAGTTGATTGAGGTGGAGAGCCCTCTTAACCAGAAATCCCTTAACTTTGATAAACCTCACAGTCGGAGGACGGGACGCACAGTGAACCTTTCCTCACCCATCCTCACCCGTCTCATCTTTTCTGTACGGACGCAGCGACGGAGGAGGACGGTGGGAGCTCGGAGAAACTCTGTGTCTGGCTCTTCTTTTGATATGTTTGAAAAAAAACCTTGTTCCTTTTCTTGAGTGCTAAAACAGAAGAAATGAATCTCTTTCTGTACCTTTTAGAGAAAAATTATTTAACCTTATATCAGTTTGAGTTACTTACACCCTAGCATAGAGTGGCATATTTAGTTAAGTGTATAAAAAACAAGAACATAATTCTGTCCTTTTTTTTTTTTCTCCTTTAATTTTATCGTGTTCCATTTTCTGCTGAGGAAAATAAACTGGATTAGAAGATGTGCTGCGTGTTTTCTTCCCAATTTAACATCTCTCATTTTCTACCAATGAATAAATAAATAACAACAAAAAATGTGGCAATACCTGTTTATTTGTTCAAGTGATGTTTTTATATCTCCAGTTTCCTGATCGTCGAGCGATTTTGGACCAACATTCAGAGTGGATGGTCTCTAAAACCTGAGCAGACTTGGAGAAAAACCCAAATGTCCCTTTAACCCTTCCCTGTAGTCTTACCCCTTTGTCTACCCCTACCCCTTGCCCCCCTTTTTTGAGGGCCAAGGGGAAGGGGTGAAAACTACCCCTTAGACATGAGGGCACCTAGTTGCTCTCTGACTGTGACGTGGGCAGATTAGACTGTTTATCCACTTCCAAAATGCTGTCTCCCATGATGTTACCCTTTGCTTTGGCCCTATTGATTTTCTTTTGTCTGTCTCAACAATTACGCTCAATTACTTACATTAACATGCTTTTTTTGGTCTCTGCTCTGAGGTCCCAGTTTGTTTTCTTTTTAATGGCTGTGTAGCTTTTCCCCTTAACCTTACGGAGAATTAGGACACCCCTTCATTAGACGTGAACAAGGGTGAAGGGGCACAATTGGGATTGGCCCAAAGATCCTCTCTAAAACCTCCACAGCCTACCCGAGTTTTGTTGCTGACCATGTCCATCCCTTTATGAGCACAGTGTACCCATCTTCTGATGGAAACTTCCAGCAGGATAGTGCTCCATGTCACAAAGCTCAAATCATCTCAAACTGCTTTCTTCAACATGACGATGAGTTCCCTGGACTCCAGTGGCCTCCACAGTCCCCAGATCTCAGTCAAATAGAGCTCCTTCGGGATGTGCTGGAACCGGAGATTATCATCATGGATGTTCAGCCCACAAATGATGTTATCATAACAATATGGAGCAAAAACGCTGAGGAAGGTTTCTAAAATATTGTTGAATCTATGACACCAAGAATTAAGACGGTGCTGAATGCAACAGGGAGTCCAACCCAGGACTAACCTGATGAAGGGAAGCTGAGGGTACACACCAATCAGGCAATACATTATGAGCACTGACAGGTGAAGTGAATAACACTGATTATCTTTTCATCATGGCACCTGTGTTAAAAGCAGGTAAAATGGTCAAGTGTAAGGATTTAAGCAAGTTTGACAAGGGACGAATCCTGATGGCTAGACTGAGTCAGAGCATCTCCAAAACTGCAGCTCTTGTTGGGTGTTCCCATCTGCGGGGCTCAGTGTCTATCAAAAGAGGTCCAAGGAAGGAACAGTGGTGAACCAGCAACAGGGTCATGGGTGACCATGGCTCATTGATGCATGTGGGGAGCGAAGGCTGGTCCGTGTGGTCCAATCCAACAAACGAGCTTCTGTAGCTTAGTTAATGCTGGGTCTGACAGAAAGGTGTCAGAATACAACATGAGGTTACATAGCCACAGATCAGTCAGGGTGCCTATGCTGACTCCTGACCACCACCGAAAGCACCAACAATGGGCATGAGAGCACCAAAACTGGACCATGGAGCAATGGAAGAAGGTGACCTGGTCTGATGAATCATGTGGATGGCCAGGTCATGTCCCTGGAAAACACATGGGACCAGGATGCACTACGGGAAGAAGGCAAGCCAGCAGAGGCAGTGTGATGCTATGGGCAATGTTCTGCTGGGAAGTCTTGAGTAGATCCATTACTTTGACATGTACCACCTTCCTAAGCATTCTTGCAGACCCTTTACACCCTTTCATAGAGACGGTGTTCCCTGATGGCTGTGGCCTCTTACAGCAGGATAATGTGCCCTGCCACCAAAAATGGTTCAGGAACAATTTGAGGAGCATGACAACAAGTTTTAGGTGCTGGTTTGGTCTCCAAATTCTTCAGATCTCAATCCAGTCCAACATCTGTGGGATGTGTTGGACAAACAAGTCCGATCCATGAAGACCCCACCTCACAACTTACAGGTCTTAAAGGATCTACTGCTAACATCTCGATGCCAGTTACCACAGCACACCTTTAGGGGTCTAGAGGAGTCCATGCCTTGAAGGGTCAGTGCTGTTTTGGCAGCAAAAGGGGGACAAAGCAAAGGGTGGTTTAGACTCTGCAGCTGACAAGGATTTCTTGAACAGTCAGAGGATGAGAGTCTGAGTTTCAGTCTCCAACCTTAAGCAGGTTTCCAAATAGACATCCTGAAGTCAGTCCTGCTCTGCTTGAACACTAGATGGTGCTGTAGGACAGCAAAGAGCTGGTTTTCAATTTGTTTCTATTCAAACTTTGGTCCAGACATCATCACACTTCCAACGTTTCATAATGAAATAATGATTGGACCCGTGAAGTTATATAAAAGTTTGCGTTGGTTGAAAAGGTTTCACTTTCTCGTAGCAGCACAGGAGTTAGTATTTCTAAAACCCTTTAAAACCTTTAATGCTGGGAGTTTGAGTGGATGTCATCAATATGAGTCAATTTAATTACTTTTTAAAAAAACAAAAAATCTGCATCATTTTGCACAACGCCACCCTTCATGTCCTATCATTTATTACATTTCAAAAAATCCTGCCCTATCCTGTTACAGATCGCACCTCACATCAAATTATATGTTACATTGTCGTAAGTCACATAGATGTCCTATATATATATCAAATATTTTAAAAAATGAAATTTATTATGCATAATATATTTTATAAGATCTATGACATCATAAATCACGTATCTTATCGCCATCATATGTTTCATGTTTAATATATTTGCTATATAAAATAGTACAAATTTTATATAATTAAAGCAAATAATTGTTATATAACATGTGAAATAAAATATATATAATAAATCATAAATGGTTAATGAATTTAAGATAATAAATTACATCTATTAAATGTGGCGGCGAACTGAGGTGTAGTAGTCGTGTGTGTCGGCAGGTGGCGCTGCCCAGTCTCGCCTTCAGACCTTCAGGAGGGTCCAGGACACCCTCAGAGAGACACACCGATCCACGCACACTCTCACTCACTCACGCGCGGGCGCGTACTCTCACGCGCTCACGGCTGTCAGGCGTGTCAGGTGGGCGCTCGAGCCTCAGAGTTCAGAGCGCGCGCTGCAGTCGGCGTTCTACCGTCAGCGGAAACGGGAGACTCGTGTGAGTGAGTGAGTGAGTGAGTGAGCGTGTGTGTATGTATGTGTGAGTCCGAGCCGGTCGGTGTGTGTGTGTTGTGTTTGTTTGCTCCTCTTTCTAAAATGGGATTCTGACAGCAGAGCAGCTGCGGGCGCCGCCGGCTCCTCCTGACCGGAAAATGAAGCGTCTCTGTCGGAGGCTGGCGGTGGCCGTGGCGGTGCTGGTGTGGCTGGGAGCGCTGGTTTACCTGCTGGTGCTGAGCCGGAGGAAACTGCCGGAGCTCGGTTCAGGAGCAGGAGGCGGAGGAGGAGCAGCAGGAGGAGGAGGCGGAGAGATTCAGAACAAACAGGTGAAGTAGAGATTTGAACACCTTTGTTAAGCCGCTGTTTGTGAGATACCAAGAAGTGCGTGCGTTTTATTCCGTGTGGGCTCAGTTTGGTTTCAATGTGCAGATTACTCAGAGAAAGTTTATCACGAAGAGATTAAAAAAAGAACAAAGTTTGAGAGTTTGTGGGAACATGCGCAGGAGGTAAGTTAAAGTTGAATTAAAACTTCTTCAAGACTTCAAAGTCTAATTATTTAACCAAGTCTGACACAAACGGATCATTTTAGTGAATAACTTTATAACATTTCCCCTCAGCCTAAACGGACCTCCTCTTTAACCCAGAGACTGTCAAACTACAAAACCAGAGCAGCACTTCAGAAGCTGGAGGATTCAGTGTTTGATATTTGTTCTAAAAAAAAACAAACAAAAAAAAAAAAAAAAAAAACAAAACAAAAAAAAAACAGAAAAGAAGATCAGAGCAATTAGAGCCCTTAAAGTGAACATCAGGCTCGTTTACCTCTGTGTTGGTTCAGATAAAACTAACCGGCTCCTCTCAGGAGATTACAGTACACCATTTTCCCATTTTATAAGTCCCTGTGAGGACTTTCTAAGTGATCTTGAAAAAGTCTCTTTTCTAGTCTAATTCAGAATTTAAAATGAGATTATCAGCACCAATATAGGCTACTTTTTAATTATTTCTTAGCTTCCTGATCGGGTCGGACAGGACCGGATTAATTTAGGGTAAGCTAAAGTCTCTTTAACAACGCCACGCCGGCTGACTAAGTTTCGTAGAGAGAAGAGAGATCTGTGTTTTTCCTCTGCTGAAAACGATTTCCGTGATTAATTTAGTAGCGATGGTGGAGACTGGAGCTGAACTGTCAGACAGAAAAAGAAGAGAAGAGAAGAAGAAAGCTAAACGAGAGAGTGATAGAGCACGGGCTAAAGGCTAAAACACAAGCTAAAGGCTAAAACACAAGCTAATCTGTTTGTGATTGTGTTCATTCCAACCCACATGCAGCAGTTATTCTGCAGTGATCTGATCAAACTTGAGAGTCTGTCAATAAAATGAAGAGTGAGGTTACGTTCGCTCTGATTGGTAGATGAGCAGGACATGAGGATTCGCTGACGGTACATGTTAGGCTACTAAACTACGGTACAAACTGACAAAGTTTGCTTGTTGTCATGTTTCAAACAGCAGCGCTGTGTAACTGTTGATAAATACCTTACCTCGTCATGTTTCCAGTAAAAAATTGTCTTGAACAAAGAAAAGTAGTGTTCAAAAGAAGATCTGATCTCCATTCATTGCCAAAACAAACGCACGCCTTGCTAGGAGTCAGGTCATCATGACAGTGTGCGTGCGATTTCAGACAAAAGGTGGCGCTGTAGTCCACTTCAAATAAATAGTCCTCAAAGACCCTTTAAATCAGATCTAATCCTTTGAAATTAAAGAGAGAGGAGGAGAGGAACTGAAACCAAACAGAGCAGCATGAAGCATAAATTAAAGATCAGTTAAAGCTACGGAAAATTAAAACCCTAAAGTCTGGATTTAAGACCCTGAAATGAGAGTTATTGTATAGTTTAGGACAGAACTAGAGGGAACAAATTTGGGAATGTTCTAAACCCTAACCCCTTATGACATCATCAGCTGTTTGACCTTATGACATCATCAACTCTGTGGTTTCCATGGTGACGGATCGACTCCATTCATTTTAATGGGCCCAAATTTAAAAAAAAAAAAAAAAAAAAAAAGAATATTAGTTGTTTTAAGCCATGAATGGTGAAAATTTTAAAGTGAATCTAAAGCTGACAGTGAGACTCTGCAGGATGAGCCGCGACGTCTCTGTTAAAGAAAACATGAGGAAGTTATCTGAGGGCGCTGAGTTATTCCATCTTATCTTCTGTCATCTGAAGGGAATCTGCTTTGTTCCAACTTTAAAACATAATTTAATCTGAACTATCAGAGATAATCCCTCCTCTACATCAGAGTTATGTTCTCATTTTCATCCCCTATCCAGAGGCTTCAGGGTTCATGATGCAACTTCTTACGTCTTATTTCCTCATGTCCTCTGATAATGCTGTTTGTGATCAGTTCTGCTCTTACACCCGTACGTCCTCGGTATGAGCTGGTGTGTAAAATCAGACTGTGGTGTAAATCTGTGGAGGTAATCAGGTCCGTTTTGGATCCAGCTGGCTTTCTGTCCTCACACAGCCTGCTCTGCAGGATGTCTGCGATAAAAAAGACCCGCAGTGTGTAAACTGAAGCTGGCAGGATAAATCGTATTGATCTGACCTCTCACACCTGGTTTTACTGAACTTCTAGCGTGCGCACACATACACACACACAGGTTAAATCCTGCTGCTATGTTCAGACTATTTCTGCCCACTTGGATGCAGGATGCTGATAGACGTTACAGGAGCCTGTAAATGGATTAATTCACCGTCTAAGAATCAAAAAGATGGCGTGAGATTCAGATTTTCTTGTTCCATTTGTGAGTTCACTTTAAGCAAAGTCCCACTGTGTCATTGTGTTTTAATGGCCTGAATTTAATGAATACTAAAAAGGCATTAAGTCATTAAAACCTTCTTCTAGTGGGAACCCTCTGTGTGTGTGTGTGTGTGTGTGTGTGTGTGTGTGTGTGTGTGTGTGTGTGTGTGTGTGTGTGTGTGGAGACAACAGAAAAACGTTTTCACTCTGCAAAGATCTGAGAGCTTTTTGAGTGACATGTCACCCCCCTTTTTTTAAATCAATGTGTCAAAAAGTGTCTTTTGTCTGACTTTTTTTGCCCTTTTTTTCAGGATAAGTTGAACTTTCAAAATCTCAAAAAGAATTTGAAATTTTTTATGTTTTAGATGCTTTAAAATGTGTAAAATACAATAATAATAATTGTATTTTCTACAATTTTTCTTGTTATAAAATCTGTAGATTGGCAGGTTCAAAGGTTTTGAGATAACAAAAATTTAATTCTAACAATAATGCAACAACACAAACAGTTTTGTTTACCTTGACATTTTAATTTGACTGTCATCTCTTGACAAACTCCAGAAATGATGGTCCAAACACACCACTAAACACAACCAAAACACAGCTAAAGCACCGCTAATTACTGCTTAACACAGCGTTAACACTGCTAAAAAACACTTAAACACCGCTAAACACCACTACAACAGCTAAATACTTCTAAACACAGCTAGAACACCACTAAAACACAGCTGAATGCTGCTTAACCCAGCGTTAACACTGCTGAACACAACTAAAACACCACCGAACACCACCAAAATACCGCTAAACACTGCTGAGCGTGGCTAAACAGGTAAAACAGCTCTCAACACTCACTGTTTGCACTCTCTCATCCTCTATCTCTGCCTCTGATCATCTCTCTCAGGCCCCGTTTATACGACAACGATATCAGGGTGAAACGCAAAAGTTGCGTGTTGGCCTCTCGTTTCAGCTGACCTAAAACGCAACTTTTTAAAAACGCCCTCCAGAGTGGAATTTTTCTGAAATGCTGCAGCCTCCGTTGCCGTATAAACAGCAAGCTGGCGTTTTCAGTGAAAACGCTGAGGTCATGCTCCGTTTTGCGCGTGAGCATTCCACTTTTGTTGTGGGAACTTTTGCGAACCGAACAACAACAGCAGTTAAATGGCGGAGTTACTGGGTTGTGCTTGTGCTGATGAATCTACTGACTACCTTTCAACAAAACGTTCATCCGTTGCTCCACTTCTGCACTCAGATAAGACACATTTAATATATACACCAGACAGTAAGCCCACTTCTTCTTCGGCGGCAGACTACCAAAAGACCCCACAGTTATATCGCCATCTACTGGCCGTGTACGCATACTACAGCATTTTTAGTCCCTCAGCGTTTCCGTATAAACACAGATTTTTTTCCCTGCGTTTGATGCATTTTCGGGTGAAACGCTGTGAAGCGTTGTCGTATAAACGGGGCCTCAGCCTGCTGCCAAACTCAACACAGTGTGGGCTCCGCCTCTACTCTAACATGCCGCAAACCTGCGCTTCTCAGCTTCCAGAATCTGCTGATGGCATAAACGACTGAAGAGTTGGTGTTTAGAAGGATGTAGGTAATTTTGTGTCGCCTGTGACCACATCCGGTGTTAAAGGGTTAAACACTTGATTCCACTGCAGCAAACTGAAGTCTGGTTTTCTCCTGGATGTGAATGGTTTGATGTGAATATGAGATGATGTCTGAAATTTGAAATGCAGATGCTCCGTCAGTGTGTGAAGAAAGCTTTTAGAAGAGGTTTGCTGGCACTGAAAACACACACACACACACACACATACACACACACAAAGCACCTGTGGTCAGAAGCAGGATTGTGCTGCTGTCAGGTTTGAGTTTGTGGTGGTTTCAGAGCTGATGTTTTCTCACACTTCCTCCACAGCGTGAGATGAAAACAGAGCAGAGTAACAAGCTTCCACCACACCGCTTCAAATCCTACTGCCAAGTTTTCACCGTGTGCGGCAGCAGGAGCGGGTTTTTAAAAAGAAGTGAGTCCAGCGTACAAAACATGGGAGCTTCATGTTTAGTGTCGATTTACTGAAACTGAAAATGAAGGTTTGAAAAAATGCAGATAGAGTGGGTCAACAAAGCTCTTGAAGCATCCATTACTTTAAAAAGATCCACACTTTGTGTTAATCCTGAGTGGGAGGTGTGATTTGTGAAGAGCTGGATAATTCAGGAATTGAAGCGTAATCTTCTGACGCTCTCGTCGTAAGTTTCTGGGATAAGATCCTTCGTCTAAATGCCTGAAATATGAAACTTGATCTGTAATTAAAGCTCTTCAGCAGAAGGGCCTGAAACAGCTGCAGTCACTTAGCCGACGAGGAGAGGAAAAAAAAAAAAAAAAAAGACTCGTTTTCAGAGGAGTGAGAGAAGAAGTGTGAGCGGGTGTATCTTTTTCAAGTCAGGAGACACACACACACACCTGCCCTCGCTGAACACACACCTGAGGACAGACACTGACAGATTTAACAGCGTAGTTTTTCTGGTGTGCAGAGCAGCGATTACGACTGACACGGCTCAGCTGACTCAACATCGCTTTCTGTCAGGCGGACCGTAAAGGAGACAAACATTGTCTTGAAGCTAAACGCTGTTAGCTGCTTCTCTCCTCGTCAGCGCGCGTTTGTTTACAGACACGCCGAAGAAACTCTCGTATTGTCGCCACAAACCCAGTATGCTTCCCGTTTATTGTCGACCTCATGGCTGAGTGTGTGTTTTACTTCCTGATTGGCCATCATCTCGTTTCACCTGACAATCCGCAGAGAGCACGGATCAGACCCTCTGTCTCTCCCTCCTGCAGAGAACTCGGTTTGACGTGTGGTTATTTGCATGCACTGACACAACAACACACAGCGACCACATTTTTCCTGATTCTTTCCTGCTGTGGAGATAAAAGCATTTTCAGTAACTGGGTCGAAAGCTGTGTTATTAAACGCTTCGCACATAGTTTTGCTGTCATCGGCTTTGTGTTTTTCGCACCTCACGCTGCCCCCCTGATAGTTTCTGGGCTCATCAGCGAGTCGACCTCTGCAGCTCAGACTTTCAGAGGTCACAACAATGACCCAAAACCCCAGACTACAGGGGGAAAGCTGAGGTGCTGTTAAGATTCCTGGAAAAGGCCACCGGAGAAAAAGGTGTCACTTCGTGGACCATTATCATTAAATTTAATTGCCTGCTAGCACAGGTGAGGCTAATTGGAAAAGTAAGCTTTTCATGCAAACGCTGAAATATGCTCCCGTGATTATGCACACTTGCATGTAATCAGATGTTGTTTACATGGGCTCTTACCCTCATTACTGGCCTCATTACTCTATAATCACATTATTAATGTGCATGGCATTAGATGTAGCCTGTGGTTTCTGCCAGCTGAACGAGCCGAGGCGTGTAAGCACGGAGCAGGCTGTAGCTTAGAAGACTTCAGTGGATAAACTCGATGTGTTAAATCTGATCAGCAGGTGGTTATTTTCTCTCTGGAAGACACATATGAGTTACACGTCTCCGACTGATGTATGAAAACCGTCCTATTCAGCTCTGAATGGGACGAACGATGTGCACGTCGGTCCGTCTGCACTACCTGTGAAACTATTCAAATGCTAACGCTGAATTCCCATCCTGCTCAGGATAAGCCTCCTGTTTACCTACGCCTGTTTCCTGAAAACACACACGCACACACACACACACACACACATACACATATACACATATATGCGCAGAGAAATTTATGCAGGATCACACCCTCATCTCCATGTGCATACAGAAAAAAATAGTATTCCTTGAGCAGATTGGACAGCAGGCACCAAACACACACACACACACACAAACACACTCTGAGGGTCTGTGAAGGGCCTTTGAAGCAGCGTGGCTGGAGTGTGGCTGTGTCCTCGGGCAGGTTGGCAGGGGATCTTTGTGGAGTTTTAGCCGTCAGAAGTCCAAACATATGAGGAAACGATCTGTTGGTCTGTTGAATCATGAACAACTGAAGGATTAAAAGACCTTCGGCACCATCACACTGGCCAAATGTACCATGCCCAGCCTCGCTTCAGTCTTAAAGTCCAGTTCGTTTGGCCAGAGTGATTGGAAGTGTACCACTTCTCCTCTTTGGCACGCTGCACAGAGGCATCCTGTAGCGCGGTACACTTCATAGTCGTCTATGAAGTGTACCGCGCTACAGGATGCCTGTACGCCTGCCTACGAGCATGCGGACATGATCGCTGCAACCTCTCCTCTCCTCGATCATTTTAAACAATGACGGGTGTTAGAGGGCTGAAAACAACATAAACCAAAACGTCACTAAAGTCGAAGTCATTCTCTCTGTGTCTCACTGTGCTGACTGCTGCCAGGCAGTCACATGAACTGAGCTGTGCCTCTGATTGGATGAACTGGCGATCTTAATATTGTCTAAACTGCCGAGTTAGAAAAAAATGCATCCCTCATACAGCGAGTACCGTTAGTGAAATTAGCGATTCAGACGGGAGACATTTTTTGTACCAGGCTTTTTTTGGCTTGGTGTGACTTCTGATACTCCCAGAGCCAGCCTCAAGCGGACACTTGATGAACTGCAGATTTAAGCCCTTTAGCATAGTCTCATATTTTCAGACCAGAGGTTGCTGCTTGGTCACCCTTAAGGACTAAAGTGTTGAAGGACTATAGGACTGAAGAGTGGAATGACTGTTAAAGTGGTTCATTGAAAGATGTTGCTTGTGGTGCATTAACATGTCTTAATAGTGTTGTATTGATCGTGGTGTATTAAAAGGAATTGATCCCGGTGCATTAAAAAGTGTTGATTGTGGTGCATTAAAAGGTGTTGATTGTGATGCGTAAAAAAGTGTTGATAGTGTTTTGTTAATCATGGTAAATTTATACTTGTTGAAAGTGTTTTGTGTTGATCGTGGTGCATTAAAATGTGTTGATAGTGTTTTGTGTTGATCGTGGTGCATTAAAAAGTGTTGATAGTGTTTTGTTGATCGTGGTGCATTAAAAAGTGTTGATAGTGTTTTGTTGATCGTGGTGCATTAAAAAGTGTTGATAGTGTTTTGTTGATCGTGGTGCATTAAAAAGTGTTGATAGTGTTTTGTTGATCGTGGTGCATTAAAAAGTGTTGATAGTGTTTTGTTCATCATGGTGCATTAAAAATTTTTGATAGTGTTTTGTTTATCGTGGTGCATTTAAATTTGTTGATAATGTTGCGTTGATTTTGGTGCATTTAAACTTGTTGATAGTGTTGCGTTGATTTTGGTGCATTTAAACTTGTTGATAGTGTTGCGTTGATTTTGGTGCATTTAAACTTGTTGATAGTGTTTTGTTGATCATTTGTCTGCATGATAAACTCCCTGCAGCGTTTTCTGAGCTGCTGGTCTGTTCTGTTCAGGGTGATATTTATGGGTGCAATTTATTGAGACAAACTTTAAATACTTTTGAGTCTGATAAAAAGAAACGTGACAAGTGTTGAATCAGACCAGGTAACACATTTAAAGGTTCAAATTGAGACGTTTGGGGAGCTATCTTTGTAAGCCTCCATGAATCAGGCTGTGGTGATGCTTGATCACGGCTTCAGATTGTCTGTCACATTAAGATAAACTCCTGTCATCTGAAGCCGGCTGGTTGGTGAAAATTAAAGTCACTCTCACCTTCCTCTCTCCTTTTCTCTTCCCCGTCCTGGAGCACGACAGAGAAAAAAACAAATCTGACATTTAGAGAGATTGTCCTTTTAAGAAAAAAAAAAAAAAAAAAAAAAAGCAACAAATAAATTTACACAGTTTCTCTTTCTCTCTTACGGATGATTTCTCTGCTTTCTTCATTGCACCTTCTTCGCTTCTGAATCTTTCTTTCCATGTCTTCATTTCTGTCTCGGTTTCTCTCTCTCTCTCATTTCTCCAGGAAACAAGATCGATGCTCCAATCTGTGTGCTCGCCTTGTGTATCACAACGCACAATCGCTCCACAATGTCACAACACACACACACATGTATACCGCACCCTCCACTCTACCACACATTCACACTCACATTTACTCCCTCTCTCTCTCTCTCTCTCACACACACACACACACACGCACGAGCAGTAGAAATTATTCATTTTTCCCGTCATATGAAATGCAGTTATTGTTCCTTTCTCGTTGGCTCTGCCTATCAGGAGGCATTCACATGGACAAGAGGAGAGGGAAATGAGTTTTCAGAGGCACGATAACCAGCTCCCGGGGAGGGAAGAATAATAATAATAATACAGTTTTATACCGGGCTCTCTGAACAGAGGGGCCCTCAGGTTGGCTGAATGCTCTGGCCTCTGGCAGCAGGGGCCTCATTTGTGAAACACACGGGGGAAATGAACCCGTCTGTGGTTCAACAGCTACACCGGCCGATAAGTCTGAAAGTCAGCGGTCAGGTTTGTTCTTTGGATCAGATTAAAGACACAAAGAGTCCTCCTGTGGGATTCATGATTTAATAGCTGAGTTTACATCATTCAAAGACGTTTTACAGATGATTGGTGTCCATATGAGAGCTCATATATCAGAGCTGACGATACAAAACCTTAAATTAGCTCAAATCTCACTGGACTTTGGTAAAAATGTGATATTTAATACTGTGATTAATTTAATACACAGAAAGGGCAAATTAGAATCATTCAAACCAACCGTTTTTTTTTTTTTTTTTAAGGCTGTAATCGAGCACATAGCGAGTTGTTTCTAATAAGGCACTTTAATTATGACAGTATATAAACATTAAAAATAAAAGAAATTAAAATAAAAGTCCAACACATACATGTTCCTTCAGCACCGTCTCACCTTCATTACTCCAGACGGACATCACAGAGCGTCAAGACGCGCAGAGTGCACAGAGACACGGCGGTGGCTTCACGCAGTTCACTTCCTCCATAATCAGCAAGTCTTCATCAGCTGCACGTATTTATTCTGTCAACAACTCAAGTTTGGAGATGAAGTCGTGACGTCTCTGACGTGATCATCAGGCGCATATATCCCCAGAATTAGTCTCAGAGCTGACAGAGTTTCAACAGTTCAAAGTTTTTGTTGGTGGATCAAACCTTTGACTGATAATAATATAGTGAGGCAGACTGCTGACTGACGCGTCCTCTCTGAAATTATATGAGGAAGTTTTTTTTTTTTTTTTTAACGTTTTCAGTAAGGATTCTATGTACTCTTTTATAAATGAGGCCCCAGATTATTTCAGTTTATCTTCCTGTGTTCAGATCAGATTATTTAATTATATGTTGTGTTAATTTGTGGTTTTAGTTTTTGGTTTGGTTTTCGGTTTTAGTTTTTGGTTTTCGGTTTTAGTTTTTGGTTTTAGGGTGTTGGTTTGTGGTTTTGGTTTGTGGTCCTGGTTATTGGTTTTGTTGTTGGTTTGTGGTTTTAGCTTTTAGTTCTGGTTTTGTTTTTGGTGTTGGTTTTTGGTTCTGGTTTTGTTTTTGGTTTTGGTTTTTAGTTCTGGGTTTTAGTATCTGAGGGTCAATTTGTGGTTGTGGTTTTAGCTTTTGGTTACAGTTTTTGGTTGAGGGTTTGGTTTTAGTTTTTGGTTTTATGGTGTTGGTTTGTGGTCCTGGTTTTCGGTTTTGTTGTTGGTTTCCTTGTTGGTTTGTGGTTTTAGTTTTTGGTTCTGGTTTTTGGTGTTGGTTTTTGGTTTTGGTGTTGGTTTGTGGTTTTAGTTTTTGGGTGTCAGTTTTTGGTTGTGTTTTTAGTTTTTGAGGGTCAGTTTTTGGTTGTGGTTTTAGTTTTTGAGTGTCAGTTTTTGGTTGTGGTGTTGGTTTGTGGTTTGCAGTTTGTGAGACGCAGGTTAGTTCCCCGTCTCTGTTGGCGTCTTTGGTGATTTCTTGTTATGCTCCTCTGCTGCTTGGCGCTAAATGAACACTCGTGCTCATATCACACACAGACGGGCAATCTGCAATCACCGCGCGGGTCCTGCACGTTTCTCTCAAAGCACGAGGGAGCATGTTTTTCAGTTTCCTCGTTTCCTTTATAAATGATTCAGATGATTCAGAGAGAAACAGCAAGAATCAGCATAAACACAGTTTTTTAAAGCTGAGGATGTGGCATAATCAGGCATCTTTGACTGAAATTATATATCCGTATACACTGTGTGTGTGTGTGTGTGTGTGTGTGTGTGTGTGTGTGTATAAGATATAAACACACAGAGATAAACAGGCATGGAGAGACTGAAAGCTGCTCATAGTTCTGGACAGTGACAGTAAATCACAGCTGGACCTGAATAAAAAATGTGATTATGAAATAAATCAGTGTCAAAAACATCAGTGTGTGTATGTATGTGTGTGATTGCTACACACATGTATATGAAGGTACAGGGTGTCTTTGTTAAACAGAAGCATTCATAGAAATGAACTGTCAGTGACGGGATGTGCAGCACTCATCACGCTACACAATGAGAGAGAGAGGGAGAGAGAGAGAGAGAGAGAGAGAGAGAGAGAGACATTAAATTCCCATGAGTTTAAATAAAGAACTCACTGTCAGCTTTCCACCATGAGCAGATCTTTTTAAATGATGTGCACACAGAATAACTTTCCTCCACTTTGAGCACAGCTGCTGCTGCTGCTGCCACGGAAAAAAAAAGACTTCAGGCAAATGAAACCACAAAAAAACGGTTCTGTAACGAGAAATGTAAAGATGTCAGACAGTTAAAATAAAAACAGATGCTGTACGAAGGGAAATATCATTATAGAAATGCAATCAGATCTTCATCCACATGGACCGTCGCACCAAGAGAAACCTGTAATTATGAAATAAAGTTTTCAGCTTTCAGAAACCAGAGCTTCAGTCGTAGAGTTTGACGGATCTTAGAATTCTTTAAAACAATGAACAGAAAAAGGATGTTCACCACGAAACGTGCAAAGACAAGCTAAGCTAATCTTAGCCGCAGCCCTTCAGACCTGTATCTTGAAAGTCTCCGGGTGTTTTAAAGCAGTGGTCTCCAACCTTTTTATAACCATGGACCGGTCAACGCTTAACCAATGTACAGCGGCCCGGGGGGATGGGGGGTAGATTGTTATAACATAATAATAATAATAATAATAATAATAATAATAATAATAATAATAATAATAATAACAATAAACGTGAATCCACTGTGTACTCATTTGTAACTTTATTAGCAGCTTCCTCATATCATTGTGCCAACAACATAACATGAGTATAACATCAAAGTCTCTGGATAAAATCCTCTTTGCCCATTAAAGAAACTTTCCAAAGACGTCTGTTTCTTACTCATTTTGCTAGCTGGGTTTAATTTTAGTGCTCAAGTGACTGAGATGTAACT